>JAVGVS010000371.1:182619-352619 GCA_032718565.1 Distichodus sexfasciatus | reverse complement strand
AGTTGATAGATGTATAACAAGAGGTCAGTGAAGTTTAAGAAAGACGGTTTATTGAGCACTGGGTCATGGGGGTTAATAAGAGTTTTTTGGGGGTGTATAGAGGAGCAGAAGGCCGGGTTACTGCTGGATACGGCGGATGGACTGGATCTGAGGAGTCTGACAGTGTGAGCCAAACTCCCTAAAGTGTTTGTACTCGCCAGCGTGGCGGTCACACTCCATGATGTACTGGAAGCCACGGTAACCGGGGTACTGGTAGCACACAAAACTATTACACAAAAACAAAAAAACACAGGAAAGAGAAGAGCGGTGTTATTAGTTTAAGTTCATGTATCTTTTGGAAATGTGAAAACAGTTGCATGCAAATATATTATATACTAAAAAAAGGCCTATTTTCAATTGCAAAAAAATTAACAGTGATGCATACGCTCCGGACTGAATGCGCATGGATCCCACTTCATTGTTGCACCAGCCCATGCCCTGCAGTGAGGGGTAATCGTCACTCAGCTCGCCCTTACGGCCCAGATAGTTCTCCCTCTCGTAGATCGTCATCCTGCACTCTCTGTGGTTCTGTTAGGAAACAATTACATTTTACATTTACTGGAATGACCTCCAGTTTGCTAATTTTAGGAACAGTTCCCAGAGAGCAACTTGGGGTTAAGGGTCTTGCTCAGGGACCCAGTAGTGTATCATTACAGTCCTAATGCATGGTGTGTATCTGTGTGTGTGTGTGTGTGTGTGTGAACTCACAGCGCAGGAGATGGGCCTGAAGGAGGTCATCCTCTCAATGTGGTAAGCGTTGCTTCCTCCAAAAGCGTCACACTGAGGATAATCACCACGCTCCAGCACAAACTGCTGGCCCTGATAAGAGGGATGCTCGTAGCCCACCCACCTGGGGAGAGGAGACACTGGGTTAGAATCAAAAAACACAGCACAGGTGTGACACTTATCCCATAAAACACACATGCACTGTCATATTTACATAAGTAATAAATGTGTAATATATGCAGTTAGAGAATTAGTAAGCATAAAATAAAATAAACACTAATTAGACAGATAAAAAGAAATGATAAATAAAATAAGGAAAAACAAAACAATAAAAAGAAAATATTTATGAATATTGAATATTGGAAATAAAAGACAGGTACGGGCGAGGCAAACCCTGCATGAGTGAAGATCTAATGCCATAACTTTCAGCATGTTCTACATGTTAATATTTGAATATGTACATTCATTCTTTGGCTTATAGCCCCAAATTGATGCTTAAAGAACTGAACTTAATTGAATGTCATTTAAAATTCATACAAGATTTTGGTTGGTGGTAAATATGGTGACAAAATTCTCTTAATAACAAAAGATAAATAATAAATGGCCCAGTCAGCGTGAGGCCGTGAACTTACGCTCCGCTCTCTACCCTGAGGGAACGGACGCTCTCAAAGCCGAACTCCATCACGTTGCAGCACTCGGAGGTGAACTCATGGTGGCGACCCTGGAAACATTCCTCATCGTACACGATGATCTGGAAGACAGAGGTTGGGTCCCTTTAAAAAAGACGTGCATTTTGCCAATGACTAACTCAGCGTGGACTAAAAGGTAGCATCAAGAATTTCTTGCTTCCTATTTCATTTCAACCTGACACTTTATCCAGCGTACCTTCCAATGGCCAGAGAACTTGGTGCAGTGGTGACTCATCTTGTCTGCAGTGAGAAAAAAATTATTTTATCAAAATAAAACACAAAGAAATGCAAAAAAGTAGTTCCATAGTTCCATTTGCATGTTAGCTGTGCTTAAAGAAAACACAAAAACTCCAAACTCCAGTCTGTTCCATTCTGTACTGTAAAGGAGATGCACTTTCTGTGCCAAATTATTAGTTAAGAACTTCAACATGCAACTAGCAGTGAAGAAACTCTGTGATTGCTGTGTGCTTAACATATAGAAAGGGATAGAAGGGTGAAAAAGGTGAAAAGTAACAAAAAGTCTGTTTCTAGACGTTTCTGCTGATGAACTGGATGTTAAACTGTGAGTTACTGAATTAATGTTACTACACCCTTTGTGGCCAAAATAGAGAATGACAGTCTTAATGGAGACGTCTCCTTGTGAACAAAGTCAATAATTGAAATCTTTTTTTACCAAAATAAGGAGGGAAAAAAGAGGGTCGCTAATTACAAGCAACAAAATAACAAAACGTCTCCTCAATCAGCTGAAAGTTTCTACGAAACTGCATTATTGTTGTGCTAAAAATCATAGAAAGCTAATGATGAAAGCTGTTTCTAGATGTTTCTGCTGATTATAGTTGAGCCAGCTGTTAAAATATGAACCACAATTAAAACAGCAATGTACTTCAAAGACCATCTCGTCCAAACACTGCTGCCAGCGTGAAAGCAGGACACTAACTGAATCCGGCCTTGAGTAGCTAAATGTTTAAATGCCCCCGAGCCCACGAAGCCCAGCTTTTATCTGACAGAAATACCGCATGCCGTTTTTTGACCGGACCCTCTTGAATAGCAGAACATGCACGAGTGGCTCTGCAAAAGCACCAGCAGGCTATTAAAAAATCCAGAAAAGAAAAAAACGGTGTACAGTCACAATGTAGAGCCTGAAGGCGTTAGATGCCCCCCGTTTGCTGGGTCCCAGCCTGGTGAGCGCAGGTGAAGGGGGCAGGGGGAATTTGGACGTATAAGGGAAAGTTTTGGGTGGGGGTTTGGATGGAGGTAGAGAATGGAATGGAGGAACTCACCTTGCTGGGTTGCCCTCGGGACGTCCTGATGAGAGAGTGAAAGCTGGCACGCGCATCTACCCTTTTAAAGCCTCCCCTGGCAAAGGGCCCACCTAAAAGCCCCGGCTCAGCACCAGGGGAGGGGCTCGGCATTGTCCGGCTCACAAAGGAGGGGTTAAACCTATAGAGCGACAGAAGTGCAAACGCCACACTATGTAGGGGGGTAAATCACAAGCTTCGTCACGATACGATATCATACCGATTCAAGGGATCACGATTCGATATCACAAAGTCTGCTGCGAGACGAATTTGATTTGATTCAGCTCAGGAGCAGGCAATATCAATGCTTGGCTGTTACCAAATCACAAAAAGCAATTATAACATTTATTTTGACAAGTTTTATCTTGTTACTATAATATATCTGTTTACCAGACAGCCACTCAGCGGATGTGAACCAGGATCACTAAGGCTGTTACAACACGATTTCCATTCAGTTCAGTTCAGGAGCCGGTGATCGATGTCAGACAAAATCATTTGCCAGTTTAACACCATCACTACCATGTTATATCAATTCAAATGACGACAAACCAACAAAGTCTGCTACGAGGTTTAGGAGGTGGCAATTTGGGACAATATCATATGCTGACACCTTTTAACACAGTCTCTTCCATTCATATCCAATCACAAAAAGCAATATAAAAATTAAATAGAATTTGACATTAACTTGGAGTGTAAATCACAACGCCACGTTATATCTCCTAATCGGACAATGATTTGACGATCGTCGATATCGCAAAGTCTGCTACGATACAATATCCCTTCGATACAATTCAGGAGCCAGTGATCTATATGAGGCATTATATCCTGATTTAACACCATCACTTCCATTCATATCAAATCACAACAAGCAACTCAAATATCATTTGTCATTTTAAATCCTGAGCTCAACCTGGGTGTAAATCACAGGTTTCATCACGTGATGATGTTAAATCAATTAAAAGGATGACAAACAAAATTTCGATTTGATTCAGGAGCTGGCAATTGATTTTGAGACAATATCAAATGTTGATTTAACACCATCACTTCCATTCACATTAAAGCACAAAAAGCAACTCAAATATTATTTGACATTTTCTCTGTACGTCTCCACACTGTGTATAATCTTGGGACAGTTGGTAGTATAACGGTTAGGGAGTTGGCCCCGTGATCAGAGGCTCACCGGTTCATATCCCGGACCGGTAAAGGTACCAGTGAGGTACTCATGAGCAAGGCACCGTCCCCAGGCACTGCTCCCCGGGTGCTGCCCATGTCAGCTGCCCGCTGCTCCTTCACGGATGGGTCAAATGCAGAGCTCGCATTTCATTGTGGTATAATCGTGGCAGGTCTCTTGGATTTGTTAAGATAAAACTGTATTCCCATCAATATCTAATCTGCCCCAGGTGTAGCCAGTTTTCAAAAGCCTAAAATACTCCATATTTTTATACCGTATTCTACTGTACTACTCTTCTTTTTACAGTATGTGATTATGTGAGATATAAAGAAGCGGCTTGATGAGGGACACTGCAATATGCATGATGTCTGTTTTCATGTTGGGATGATGCTGTGAAGATTATTGATTGATGAATCATTTGGTATGGTGTAGATTTTACACCCTCACGTTAAATCCAGAATGATTTTTGTCACTGCTTTTACATGTTGGTGAAAGTACCACAAACTTCTATGTGATGAGTGTCAGGTGTGTTTAGTCTCCCTCTCATGGTCTCTCACAAACACTAAACCACTTGAGACACAACAGGCATATTTACCGCTAAAAGTACCACTGAGGTACTCATGAGCAAGGTGCCGTCCCCAAGCACTGCTCCTGGGGTACTGCTGAAAAAGCTGGCCACCGCTTCTTCACGGATGTGTCACATGTAGAGTGGTGTGTTCACAACGACAAATAATCACTCCTATTATCTTCTCCAAAAAGGTGCAAGAGAAAAAGTTCCACTTATAACAGTCTCTTATATTTTGTTTGATCAGAGGTTAAATATTACACTTGTTATCAGACTGGTTAGTATTTATGTGGTCAGTGAAAACCGTCTGAATCTCCAACAACAGCTCCGACAGAGTGAATGTTTGCACGTTAAACCCAGCGCAGCGCGTTTAGACGGCATAGGAGACGGGATTAGCAAAACCTGACCTCTGGCCTATACATTCCTCCACTCCATATGCAGCGCACGGCGCACAGCTCTACCAGGCGGGGGAAAATGCCACACTCAGGGCTTTCCATTGAGAGTAAAGTGCTTACAGGCAGAGGGGGGGAGTGAGAGAGAGAGAGAGAGAGAGAGATAGAGAGAGCTTTCTGGGTAATGGGACGAGCCCGGGGGCTTTATCGTGGGGTAACAGTGATGACGGGGGTGTTTCTTTTGTACGCCAAGCCCCTCCGTATTCCCCTTGCCAGGGTATAAAAGCTGGGGCATCGGTCCGAGGGGGCAGCACGAGCCAGCCAACTCCGCAGGGCACAGCTGTACTCAAGCAGGTAAGAGCAAAAGCCAAGCTAAAAATTCCATCCAAATCGATAAATAAATCAAACAAATAAATACAGAAATAAAGAGGACAACGCTTCCACTCGTCAGGTCTGTGTAGCTTCTCAGGCGTCCAGGACATGGTGATCTTTACAGCTCAAAATCGAAGATGACCAGAAAAAACACTTTACTCTCTCATCCAAAAAGACTTCTTCAGTTCTAAAATCTTATACTCAAATGGAACCATCAGAGGTTTAGAGCCGAAGTCTCGAGTCACTCTCAAGCTTTTTGGTTATATTTCATGCAGTTGTAGCCGTTCTGGATTTTAATTTTGTGTCTGAGGAGTGGGATTGGCTATTACATTTACAGCATTTTAGCAGACATTCATAGCAACTTCCACACCCTAATTACAGTCTCCCCGGAGCAAATTGTGGTGGTACTGCTGGAGGTAGGATTTGAACCCAAATATGCATCTAAACGTGAGGTTCCTACACTAGACCACCACTAGTCTTCTCATAGATCTTTCTTAATTCTATTTTAAGTCTTCCAGTTTACTTGAGTTATTTTTATGGCATCATTGAGCTGAATTTTACGTATGAAAGGAACTCTACAAATAAAGTTTATAATAATAATAATTATTACTATTACAAAGGTGAAGCTCAAATCTCATTCCAACTCAGTTCAAATCCACGAGGCTGGCACACCGTTTCCACATTTTTTTCTCTTTTTTGGACGTTATTTGCCGAGTGCCGTGACCCTGTGCTCTCTTTCCCACAGACGCACTTGAACCCTCTCATCATGTCTCAGACTGCCAAGTCCGCCTCCAGCCAGGGCACCGACGCCAAGGACAAGGGAGCTCCTGCCCCTGCCGCCACCAGCAAGGCCACCAAGACCGGCGATCCCAGCATGGGCAACTACAGAGTAAGAGCTTCCGACCAAACTCCTCCATCGCTTCATCATCTAGAACTGTTAACTCTACTGTAGACAGCACCAAACCCCAGCTGCTGGCGTTAATAGAGACAGACTGGTCTCCAGGAGTCCATCTGAATCAAAGTGCATCTGGGAAATAGTATATATTTTATTTAAGTAACTTTATATAAATGAAATAAATGCTACTTAAATAAATACTACTTTTCAGATGGCCTTCTGGAGATGCAGATGTATTTTTATTTAATTGGTATTTGTTTTATCTAAGTATTTATGTTTAAAGAAATAAGTACTTTTTAAATAATACTACTTTAAGTTAAGTATTTTTATTAACTACGTTTTAGGTAAATAAGTACTGAGTATTTTTAATTTAAGCAAAATGAGTAGCACTACTTGTTAGATGGTTTTCTGGAGATGGAGATCTATTTAGTATTTACATTAAGTATTTTTATTTAAACTAAATGAATACTACTTAAAGAAAAATATTTACATTTAATAAAATGACAGCTTGTTGGACCTCATTCACCAATATATTTCTACATTACTCAATTTTTCCTTTTTCTTTTCTTTTCAAACATTTCTCAGTATTTTCTCACAATAGTTCTTAAGAAAATTAAGACATTTCATAGTATAATAATATACAGTTGAACTGAATCAAACCTAATTTTGCGTAAACACACAGGCAATAAACTGTGTGTGAGTGCTCTCTAGCAGCTGTTCTTACCCAAGAACAAATCTCAATTAAGAAAACACTGGTGAATGTCAGAATCTTGGTGAAAACTGTACATTTTAAGAAGAATTTTCATCTTAAGAGCAGTTGGTGTACGAGTCTCAGTGTTTTTTGTCCTAACAGCCTTTTTAACTTTGTCCGCAGATCATGCTGTTCGACCAGGAGAACTTCCAGGGCCGTATGATGGAGGTTCAGAACGAGTGCATGAATGTTTGTGATCGCGGTATGGACAGAGTCCGCAGTATCATCGTGGAATGCGGCCCGTAAGTGACTTCAGGAATCATTACTCATTTCTGTAAAACAACTTTAACAGCTAACACTGCAAAGTCCTAAAAGTGAGTTGAAGTTGCATTATTTATTGCTTTAAGTTGATGTTTACTTGACTACTGGAGCAAATCCATTTTTACTGTATAAAAATAATAGCAGGAGTAAACACACAGTTAGACAGCAGCAACACGCATTACCCTTATGTACTCATTTTCTCATTTCCACCTCCTTTCTCTTGACCTCGTCTGCTGGACCTTGTCTCTGCCCGGCTCGTCCGTCTCCACGCCCTCCTGCTCCTCAGCTGGGTTGGTTTCGAGCAGACCAACTTCCGTGGCGAGATGTTCATCCTGGAGAAGGGCGAGTATCCTCGCTGGGACACCTGGTCAAACAGCTACCGCAGTGACTGCATCATGTCCTTCAGACCTGTCCGTATGGTGAGTGGGAGGCTAAATCTCAATTACATCACGATATCATATTATATGGATTTGATCTGATTGATATTTACATTTTGGACCGGTTGCTATGAACTCACTGATCATTGAGTCGATGTATCATAACACCCCTAATGGTGAGACGGTTGTTTTGGTGACGTAAACGCCCCTCTTATTTTTCGTAAACTCCAACACAGGACCCCATGGAACACAAGATCTGCCTGTACGAGCTCTCTGACTTCCAGGGCAACAAGATGGAGATCCAGGAGGATGACGTGCCCACCCTGTGGGCGCATGGTTTCTGTGACAGAGTGGGCAGCGTGAGGGTGCCCGGCGGAGCGTGAGTACCCAATATGAGCAGAGTGCTGGTGCTGGTCTAGATTCAAGACATTGGACATTACATTTGGACCAAGAGGTCGCAGGTTCAAATCCAGCTCTATCCTAGTGCCAAAACTATGGCCATGAGGTCCCTGAGCAAGACCCTTAACCCCACGTTGCTCCAGGGAGACTGGTCCTGCAGTTAGGAAACAGAGGTTTGTCATTCTGAATGTAGAATCAGAATGTATGTGAGGGAGTACGTCTGCACAAACAAGGAGTTTGCTTTGGTGGTTGGGGCTAAGACAGTTCAAATAAAATGAAAGTACTGATATAAATAAATAGGAGAGAGAAATACATCCTCTTGGACCCCAAATCTTGTCACCAACACAGAGTTTTAGTCATTGCCTGAAGGTCATGATCTAGAAGAACATGAGACTGTAACTGACTTAACAGTGACACAATAAGGCCTAATCTGGATAAAACAAGGTTCTCAACAGCATAAACAGATAATTGATTGAACACAGAATTTCACATAAAAGGCAGTAGCAAAAAATCAGATCTGGGGATTGGAACCATCAACATTATGGTCATCAACATAGATTTTTAGTCACTTTCACCACTGATTCTCCACCCCAGGGTGACGCTATATTTACCCTGATCTAGAAACACAAGGTTCTCAAGAGCATAAACTGTAACTGACTGCACTGTGAATTTCCCTTTTTCCTTCTGCAGCTGGGTGGGATACCAGTACCCCGGCTACAGGGGCTACCAGTACCTGTTTGAGTGCGGCGATTACAGACACTACAACGAGTTTTGCGCCTTCCAGCCTCAGATCCAGTCCATGCGTCGCGTGAGGGACATGCAGTTCCACCAGCGCGGCTGCTTCACCCTGACCGCTGCCAAGCAGTGAAACTAAACGGCAGACTAAACCAGCCCTCGCATGGTGCTTTTTACCCCCCTCTCTCTTCCAAACAACCTCCATCTTCTCTCCTTGATTCTTCCTAATAAAGGATCGATCTCAATTGTGCCAGACATCTGACTTACTTTTTATGATGCCAATAATAAACATGTTTTGGAAAATTGACTTTCTACGCTCTCTTTTCTATTCTTTACACATTGGGTGTGTCTTTTTTTATGATAGAATCAAATGTGTATGAACTTGGACAGTTGATAAAATGAAAACAATATAAGAAACAATTCATGGTTTGTACAGGTATACAGTATTTCGTGTTTTCCAACCGTGTTATGATTTACATTTACTGCATTTAGCAGGCGCTCTTATCCAGAGCAACTTCCATCTCCTAATGATAGGAGACATGGGGACAGACTCCCAGGTTAAACATCGTGCTCAGCTGTGGTTTCTGGGATTCAAGCCCTCAAATAATGATCACCACCACAGGGGTTTGCTGCACCAACACTGCCCAATGGGGAGTTTCTAATGGTCCTACTTGGTTAGTGTTATTTAGAGTAGTGGAAATTATGCCAATAAGTACCAGGCTGGTTCCTATTACACTTTATTGTCATCAAAAATTTTGTCATCAAGTGTTTGATACCAGCATGTGTTTGAATACTACTTTCCCTTGTAGGTCTATTACTTGTGCTTGAATCAAAGGCAACTGAACTTTTAGTTAAAAAAAAAAGATGTTTAGGTTTCAAGAAGATTTAAACACTAAAATATCCTGTCCTGGGTGACTAAGAATGTATATAGATCATAGGAAATAGTTTTTACACAATGAGCAGTTAAAAATAGGAAAATCTAAGAAATTAAATTATAAGGCATGCTAATTGTTAACGAGCCTTGATCGCATATGGTCAAGAGGACACATTGAGGCAGTCGGTAGCGTAAGGGTTTTCCTTGTGATCGGAAGGCTGTTGGTTCAAGTTCTGGATGGTTAAAGGTACCACTAAGGTACTTCTCCTTCACAGTAGCAGTGCCCATGTGGTTGTAGTGCTCACGTAAATATAAAGACTACTGTTAACTTCTCTCGATCATAAATAAAGAACAAAAGTGGTGATATTTAGTTTTATTTTTAATGGCGTTCCCCTGTTCACATCTGCACATATTTGCACTTTTCATTTAAAAGTATAACTCGGTGTTTCACGGTGTTTCACGGAGTGCGTGTGGACGTTTGAACGCGACTCTGGTGAGTTTTGGAGCTGCAGGTGGCGCTTGTGTCCAGCAGGGGGCGCTGATGCCAGGCGCGAGTCTGAAGTGAAAACACGAGGAAGAGCGGAGCCAAGATGGCAGCACTTTTTAAAGCCAGGAAAGGTCAGTAATAAAAATAAAATGAACAAGTCTTTTAGAGAAAAATAAACTCTTACAGATCACATCGTCATTAAACTTTCTCAGCTCACGGTTAACGCATGAGAGCTGTCCGATCTGACGCGCGATTATTAAATCCAGATTATTAAAACCTGCTCAAGTTGTTCATCATTTATTAAGAACACGGTTGACCAATGTGAGATCATTTACACCCCGTTTTTATTCTCACTTCACTCCGGATCCCACGAAGGTCACATGAGGTTTACAGGACAGGTTCTGACATGACACGATGCCAGATTAAATCGATTCACTAATCAATCTGCCGATATCACAAAGTCTGCTGCGATACGATTCTGAGTCGATTCTCAAAATCATCAGTCAGGTTGTAAAATCACAAGTTTCATCATGATATATCTACTAAATGGTCAGTGACTTAATACCTGTTCATATCCAGTTTTGGGAGTAACGTGTTACAAGTAACACAGTTACAGTTATGCATTATTATTGTTTTTTTTGCTGTAACGCAGTAATCAGGGTTCCCACGGGTCCTTGAAATCCTTGAAAGTTTGTGAATCTGAACAAATAAGTTTCCAAGGCCCTGGAAAGTTTTTGAAAACAGGCATAAAAAGACACCGTCCTTGAAAGTCCTTGAATATTTTTTGGAAATTGAAATTTCATGGATGACGACCGCTGTTAACGTGTTATTATTTTGCCACCACAAGTTTGTTTGAATCTATGCCTACGCCGACTTTTAATTTGCGAAAGTTCGTTTGTTCTTCTGTACATTTTCGGCACTACGTTCTTGTGTTTCCTGTACGTAGTCAACGTAACGTGTGCGTAGCCGCTTTAGGTGCAGCCAGAGTTACGCTGAGTCAGAGTGGAAGTGAAGTTTGGGGGGTGTTATGATGTAGGTTGTACATTCAGTCCACTTTCTTGCATTGATTTTGTCCCAACAACTTCTACGCCATTCACAGTCTTTTATTGAATTTGCATCTAAAATTGTTTATTGATAACATATTCGGCGGTAGCAGTAGGTAAATGCTGCCGCGTGTGGTCCTTGAATTTGAGGATATTGGTCCTGGAACGTCCTTGAAAGGTCCTTGAATTTGATGTTAACTAAGGTGTGGAAACCCTGAGTAATATAAGTCATTACTAATCAATTATCAGTAATATTAAACTCCTTACATATTTCAGTAACACGTGTTACAACACACTTTTAACCCAAAATTTAGCAAGATCTTTGGCACAAGAGTAAAATAGTGTTAGTAAAAGAGCTATTTCTTACAGAGTGTATGTCTACAGTCATTATGCTGCACCACATCACACTCCACTGGATGTAGAACATAATAAACTACATTTTATCACTTTACAATAGCAAGTCCTACTCCTACACTTTTCTCGTTCTGTATACTTGTGCAGCTCTGGGTGTGGCGGTGAGCTGGAGTTGTCGGCGCGTGTCCCAGCTGGCAGAGCTGCCGGAGCTCCATCAGATGCTGAGACAGACGTGTCGAGATTACGCAGAAAAAGAGCTCGCTCCCATTGCCGGACAGCTGGACAAAACTCACAGCTATCCTGCCAAACAGGTAAAAACTCGCCAATAAAATCAAATTACAGCTCTGTTTTGACTTAAAAAGCTCTTTGTGCTTCATTCATCAATATTTTCTTATCAGTGTATCGTTGCAACCCTGGTAAAGGCCTGTGAGGGTGTTGGGTGCCTTGTATCTGGTTTTCTCTGCAGATCAGTGAGCTGGGTGCGATGGGGGTGATGGCGGTCGAGGTTCCAGAGAGCCTGGGTGGAGCTGGCATGGATTATTTGGCCTACAGCCTGGCGGTGGAGGAGCTCAGCAGGGGATGTGCATCCACAGGGGTCATCGTCAGCGTTAATAACGTAAGTCTGGTTAGGGAGTTGGCCCTCAGACGGTTAACGGTTCAAGTCCCGGACCGGTAAAGGTACCACTTGGGTACTCGAGCCACCCCTATAAGAATGCAGTAAAGTGCCTCTCCAGCTCTAACTAATGTTAATATTGTTCATGTGTGTTTTTCAGTCGTTATATTTGGGCCCTGTTCTGAAGTTTGGCACAGATGAACAGAAGGAGAAGTGGGTTCGTCCGTTTACCTCGGGGGAGAAGGTCGGCTGCTTCGCCCTCAGTGAGCCGGGTAAAGTATCTGAGGCGTCCTCCAAATCTGCCCACGTCTTAGAGACGTGACTTTCTGTTCAATAGTACAGCATTGTTTTAGTTCTAATCACTTTTATTTGGTCTAAAATCCCACTCGCCCAGTTCACACCAAAATTCTGACATTAAGCAGTTTTCTTATTCTTATTTAAGAAAGTGTAGAGTACTCTAACCCAAATTTCATGTGTTTGCTGTGCTGCAGGTAACGGGAGCGACGCCGGTGCCGCCTCCACGCTGGCCACGCGGGACGGAGACGAGTGGGTCATCAACGGAACCAAGGCCTGGATCACCAACTGCTGGGATGCCTCGGCCGCCGTGGTCTTCGCCACCACAGACAAGAGCTTAAAACACAAGGTAGAGACAAAAACATCACCGCTCTGCTCCAACACTCACACTGTAACGGCTCACACTCACACGCTCAAAACTCAATATTGGTAAACATGGTCAGATGAAGCGCGTGTGTGGCGTGTTTTTCAGGGCATCAGTGCCTTCCTGGTGCCCATGCCTCACCCCGGCGTGTCTCTGGGGAAGAAGGAGGACAAGTTGGGCATCCGGGCCTCGTCCACCGCCAACCTGATCCTGGAGGACTGTCGCATCCCGCTGGATAACCTGCTGGGCCAGCGCGGCATGGGCTTCAAGATTGCCATGGTGAGAGCAGAGTCAACAGATTAATTAAAGAAAGAAAGTTAAAATTTTAAATTGTAATGAACTAAATGATTGAATTAAACATTTACCAAAAAGCAAATAAAAAAAAATACAGTTCCTAAAATGAACCTTTATACTCCATACAGTAAGTGCATATTATGGGATAACTATGGCAAGGTGCAGTGTGACTTTTTGTTGAATAGTCAACATAAACGCACACAGGTCTCTCCTGAAGTGTGTTGTTTGGTTGTGATGAGGTAAGATTTTGAATGTGTGTTCCACAGCAAACTCTGGACAGCGGGAGGATCGGCATCGCGTCGCAGGCGCTGGGCATCGGGCAGGCGGCGCTGGACTGTGCGGCTGATTACGCACACAAGAGGACGGCTTTCGGAGCGCCCATCGCAAAACTGCAGGCCATACAGGTGCCCAAAATCACCCCACGCAGGCCCAGCTGCTGTCATTTGATATTATCTGATGTTATGATGTTATTTTTTATGGCTGGGAAATTAATCTAAAATGATTCAAACCCTGAAATCATCATAGCCATGTGCCTAATGTTATAAATCTGTTCAACTTTTTAAGAAAGTCTTCTGTTAATACTCTCCCCAGTGTGTGTTCAGAGAGATGCTGAGGTTCCAATGCTTTTCTCTGTTCCAGTTTAAACTAGCAGACATGGCGGTTGCACTGGAAAGCGCTCGTCTCCTCACCTGGAAAGCTTGCCTTCTGCGAGATGCCAAGAAGCCGTACTCAAAGGCCAGCATACACACGCACACACACACACACACACACCTGTCTCACTGTCTACACACATCAACATGTCCCAGCTCAGCTCTAACTCAGTTATCAGTGCCTTCACACCTGACACCTGCAGCGCCTTCATTAGAAGTAATAAACACATCGGTTGTTTCCTAAACTATTTATCTACCGCACTAAACACAGTCTAATACTGAATCCCAAGCAGCTGCTAAAATGAACACTTTAACTGCTGAAGATGGTGTTGAGCCTCGTTATGTGTCCTCTGTGTACTACAGGAAGCTGCTATGGCCAAACTTGCAGCATCTGAAGCAGCCACTTTCATCTCTCATCAGGTACGAGCTTCAGCTTCACACTTTTATTTTTATATGCCGTCAAATGCAGAGTATTGGCAACCTTCACGAAAAATGGTAAAAATTTGCATATAAAAGGGATCACATGCCTATGAATGATGAATCAAGCAACCCCACAGGTTTAAACACCACATTAAAGAAGCAGCACCAAGAAATATTTTCTTGTATATATAATTATAATAATAGCAGTTTGGAAAATGAATGAATGAATAAATGAATGAACAATCATCATCATCATCATCATCATCATGTGGATGCCGATTAGAGAGTTGGGAATGTCAGTGTTGATTAATTCCCAAGCCTTATCGTTTTTCTCTAAAGGCCATCCAGGTGTTGGGGGGAATGGGCTACGTGACGGAGATGCCGGCCGAGAGACACTACCGCGACGCTCGCATCACCGAGATCTACGAGGGAACCAGCGAGATCCAGAGACTTGTCATCGCAAACCAGCTGCTGAAAGAGTACCAGCCCTAAAACCATGTGCCATAATCTACAACACTGCAGTGCCTGAACACAGCTGCCATTTTGTGAAGCGGTGTTGAGCGTCGACTCTCCAGCAGCAGAATGAAGAACTTTGTGGACTGCGGTTCCTGCCCTGTCACTAGAGGGCAGCAGTGTGTCAGGGCTGAAGCTGATGATTCTCACACTGGGGATTACTACTGAAGGATTCACTCAAAGACTAATCATAGCAAAGATGAAAAATGTCTGTCTGAATGCATATGATTTGTACATTTGTAATGGAAATAATAATTAAATAAATGTCACACCTCAGGAGTGCTGCCTCAACATCTGCTTTCATAGTGAAGTTGAAGGCTTTTATGCGTACAGATTTAATCATATTCAAGACTGAAGATTCTTTATTTGTCAGATACAAAGTTCCACAAGTGTAATACATAATGAAAGGCACTCTGATGCGTATGTTGATCATGCAAATCAAAATAAAAAATCAACAAAAAGATGTGTTATATACTATATACCTTATTTGGCTGTGTGTATGTGTGTAGAAAAAATATACATTAATACCATAAACAGTAACTGTACATGATATGAAGTATTCTCCCAGCGCCAAGAGAGTTTTCTACAGATAGTGACCACATTTATCATCATAAACCTTCAACACTAACATTTCCATCTGTAACTACACAATCCATTCTGTTATTCAGACTTTGTGGCATAAGGCATCACATAAACAATGCAGAAAAGCAACACGACACATCAGACACACAACATAAAATACACTATCAATGCACTTTAAACATATACATTTGATTAGTTTAATGCATAATTAAAAGTTCCTTTAAGAACTGATTTTAAAATATTATACATTAAATGCTTAACATTTGTTTATATAAATAAAAGCCAAACCAACATATATTTGACTTTTCAATAAAGTCAGTGAAAGTAGTTGAGAAACATATATATTCTCCATTGACTTTTATTTTCATAGAAATGTAAATTTATGCAAGTCATAATATTTTAAAACTCCTTTAGGAACTGCTTTAAAATATGATGCATTAAATGCATTTACTTCATATATGTAAATGAAAGGCACAGCCGTAAAAGCTCCTTTTAAAATGTCAGTAGTTGAAATGTATACGGCGTTCTCCTTTGGCTTTTATTTTCATATACAATTTATTTTCATGCAAAGAGCTCCTTTAAGTATTGCTTATATATTAAGCATTACAGTGCAAGAGGCCAAGTAACTTAAAAATAAAAAGCAGTAGAACAGTAATGTAGAAATGCAGCTACATGCTCCTGGGTTTGTATTTGCATGTATAAATTAATGTAATGTATAATTTGTAAAGTCTCTTTCAGGAGCAACTTTAAAATATGCATTAAAAATGATGTGTGTGAATAAAAGTTGACGGGCCACACAGTGTTTGTTTCTAAACTCCTATTTAAACAAGAACAAGGTGTAAAAGCTTCTTTTTTAAAAGAGTGTCCTACTTGCCCCACTGGCCTTTACCCACGGTGAGCCACGTTGATGTGTTTTGGGTGGAGTGCTCCTTTAATTCTGGGGAGGAAATGACTTCTCTCTCTGCTTGATTATGATTCTAATCTAAAAGCTGCATCGGGGGAATGACGCCATATTAACTTGATCATGCCGGCTGAGACCTGGGCCGATTGTTGTGGAAGGAGGCCGGAGGTCATGACGCGACCCCAAACTGAAGGACACTCGAGAGGGTCAGCGCTCTGATTAAGCACAACGCTCAGGTCACCGTGACGACAATGAAGCCGTGCGTGACTTTAATCTAAATTGTTTTTTCGGTCGCGCTTTAGGAAGTGTAAAACAGGATTTGAACAGGACCAAGCCCTTAATCAACACAAGTCTCATATCAATTCACGTATATTAGAGTCTAAATATTTTCTAAACTGCTGTGTAAATGACAGATAAACATTTAAGACTTTAACGTCAGTTTGAAACATTAAAAGTCAAGCTTTTGAAGAAGCTAGTTTTTAATCAGATATTTCAGTGTGAAGTTTGGGCCTCGTTCTTCTTAAATTTGTTCTTAAGAATAATAAGACATTTAAATAGTTTAATAATAAACAAGTGAAAACAAAACAATATCTTGCAAAAGCATGCTAGCCATAAAATCTGCATGAGAGCAATTGTAAATTATTCCTACGTAGGAACAAATCTCAAATAATAAAATGTTGTAAATGTCAGCTGTGTGTTGGTGGTCTAGTGATAGGACCCTCGCCTTGGGGCCCAGAGGTTGTGGGTTCGACTCTGGACTCTGGACTCTGACCTCTGACGTTACCAACACTGGGTCCCTGAGCAAGACCCTTAACCCTAAATTGCTCTCGGGGGAACTGTCCCAGAAATTAGGAAATGTAAGTCGCTCTGGATAAGAGCGTCTGCTAAATGCTGTAAATGTAAATGAAACAACAACAAATTTCTTCTTAACAGCACTTGGTGAATGAGGAGCGATGTTCTTTGGCCAAAATCATGTTAATTTTGCAATATAAGGTGTTACATTAAGAATGTGAACATTTAAAACCTCAACATAACTATCAGCAATCAAAGTAATGTGCTTGTAAATACACTACAATGTGGTAATAAGTGAAGCGGAGATTTACAAATAACAAAACCAGTAAAAAGGTTTATCATAAAAAGTATTTTATTTAAAAATGCTATTTAAACACATACATATTTCAATCATAGGTGGGCTGGTTACACTGACATAACGTTTGGAATAAAAAATAACTTACAGAGTTCTGTGTACAGTGTGGATGTGGACATGTTTACATGGAGGTGGTCTAACGAGCACGTCTAGCTTATTGCAACAGTGTCAGTAGGAGGATTATTGTGAGCTGCAGTGCAGAATACAGGCTAAACAGTAAAACAATACACACTATTCAACTATAAAAGACACCCTCAAAACCATAATTACATATACACACACCCGCATGCGCCCCACTTACAGCTGTACGCTCAAATGAACAATCATTACTAACGGGTAACGACATGTAGATGTAGAGTTTAAACACTGATATGAGGGACAAAGCTCCATTATAGTGACGCCTCAGAGGAACCTTCTGGATTCTATAAACCGTTTATGGAACAGAACAATCAAATTCTGCTACAACTTATTTTTAAAGTGTGGTACAAAAATAAAAACTGCTGCTTCCCAGTTTCTAGTTTAATATACTATTTGATATAATATCATTAAAACTGAATTTTGTGTAAAGTTCAAGAAAGGATGGTTCCCGTTCAACTTTTCCAAGTCTTTTACTTTTGCTATAAAAAGCATTGACCCAATCGTTCTACAATAATTCATTCTCACAACATATCTGAAATGCATTTTTATATTGAAATACATATCACACAAAGACACTGCGATGTCACGTTCCTCTCAATAACCTGGTCCCGCAGAGGAAGAGCATGCACTAGTACTCATTTTTACAGTGTAAAGAACTTTTCGTGGAATGGAGCAACTTTTTAGTTTTCTCAAAGTCTGAAGTTGTTCAATTCCACTTTCAAGGAAGTTCTACCTCACAGCACCACGGTTCTTTTGTAGAAAACTTTAGAGCTTCAGTTCCAGTTCTGGTTCCAGTTTGTGTTCTGGTTTGAGTTTGGGCTCCTGCTTATGGTTTGGGTTCAAGTTTGTGGTTGGAGTTTGTGTTCTGGTTTGTGGTTGGGTTCTGGTTCTGGCTTCAGTTTGTGGTTTTGGTTCACGTTGGTAGTTTTGTGGTTGGAGTTTGTGTTCAGTTACGGTTCGGGTTCGGATACATTTCTCCGCTACATGGTTACGATCCGGATTCTGGTTCTGGTTCGTGATTCGGGTTCCAATTTGTGGTTAGTGTTTGGAGTTCTGATTAATGTTTGTGCCTTGGGGCTGGGTTCAGGTTTGTAGTTTTTGTTTGGGTTTGCAGATCGTGGTACGGGATGGGGTTCCGGTTCCGGCTCATGGTTTGGGTTCAGGTTCGGTTTGCATTTGTTGCTCTGGTTCACGGTTCCGGTTCGGTTTCTGGTTCGAGTTTGTGGTTTGGGTTTGCGGCTCGTGGTTCGGGATGGGGTTCCGGTTCCAGCTGGTGGTTTGGGTTCAGGTTCGGTTTGCATTCATTGCTCTGGTTCACGGTTCCGGTTCGGTTTCTGGTTCGAGTTTGTGGTTTGCGGCTCGTGGTTCGGGATGGGGTTCTGGCTCCGGCTGGTGGTTTGGCTTCCAGTGCAGGTTCCGGTGCAGGTTTCTCACACGTAGTTGCGCTTGTCGTAGTCTCCGTGATGCATGCTTCCTCCTCCTCCTCCTCCTCCTCCAGCACCGATCATGGCCACGGGAGCGCGCTTCACCGGGTACGCGCTCTTGTTCTGCCCGAAGCGCGCGCAGCAGAAGAGCGTTCCCCCGCCGAGCACGAGCAGCGCCGCTCCCGCGAAGCCGATGTAGAGCGCGGCCCCGATCTCCCTCTTGTTGCCCGGGGAAACGTGCTGGTTGTGGAAGTCGCTGATGATGTTGCTGGACATCCAGCAGAGCGGGACGAGGGCCAGCAGCCCCGAGGCCCCGTACAGCACGCCGCCCGCCGCCACCACCTTGGCCTTCAGCGCGTCGTCCTTCATGCAGTTGGTGCAGCGCGCTCCCGCCACCGTCACGGCCAACGCGAGCACGCCCACCACGGCCGAGCACACGGTGAGAGCGCGCGCAGTCTGCTGGTCACTACCGAGCGCCAGCACCGAGTCGTGCAGCTTGCACTGCATCTGACCCGTGCTCTGCACCACGCACGACATCCACAAGCCGTCCCAGATGCTCTGCGCCACCACGATGTTGCCCTCCACGTAGGCCGAGACCTTCCAGGTGGGCAGACCACACGCCACCATCACCAGCAGCGTGCCGCCCACGCCCACACCCAGACCCAGCAGCTCCAGGCACGCAGAGATCATGCTTTAAATTTGAAAAAGAAATCCCAAACTGTGCCAAATGTAAAAATATCGGGGGGTTTTATGTAGAAAATATCAAAAAACCAAAAATGAAGAGACACAACTTAAAAAAGAGAAGTAAAAATCCTCTAAATAAAAATGTAAAAACTGGCAAAACGATATATATTTTAACAAAACTCTTAAATGTAAAGAAAATCCAGTAAAATATATAATAAATATCCAAAAATATATTTTTAAAAATCAGAACCAAAAATATTGAAATACCCCAAAAGTACTCAGTTTTGGGCACACAGACGCGCTCCGCTCTCAGGTCGGACCCGGTTCGTGTTGGTTCAGGGAATGGAGGAGGTATCAGTAGCTGCCCGTGTCCGTGTCCGTGTCCGTGCCCGTGCCCGTGTCCGTGTCCGAACAGTTTTGGCTGCGTGCGCGCCGGACCGCAGCTGTTAAACGCGCGCTGGACAAAAGAGACCCGAGTCCAGCCAATCAGCGCGCTGCGGCATCCCGAGCTGACCAACGAGAACAGACTAGTGGACATTAAAAAGCAACGTTCCGTTTTTCAACACACACATTTCATTTAGTTCTAATCAAAACATTCAGTTTCAACTCATTTTCATGGATGTTATGAATTAATTAATACTCAAGAGACATTTTAATCACATACAGTTATACAAATACAACATGAACCACCCAAATCCTGTACAAATCAAAATATAGAATTTAGAAACTAGAACAGATTAAGTTAAACAATTCCTATAAACTTAAAAACCAAAGTGTAAAAATAAAATAGATAAAGAAAGCATGTTCTTTTAACATATATACTTTAGACAGTAAAACTCTGTATTTAAAGTGCAGTGTGCCTTGTTGAAGGATGAACAAATACACAGGCAGGTGGGTGACGTATTAGCATAAATTTACATATAATAATACAGGTGTAAAACAGCGGGTTGGTGACAGGTTGGACGAGTTGACATGAGTTTGTGTTGTATTAAACAGGTAAGTAGTGGTGTCATGTCCTGGCGTGAGGATGGAAGCTCCTCCTGACCCATCAGACTGGGGAAGCAACATTGTGATTATTTCCAGGAATGTACAGCATCTTAGAGATGAATCAGATAAGGTAAGATTAGTGTAGAATGTAAAGCTGTACGTGAAACAGCAAACAGGGAATTATGTGGAGAAATTTTGGAGGAAAACAGATAACGGAAAGGAGTTTAGTGCACAGATGCGCTGGTGATAGAGGCACAGAGAGACAATACACCTCTTTACTCACTTCCTCTGATTCACCATGGAGAGAAGAGGAAGAGGAGGAGGAGGAGGAGGAGCTGCTTCAGGATGGAGAGATGCTGCTCAAAACACAACTGAATAAGGTTTGGAACCAAAACCATCACTGAAATGTTTCAACACACAAAGTAAGAAGGTTTGTCACTGTTTAAAATGCTCCAAGTAAAACTGACCAGATTACACCTTCGCTCCATAAATATAGCAACTGCCCAAAATAGGATTATTTCATGGGGCTTGCTTTTGCCAGTTTTGATTATTGTGCAGCTGGGCTTCACAGAAGACTTGAATTCTAAAACATTTATATAATAGCTCTACAATGTATCAGAACAGATGTATATGTCTGTCCATACATGTATACTGTACACAAAGAAAGTGAGAAAATAGTAAAATAAGAATTAATGTAAGTAAATTCAGCCAAATAATCACTCATTTATATTCACTTATTAATCCCATAACACAAGGCGTTTCTAAACCTCTAAGAGTACTCAAGTATGTCTCCGTAAATATGCAGTGACAAAACATTACATATAATTTATTGAAGCATCTGACACTGAAGCACAGCAGCTTTGTGAAACCTGGGGAAAATGCCCCCGACTTTTTGGTGAGAAAATATTAATATACCAAGTAATGTAAGCAATTACATTATTAAGGAATAATAAGTAAAAAGTAACTTGAGCATGAGGAGGGTGAGCAGTGTGACTCCAGGTGACCCTCTCCCCTTTTTACGTGCACCAGAGGCAGGCTGAGCAGCGCAGGAAGGAGGGTTATTCATGTCACATTCGGCCTCATTGTCCCACACAGCTGTGGAGAACAGAGGAAAACGGAGGTGATGGAACACAATGTGCGTGACTTTTATTCCCCGTTAGCCACTTAAGTGTCTGCTTCCGAGAGATGAGTTTAAAGAGCACGTTGGGATCATCAGATGTGCTGCTTTAACAGACTGAGTTGACAGGTTAATGGATTAAAACACTGCAATTAATAACTATGCAGTTTTCAGAAGAAGTCTTCGCTTTCTACTAGATTGCTGTCTATATTTGTGTATTTTTATTTACATTTATTGATCCAGGAAATGCCTCAAGATTAAAATCTCTTCATCAGGCCCTGGCCAAGACGGCACACCGGGACAAAAACATTTGGTATCCAGAGTATTAAAGACAGAGAAGACATTTAAACAACCACAACAACAATGAATGAAGCCCGTCATCACGAGTAAGGCTAATTAAACTAAAGCATAAACATTTCAAATAACAAAAGACAAGTGAGCGCTGATGGACAGCGGTGGTGGAATGCAGTAGAAACGCTGACTAGTGGATTCTGCATTCTTCTGCGAGCAGGCGGTGTAAAGCAGGATACTCCCCTGAGGAAAAGACTCTGTTGATATAATCCATTGTTCCCGCAGAGGCTTCGAGGTGGGAGAGCGTCTGGGCTCAGAGTACCACGTTTTAAGTCAATCAGCTTTGAGTGATGTGTTTGTGCTCAACTTTTTTGGGAAACACACTCAGCACTTCATCTCAACTTCTCACACACTTTCACATCAGACTTCTACTCCAGGATTCCACTGCTGTGGACTTTACATTCACACTGGCTTCCTGTCAATAAGAACCTGCAGTAACCATTCCTTCGTTTACTTCACCTTAAAACAACCACTTACGCAGGTTCAGCCAACATTTAGGGCTTTTCATGGCTGTGTTTAAGAGTGAATGTGTTCATATGCCACACAGCATATTTATGCATTAAAATGTGCAAAATTGACACAGCAATATACTGTAATATATAAAATCGTACGGAGAAACCAGATGTAACATTAATTTAAAGTTGTAGGTGAAGCACCATGCAGGGATTTCTTACAGAGAGCAATACAAAGACACACTTAGAGTTCAAATACTTAATTTATTGTCTGTGTGTGATAACGTCTGTTGTGAAGTGTGTTATATGAATAAAACTGAATTGAATAATTAGTGTATCCTATTGGCTTTTACTTGAAACTTTAAGGCAGCAACTCAACGTTTTTAAATTGAACCTGGTGGATTTTTAACGGTGTATGTGGTGTATTAACACGTTCACTCATAAACACAGACATAGTTACAACAGTTTGAAGTTGATGTGCGTCTTCACATTTGCATTTCTGTGAACTGACACCTTTTTACACGTTTCAAATCTAAAACAAAACCAAAACTTGCTCCCCAGATTCCCATCATGCCGGATGTTAACTCCTGCCGCTACATTTGAGGGAAATCCAAAGTTAATTTACTGGGAGGCAGTGAGAGAAGGGGACTTGCTGGAAGAGGAGCCTGCTTTTGTTCTAGATGTGCCTTCGAATAAAGCATGTGATATTCTGACACAGTGACTCAGTGCGTCTCATTGTTTTAACACCAGCTCTAGTGTTCTAGCGGCACACCCAGTTTAGCATTTATTATTACTGATTAATTATTAATATTAATCCTAATCCTAAATGATTCATTCAAATTAAAACCAAAATCCAATGACCACGAGTTTGTTTTCAGTATTAGTTTCCAAAACCCAAATAAAAAGTAAATACCTAATTAAACCATTACCTAAAAATGACTTAATATTAACCAGTTAAATCAGTTTGCCTCACAATCTCATCCAGCATTGCTACTGCTGTACAAACATGTACCATTTGTTCACTGGTTTTCCATATTAAAACTTACTGCATATTAATATTTATGCTGTTAACACTTGGGCCTCGTCCACACAGACGTGCGAAATGAACGCCCTCTGAACGCCATACGCGTTTTTGCTGCGTTTTGTAGCTGCGTTCGATTGGCGTTTCAATGGCGTTCGCAACAGCGTCTTTCTCCTCGCGTTCGTCAGGATTTTGACGCCAAGAAAACGTTGCATGCAGCGTTTATGTGACGCCACCCGAACGCGCAGCCGGCCGAACGCCGATGCTGAACGCCCGCGTGGACGCTTCGATTTGCTCCAATGAACAGAAAAACGGTCGGCGTTCAGTCGGCACTCGCATGGCGCCACGAACGCCAGAAAAACGCCTGGTTCAGACGTCCGTGTGAACGAGGCCTTATGCTGTAATTACTTGGGGTGTGCAAAAAATCGAGTTGAATCAAACCACGATGCTTTCTGTGTCAATTCAAAACAGATTTGTGCGTTCCAAAAAATCTTAAGTCATATTTTTCAACTACTGGGACTAGTGCCCTTTTTCCCCAACGTGAGTCCAGCTCGCCAACCTGCAGATGCAATGTGGAAACCTGCCTTGATAGACCTCCTTCACCTGAGCATGGGGAGACGCAGTCAGTATGTGCACATATGTGGTACATTTAGCAAACTACATCTGATTCAGTGTGATGTTTTTGTTGACTTGCCACAGTCAGATAGGAAAAGTAACTCAAATAATTTAATTGTCAATCGATTTTGAATCAGTCCGAGTAGCTGAACTGACTCAAATCGTTTTTGAATCGTGCAGCTTTAGTAGTAGCATCTGAAAGTCTTTTGGGATTTTCATTTGGCTCACATTTTGTGCGTTGTTTACAGCAGTAGTAACACTGGAAGGGACTGTGAGACACGCTGGTGTAATTGGCTGAATGAGGGTGTGGGAAGTGCTGTGGGTGTGTGTGTTTTTTGGGGGGTGGGGGTTGAGGTGGTCGGGGGTAAAACAGCAGCATCTGTGTGTGGCATCAGGGCAGTAATAAGAGTAATCAGGGTCGCCCCTCACCCTGACCTACTTTAACAACATCCGTCAAGCAGATAAACACTGAGAGGAAACGCTCTCCACAACAACGTCCGAGCGACGGGGCCGGGACACACTCTTATCTCCAAGCGTTATTCTGGGAGTTTAAATTCAAGTACAAACATCTCCAACGGGCAAACATAAAAATATCCTGTTTAGGGCAGTGTCTGTTGGACGCTGTGTGAGGGAATGATTTATTTATGTCAAAATACAAAATAATAGCTTATTTAGCAACTTAAATAACAGCAGTGTAAGCGTTCTACAGATCCACAGTGCATATGTATGTGTTGTAAAACACTAAGTTCCACTAGATTTCCAAGTCAAATTACTTTTTGCTCCACTGCATCATGCAGTATCTGTCATTTGTCATTTTTACGTCTTAGTTTTGGCCTGTTAACGTGGATAAAAACGTAACAGGTGTAAAGTAAAAAGCACAGAGCAAGACGTTATTTGAGTCAGTGGAGTTTTTAATTGATTTTTATGTCCCTTCTCTTTCAGGTGAGTCATGTACACACTAGTGATGGTCTTTCTGGAGTGAGTAACAGCAAACTGTTTCACTGTGAATTTAAACACTGTAATAAATCTTTAGATACTTAAGTACATTTAAAAGCAAATTCTTAAAAAAAATTTTAGTCAAGTGGAAGTTTAAAGCACAGCGTTTACTGGAGTAATTTTTCACCTTGTGTATCTGAGTTTTGACTTAAATGCATAGTTTGTGTGTTTCAAATGTCACACACGCACACGCACACATAAGTAGTGGTGAAGTCACGTAGGATGGGAGAGGATGGAGTTGTTGGTGCAGATTTCCTTTGCTGTCTTATTATTTCCTTTAGGCCATTGTTCTGGAGCGATGCTGGATCCAACCATGTTTGATTTGATTTTACATCTTCAACCCCCTTTACGTAACTGCACACTGACCAAATGTTTGAGGGTTCACCAAAAATCTTAACAATGACCGAGTGTCAACATTCCTCACACACTCACACGTAACAATGGAGACGGCTAAAGAGTCACAAGACACACGACCAAGCTGAAACCAGCAGCCAAACAGAGGACGTTTATTCAAATCTGCTGTTAGTTTGTAACTCCTAAAATAAAATAAAGTACACTTTAGTTCAGATAAAAATGAAAAATTAGCAGCACATTTTAAAGTAAACTGTTGATGCTGATATGTTTACTTAAAGACATTTTTACAGTACTTACAGCATGAAGACTATAAAGCTAGTTTATAGTGAGTAAAGAATAAAAGTGGACTAGAAGTGTACTGTGTATATATGCAAAAGTTTTAGGCAGGTGTGAAAAATGCTGTCAACAAAGAATGCTTTCAAAAATGGAAGTGTTAATCATTTATTTTCATCAATCAACAAAATGCAGTGAATGAACAAAAGAGAAATCTGAATCAAATCAATATTTGGTGTGACCACCCTTTGCCTTCAAAACAGCATCAGTTCTTCTAGGTACACTTGCACACAGTTTTTGAAGGAACTCGGCTGGTAGGTTGTTCCAAACATCTTGGAGAACTAACCACAGATCTATAATCCTATAATCCTACAAAATAATATAATGACTATAATCCTACAAAATTCCTGACTTTGTGCAAGTGTACCTATAAGTTCACTGACTAGTAAGTAAAACGTGTCATAGTGAACACAGCACAGCACACAGTGCACCACAACCACACGTGAACTCAGCATTTGACCCATCCGTGAAGGAGCAGTGGACAACTTTTTGGCAGCCACCGGGCATCAGTGCTTGGGGTTAGTGTTAGAGTATCTTGCTCATGAGTACCTCAGTAGTACCTTTACTGGTCCGGTACTCGAATCAGCGACCTTCTGATCATGGGGTGTATAAGCCCTAACTGGTTACTCTACCGATTGTCCTGGTGAGTCTACTCACAACATGAAGCACACATGTAAAATAGATTTGAATTTGAACCAAGTATAATAAAAGTTGATTTTTGGTAATGGATGACTAAGCCGAGGTAAACGGAGCGGGACAGGAAGGTGACAGCGCTACTCTATTATCATAATGATATAATGGATTTGGAGTTGTAATGAGTCACTTTTTGGACGGTACATGCGAGTGCGAGTTTCCGTTCATGAGCAACATGAGGGAGGCGTCCAGTCTCCGAGTGCCCAAGTCGCTCTCCTCTGCCAGTTAAACACTTTAATGACTTCACTTAAACCGATCCTGAGATGCTGTTTGTGATTTCACTAATGGGCTTTATTTCCGGAGCCACTTATCACCAGGAAACACACACACATCCAGCGCCTTTCTCTATTTATGTTTGGTCATATTTGTCATCTGAAGGCATCATGGTGGAAAAACGTGGGACTGAAATGTTCCCAACCTGTCCTTCTGGTCCACTTCAGACTGTCAAGCTGGACATAGGACTTAAACCCTAATCGACATGCACTCAGTAAAGGCGCTCAGTTAACGCTTCACATTTTGGGGAAAGTTGAAGTGGATTTAGTGTGGAGCGGTTAACGCAGAGCTCTGTTTACATGTTAATATCCTGACTTGTTTTCTTCCTCCATCATGACATCCCTCTCTCTCTCTCTCCTCTGGGACTGGGAACAACGTTTCCTGACCTCATTACACACAATCAACGGGACACAATGTACAGCCTGACGGTAAGAAACTACCGTCAAACACTCGTCTTTAATCGCGCTGCACATGGTCTTATCAAATAGTAATATGAGAGTGTGGCTGTACATATCTTGAACACTGTAACCAACGTATGAATATATAAATGTAGTTATTTCTCAACAGTATTTTGCTGTTTTTTCATAACACTGTAAAATACTGTACTTTTTAAAGAATGGCTGTAAATCCAGAGCAAACTGAGTCATTCATTAAGAAGTCATACGTCACTTTCATCGTCCAATTATGCAAAAGTATTGCTTCTGAAAAAAGAATAAAAATTTGGCACAACACAGTAAAAATACACAATTACAGTAAATATCAAATACTCTCGCATTGATGTACTACATTTGATTAATGACAGCATTGTGTCTCAAATATCAAATCAAGGAAACTTGCTGTAAAAATGTAGAAAATGGCCGCCAACTCTGCTGTCAGTACTTGAAATAAATTTACAGTGCTTCTGGAAAAACTTCTATGACTAATCCTCTGTGTGTTATCTAACCATTAATGGCAACAGCTTTCAATCTACAGCCTTGGTTAAAAAAACAGAACTGAGAGCTCTAAAAACCGGTTAAAATTTTGACCTTTGTTTTTAAAGCACACACAGTTGTCACCAAGATTCTGGCATTCACTAATGTTCTCTCATATGAGGTTTATTCTTCACTAAGACCAGACTCTACAAACGGTGAATAGCACTTACCTACACTTTACCGTGTCTGTGCAAAACATTACCTTATTGGGTTTTCTTCATTTCTACAGCTGTACAAAATTATACGATCTAAACTTTCTTAAGAGCAAATTTAAGAAAAATACTACAGCAAAAATTAGTGTGTGAGGCTCAGTCTTGTTATTTTTGTAGTTTCATTTAAAATAAAAACACCAAATTACACACAATGTGGCACTGTTTTTAACACAAATTACACACAATAACAAATTACACACAGCGTTGCACCGTTACTAACACAAAACCCTCACAATGTTAGAAACTGTGCAACAATGCGTGCAATTTGTGCTTTAAACTGTATGTAAATAAAACACAGTGTCATGTTGGTAACTGTGCAACACCGTTTCATTTACACACAATAAAAAACACAAATGACACACATTGTTGCTCGGTTTCGAACTCAAACAGAAGAAAACAAAGCAAAGAAAAAGACAATTCAGGCCGAAGCTCCACCCAGCCCCCCGGCCTCAATTGTTCAGAGGGAAGGCGCTTGTGTAGAACAGACACCGCGATTCTGCAGTGAGGGCCGCGGGGCCGCAATCACACATTGTATAAACTATGGGCCTCAACCTCAAGGCTTCCTGAGGTGCCACTTTCCCAGCACAAAGCCATTGTGACCCTCAGCAGTAACTGTGTCCATGAGAGGAAACACTCCGGAGCTGCAGCTGGCAACCGAGCGAGCGCTGAGCATCCTGTTACATCAACACCAACACCGGGGTTTACACTGCCGTTTACACCGTTTACACTCATACACCATGATGATACATACCTATAGCAATATTCATGTCATTAGATGCTTGTATATATATTGCAGATTTTAATATTTGGACAAAATCTTTTTGCGGCGCTGATATGTTTCACTGTGAAATCTTTGGTCAAAATTGAAAAAATATTAAAACACTTTACATATGAAGCACATCAGCAAGTGCCAGCTCTGTGTAAAATATTTTGTACAAATTTTGTCACATGCAGCTGCACTGCTTCATGACTTCATGCCGCAGTATTGTCCCTGCATTGTTTCCTGGCTAATTTTCAGCTAATTTTCATGGTTTTATTTGCAGTCCTCTACATATGGTAAAGGTACCACTGAGGTACTCATGAGCAAGGTACCTTCCCTAAGCACAGATGCAGAGTGTGCCGTGCTGTCTTCACATGGACAAATAATCGCTCACTTTACTGATATTTGGACAAAAGCGTTCACCCAGAAACACATACGCCGGTGCCAGCTCCATGTTCTATGAAACACTCCTAGATGTTCTTCCACAGCAAAGGAAGCAGAAGGCATTGCTTTTGCGACTTCTCTTTTGTTGGTTGAGGAAAGCCGGACGTGGTAAACAGTGGCACAACAACACGAGGGCGAGCTGCGAGCCCAGAGACATGCGACGCAACCCAGGACAAAACAGCCGGGAAACAATACTGGGAAAATCCTGCGGCATGAAGTCATGAAGCGGCGCAGCTGCACGACTCTGGACATGTTCCCAATGCTTATTAACATCACCACAAACAAGTACACACTCTGCACAGACACCGAGGCAAATCCTCTACCAAACCCACTACCAAACGAGGGCCTTTAGCACGGCCTCACACGCTGCTGTTGCACATGGACATATCAGCACACAGGTCTAGGATTTGCAAGAGTTGGGATTTTGCAGCATCAGTTCCACAAAAGCTGCAGGCGGAGAAATTAGATGTCAAATTTAAGCAGCAAGACGTTAGAATTGTAGTTAAGTAGATAATGAAAGTTGAAGTGTGAAGCGTGAGTGATTATTTGTCATAGTGAACACAGCACAGCACACAGTGCGCCACAACCACATGTGAACTCTGCATTTGAGCCAGCCATGAAGGAGCTGTGGGCAACTGACAAGGGCAGTGCCCAGGAAGAAGTAGCTTGGGGATGGTACTTTGCTCATGAGTACCTCAGTGGTGCCTTTACCGGTCCTAGGATTTGACCCAATGATGTTACTATCACAGGGTGAATGCCCTAACTGTTACACTACCAACTGCCCCATGTTGAATAGTTGCCTCAAAACTGCTAATATTGGTAACACCATACCATACCATACCATCTTTATTTATAAAAGCACTTTAAAACAACCATCGCTGACACAAAGTGCTGCACATTGGAGCAATAAAAACAAATAAAAAAATACAATAAAATAAATAAAAATACAAAGATATAGTTAAGACCAAATAACAGACCAGGGTCAGATAGGTAGACAAAACTGAAAGAAAACTAAGTCCTGCTAGGGCCAAAACAGTGGACAGTGTGGGGGCCTCTCAAATGTGCAAGGGCAAGTTATTCCATAATTTGGGCGCAACAACAGAGAATCCCCTGGATCCCCCCTTCTGAGAATCCTCCTGGATCTCGGTACTTCCAGGAGCAGATTACCAGCTGACCTGAGAGACCGACAAGGTGTGTAGGGGTGGAGGAGCTCAGCTAGATAAGGCGGCGCAAGATCGTGAAGAGCTTTAAAAACAAACATAAGAATTTTAAAATAAACTCTATAATACACAGGCAGCCAGTGGAGTGAGGCTAGGACAGGGGTTATGCGCTCTCTTTTACGAGTTCCTGTTAAAAGTCGTGCAGCGGCATTTTGGACCAACTGCAGATGCGAGAGTAACGCCTGACTCACTCCCACAGAAAGTGAGTTACAGTAGTCCAGATGAGATGAAATAAAAGCATGGATCAGCGTTTCAAAATGCTGCCTAGAACGAAAAGATTTTACAATTGCCAGTCGCCTTAAATGATCATAATAATACTCAAGCACAACACACAACAGCTACTGAGTCAGAGTTCTTCCACATTAGAGAAGTGTGCTATATGTGTAAAACACTGCTGCCAAACCCACTTTAAGGCCATGAACGTCTGGAATGTGGAGGAGGATTTCATCTGAGCACCGCTTCCCAAAAAAACAATCAATCATCCTTTGAGTGAAACAACCTCCTGGAGTTTCCACGTGCTGGTTTGTAAGAAAGATGTAAAGGTGTGACTTTATGTGTAAGGTCTGGAGCTGCTGGACGCTGGAGTGGTCAGCATGTGTCCCAAAAACCTGCCTTTTGTCCTCCTCTAATACTGTACATTCTCCAGATTTTTTCTAGGTGTGTTTAGTTTCCATAGCACTCCTCTGACAACAGGTTATTTTTATTATGAACTCCTCAATTATTAACACATTCAGATTTAATGAAAAATCCCCCGAGGAAAAGTGGAGCTCTCTCCTACGCCTGGACGTGGAGAAGGAATGTTCCAGAAGGGGCAGATAAACAGCGTGCAGATAGGGAGCGTAAGCTGTGATTGGTGAGGGGTTGGGAGTGTGTGGTTAAGCAATGAGATTGTTTTATATTGAACCCTGCATTTGAGGGATAATGTGCCCCAAACCAGGATAAATAGCAAAACTCTGGGCCAAAATGTCAGACCACGTCTGCTGTATAAACTAGGACTGTAACGATACTTTGATCTGCATTGATACTTTAATTCAATGATCAATACGACCGTAGCATGGATCCCACATGAAAATATTGATCAGACATCATACAGATTATTGTCAGTTTAAACTGAACAGGAGGTCTGTTTTATTAAAAGAGAAGATCAGGACTCAATTACCAACTGTTCATAAGAATGTTTACTAATGAGAAACTTTAGATTATTGGGTTTTATTCAATATTATTTCAATGTCTTAACTTAAAGAACAAATTAAAGAAAAAAAGGTGATGAATCTATCGGTGAATGAGGTCAGTTGTTTTTCATTTAAATGTATGCTTGAGTTCAGGTATAAAAATGTCATGATATTTTAGTTGCTTTTTGTGGTTTGATGTGCAGGCCCTCCAGGGTTGTGCGATGTTGCGATTGCAACTATTAATGCAAATTCAGCTAATCCCTGCGAATTCATCATGATGCTGCAATTTTGACCAATTACCGCAACTTTTCCGCAATTTTTGACCAATCAAACTGAGGCATATGTCAGTGAACTCACTTCCTTGTTACATGTAGAAGACGCAGGAAACGTGCATGATAAAAACACCTCACATTTACCTTCAGAAATAACCAAATGATTAATGGGTAATAAAAATATTAGTGGTTTTGGGGACAAAAACTTTGACCTGCTCCTTTATTGCTACAAAACGCCTAAAACACCGCAACTTTCATCACAATTTTTTACCACAGAATACCACAAAATCAGGTATTTTAAGCCGCAACAATCTCAACCTGGAGGAACTGGATATGAATAGAAGTTATGGTGTTAAATCAGCATATGATATTGTCTCATATCAATCGCTGAAATTGCGTTGTAGCAGACTTTGTGTTATTTATTGAATCAAGATAACACTGTATGGTATGAACACAGTGCCAAGTACAAACCTGGATACGCCTCTTTAGATATAAGAATTGTCAAAAATATTTTGATCTATTAACTTATACTGAAATGAACTCAACCCTCCTCTTCTGAGCCTAAACAGACACGCCAGCACATTCCAGCACATGTATAGATCATTACAGGACACTCTATATAGTCCTCAGAGTTTTGATGAATATCTAAATAAATACTACATGCTGTTGAAGCTCATAATTCTGCATGAAAATGTTGCAATAAATAGATTTTTCCTAATTTACTTCACTCAGGAACCACACCAAGCACACTTGTCAAATCCACTTGAGGCTCATTGAAAAGGTGAGTTAAATGATGTGAGCTAATTAGAGGGGATGCTTCAGAAAGACATATGTCATCCTGAGGAAAAACGTGCGCCGCGGCTCGTCTGATGTGTATATGTGTACATAAGCAGAGGAAGTGGGGCTTTCCTGGTTCCCCAGGCTCTGATTTGCAGGATGAAACGAAAGCGAGTCGGACTTTGTTCTGAGCCCTTGATAATATAAACCAGTTACTAAATGAACGTCACTTTGAAGTGCTGGAAAAATAAACCATCTGACGTGGCACAGAACTCACGCTGACCTACAGAGAGAGCCAGAAGCACTAAATAAAACTGTATTAAATTGGTTTAATGGAAAATTATTCAACGTCTGCTGATCTCACAAAGTCTGCTCCGATACGATGTAGACTAGATTCAGTTCAGGAGCCAGTGATCAATATGAGAAAATATCATAGTAATATCATAACAATCAGATCAATGTTTTCATTTAGGATCAATGCTATTGATGTATTGATGAAGATCAATGTATTTTTACACCCCTGTGCTTTATTGAAGGAGTCAGAGTTTTATCCTCCTGGACCAAGAGGTTGTGAGTTCAAATCCTACCTCCAGCACTACCATCACTGGGTTCCTGAGCAAGACCCTTAACCCCAAGTTGCTGTAGGGAGACTCTCCCTGAAATTCGTAATTTAACCACACACAGCCATCATCCATCATCGTCCTTTGTGCTTCTGCTGTGCTCTAATAACAACCAGATCTCGAGTGAAGAGCAGTTTCTGTTCATGTTAAATGAAAACAGTAGGTTTTGTGATGTGCACCAGTGATGACCAGTGCTGCACTGCCCCCTAGCGTCACTCCATAATACACACATCTACACTTACTGTTTTATACTGCACTTATGTACCGAAAATACAGGTGTGAGGTAAAAATAAATACATATAACAGAAATAAAACAAAATCATATGTATCTCATTTGTAATGTATAAATTACTAATAAACTACATAATATAATAATACAAATGGATCCGACTTTTGTTCTACAATGTGATATATGTATATAGATTTGCAGGTTTCTCACATGTATTTTATATATTTATTTATGTTGTTAATAATTTATTATAAATTATTAATTAAATATATATAAAATGTAAAAAAATATACAGTATTTATACATTAAATACAGGTGTTTGGTTAAAAAAAATACAAGTAATGATAATAAAATACAATCATATATTGAATTTATAATTTATTAAACATCATTAAAAATATAAACAAATAACAACAGACTGATTGTGATTAAGAGGTTTGGGAGCAGTAAGACTCGGCTGGTTTTTATGGTGAACCGAGTGTAGTGAGTCGGTTGACCGAGCGTGTTCGGACCGTGGTGTGTGTGTGTTTAAGCCCCGCCCGTGTGCGCTGCAGCGGTGTAGATGGAGAGCAGGATGACGAGCAGCAGCAGCATCAGCATCAGGAGCAGGAGCAGGAGCAGGAGCAGGAGCAGGGCGGGGAAACACGCAGGTAAACACCACGCGAAAACACCACGCAAAACACCGTGTACTCCATAATGCTGCCCTCTCTCACCAACACACCTCTCTCCCTCTCTCCCTCCCTCCCTCTCTCACACACACACACACCGGGCCTCGACACCCGACCGCGCCGGAACGCAGAGGACGGGGAGGTGAGCAGCCGCACGCGCTCCATCATCATCACCATCACCATCATCACCATCACCATCACCATCATCATCATCACCATCACCATCATCACCATCACCATCACCATCAGCATTATATTTGAGTTTATTGGTGTGATCGTGTCCCTCTGTCATTGCGCTTCAGTTAAGCGACGTGAAGATGGTGTGTGTGTGTGTGTGAGAGAGAGAGAGTAATCTGTAATGCGTAAATATTACCAACAAATCTTAAAATGTAAAGCCTCTTCTTTTGTCTTTATTCTGTTCTATTCTATTCAATTCTATTCTATATATTAAGGCTTGGATCGTTCCATAATGATTAAAATTCAAAGACTCTTGTTTTCTATTCTACTCTATTCTGGTTCTTCTGTTTTATTCTGTTCTATTCTATTAAGTGCAATGACTCTCTCCTCTTTTCTATTTTATTCTGATTCGTTCTAAGTTCTAAGATTCAATTCTATTTAGTGCTCTTAGAATCTTTTCACAAATATTCAAGTTCAAAGACTGAATTTCTCTCTTCTCTTCTATTCTGATTTGTTCTATTCTGTTTATTAAGGCTTGGATTTGTGCAGATTAAAGTGTAAAGACTCTTGTTTTCGATTCAACTTTATTCTATTCTATTCTGATTTGTTCTAAATGTAAAGTTTTAAGATTCTATTCTATTCTAACTTACGTTTCAGTATACAGTCAGTGTGTAAAGAGATATCACTACACAGCTAAAGTACATTACTGACTGTGTTGATTAGCTGAGATACTCCTTATCAGCAAACAAAGAGGCCGAGAACCTTGCCCTCTTCCTCGCTTTAATGCTTCTACTCAGAGAATGAAACCCGCTCCCTCCGTTCCCTCTGGCATGGAAGCATGAGTGCGTTTCTGGGCCACAAGGACGTGGGTTTGGTTCCAACACTGATGGTCTCATTTACCAAATCTCCACATAAGCATGTTTTCAATCAGGCAATTATTATTATTTATATATTTTATATAATATTTATTATTTATTATTATATCATATATCATTTATCCATAGCAGCATGCATCACTCCCTGTAATTCCCCAGGTTGTTTTTTCTGTGTTGCAACAATAAAATGATGAACTGGATGATGATATTGTACAGACTTCAAACATGTAGAACATTTCTAAAACATTTGAAATATAAGTAGTGTATGGAATAATAATAATAATAATAATAATAATAATAATAATAATGACAAATACTAGGAATAATAAGTAAATACTTAGTTTGTTCTATTTTAGATTGAATTTTTTCTATTCTATTTCCTATTTTAATAATATGCTGTCACACTAATTCTTCTTAACTCAGTGATTCATTATTTTCCTTATTTATTATTTTTATGGCCATTTGTAAATGATGTACATACAGTATATAATGCAACGTATGCCTGAAGCCGCAATATGGCTGAGGCATCGTTTTATATAACATATTGAATTATATAACAGCGTAGATGTGCAGTGATGTGTGTGTGTGTGTGTTTGTGTGTGTGTGTGTGTGGTGCTCTAATGTGTCACGGCAGCATGCACTAATTTAACGACCTGCAGGTTGACCCAAGAAAATAAACAGTCATATTTCCCTGCAGGAGTTGTGGGAATGCCGTACGAACAGCAGTAGGACAGAGGGGAAATGTTACGGCTCGTGTGCTGGGATTTTTATTAATGCATGAAGGAATGTAGTGCACTGTAGAATATAATGCGATGTATTAACATGATTCTCTCATTTAAACCAACGTAAAATAATAATTAATGTCATTTCAACTGGCTTTTAATGGTTCTCAACGTAAATTAGTTTTAAGTCCAGTTCACAGAAATGAAACTAGCAAAGATGCCAAATAGACTAAGCGGTAGAAAAGTGTAGAAGTTAACTACTGCAGTGTTTAAGAGTGAGTGTGTTAATACACCACATACTCAGTAAAACAATCCATATGGTTAAACCAGATCAAAACTTACATTCAGTGTTATTTTAAAGGTTCAAGTAAAATCTAAATGGATATACTATGGATATAATACACTGCTGGAAATAATGTAAATGTATTATATTTTAAGTCCATAAGTACACAAAGTTCCCGTGTGGCTTATTAACACATTCACTCTTATTACAGAACAATGAAAACTCATGAGTTTGTTGAAATTGCAAAAATGATTGTTTAAAGTTGAAATAAATGAGTGTGTTGTTATTGATCAAATCATTTTTACAGTGTGTATAAAACTCCAGCTTTTGTCTGTCTTCATCCTCAGGAGAAAGAGTATGTGGGTTTTGCCACACTTCCAAACCAGGTTCACAGGAAATCGGTGAAGAAAGGGTTCGACTTCACGCTGCTGGTGGCCGGTAAATCACAAAATTTCATCCGCGACCACGATGTTATATTGAATTTAATGTTACACAAATCCTGCTAGAATCATTTCACGTTTGATTCAGGTCAGGTGCCAGCGATCAACAAGGGTGATATCTTTAATAAAAATAATCTCCTGTTCAATAGAAAGTGATATTACAGTATATATGATGTTTGATCAATGTTTTCATTTTGGATAGATGATATGGACTCATTGATGTATCATTATAGATCGATGCATCGTTACACCCCTAATGTCTACTTCATCAAAAAGCTGTAGCTGAGGTGAGGTATGTTGTGATGTTTTTGCTGTGTGTGTGTGTGTGTGTTTAAGGGGAGTCCGGTTTGGGGAAGTCGACTCTGGTCAACAGTCTGTTCCTCACTGATCTAAACAAGGACCGAAAGCTGCTGAACGCTGAAGGTTTGCTTTATTTCTCCTCCTCTATAAACGCCCCTAATGTCTTCCTCTAGCAGGTTCTGTGTATCCACTAGCAAGTGGCATCTGATTGGCTACAGTGCCACATGCTTACTCACCCACAGCATCACAGTGCACTCTTGGCAGCTGCCAGATGGAGTTGGAGGATGGAGTCCACCTGCCCAAGAATCCGTGTCCATGACAAAACTTTTTGTGACATTTGAGTGTCACACACGCGAGCTGAACATCAACACACTTTCTACCTCCAAAACACCGTCATACCCTGATTGGGATTTGACATTACGTTGTTAAATAATGTAGATTTTTATATAACTTTAACATGGTATTTTACATTTTAAAAGTCCTTCCTGGAGCACAAATTCTCAGTATTACTGGATGTAGTTTGCATGTAGTTACTACTTTTACTCTGTAACTTGTAGTGTAGTAACTACTACATTAAAACAGCAGCTTGGAGCTTAGAGACAAGGTAACCCAAAGACTCTTGCTCTTCAGCCACCACTGAGAGGTAAATAAGCGCATCACGTCCCGGAAAAGTGGTGGGGATGGGAGTGGGCACATTTACCTTGTCCTATGCAAGGGTTTTGTGCATTTACATACAGCAGTCATAGCTCGAGTGGGGGTGAAGAGAAATAGAGGTGTCGAAGCAGTTCATTTGGGGGTTGCCTTTATGACTTTAAGTTGGGTACTGTCCGCAGAAAATCAAGTTGCTGTGGTTGTCAAGCCTTTGGGGATAATTCTGTCAATGAACGATGCTGCCAGGCATTAGTTCCAGAAGTTCAGGTCTGATCTGTCCCTTTGTGATGAAAATAAAAAGTGGCAAGAACTCTGTGGTTATGATGCACATCTCACTGCATTACTTCTTTCTAGACTTCCAGAGCAAATTTTTAATTAAATCCATTTAATACATTTTTGCTGTCACGCACGAGTTCATGAAATGCACAATCTATGACTGCAATGTGTGTGACAATTAGAGCGGATTAACCAGACGGTGGAAATCACCAAACACACGGTGGACATTGAGGAGAAAGGGGTGAAGCTGAAACTCACCATCGTGGACACGCCGGGGTTTGGCGATGCCGTCGGAATAGTGCGTGGGTTAAGTAAATGCAAAAACACTGGGAACAAACATCTCCAGCAATAAACGTTGAGTTGGACATGGTGAGTGCGTGGTTATGATTGAGTGCGGCTCCAGTCGTGATGCAACAGCTGCAGTATAAAATTCTGTAACTGTGACTTTCCAAATGCAAATTAAACTGACGTGTTAAATACTAAATGAATGTGTTAAGATCAGAGATATTTGCTGCCCGTAGAAAGCTCCAGCATTTGGTTATTTGTAGCCATCAGCAGCACCATAGTAAAGTCCACCAACACTAGAAACAATTGCTGTAAATTTGCAGTTTCCCATAGTATTTTACTGTGTTTCCACAAAACAATAAAATATTATATATATATACTGTATATATATGATAAACACCATTTTAAACTACATTTAATTTTGTCATTTTTCATACATCCAAGTGCATGAAAAATGTGAAAATATTTTAAGTATGTAACAGTATGATACTGTAAAAAAAATTAGTTATTTTTACAGTATTAGAAAATCATACCGTTGCATTTTTATACCGTGACATATCTGTAAATATGCTGTAAATAATACATATTGTATGCTGGCTGTAAAAATACCACTCTGCTGCAAGCATTATACTCTACATTTACAGTGACATTTTGAACAGTGAACAGCGATTTACAGAATAGATCATAATATCTCACCTGTACCATCTGCTGTTCAGCTGGAGGCCCATCACCGACTACATCGAGCAGCAGTTTGAGCAGTACTTCCGGGATGAGAGTGGGCTGAACAGAAAGAATATCCAGGACAACCGCGTCCACTGCTGCCTTTACTTCATCCCTCCTTTTGGACATGGGTAAGACCTAAAACACGCTCCACCAAAACCCACTAGAGGTGTAAATCACAAGTTACATCACCATAATGTATTATATCAAATCTCAACTCAAATCTCACCTGACATTTTTATCCTTAAGCATTTAAATAAAAGAACTAGCATTTTCTGTTTTTAGAGCTGAGAGCGAACTTCGTTAACTTTAAATGGTTTGTTTAGCAGCTTGAGGCGGTGGGCCGTTAAATTGTAAAGAAGGCTCTTCAGGATAAAGATCGCGTGGTTCGCTCGCCACGCCAGGCCGACTGTCTGACCACAGCGGAGATAGGGAAGATGAAAGGAACAGGGTAGGAGCAGTGACCAACATCACGTCCTTGTCTTGACCAAGCGTTCTTGAGAAGAAATTTATTTTAAAAAGCCACTCGTGCAGTTTTCAGCCAGACTGGGCAGGTAGGTGGGTAGGTAGGTGGGTAGGTGGGTGCGTAGGTGGGTAGGTGGGTGGGTAGGTGGGTAGGTAGGTGGGTAGGTGGGTAGGTAGGTAGGTAGGTGGGTAGGTAGATTGGGTGGAAGTAGGTGGGTAGGTGGGGTCCTTAACCCCAAGTTGTCCCTGTAGTTAGGAGGTGGAAGTCACTGTGGATAAATATCTGCTGTATGTTTTAAATGTAATTGTAATGCATTGTGTTTAAGGTGAGAGAGGAGATCGACAAGTTGGGGGTCAAAGTGTATCAGTTCCCCGAGTGTGATTCACAGCCGAGCGAGGTGTCCAAACAGCAAGACAGAGAGCTGAAGGTCGGGGTTGTGACGCTCCTTTACTTCTTTAAAACACACACGCACTTATCAAACAGTACATGAGTTCATTGTGTCAGACTGCAGAGGTCCTGTCGTAGGGTTAGGGTTAGCTCAGGCTACTTGGAGAGACTGTGAGACAAAACGGGAAGTTCTGTAGCTTTGTGCATTAAATTTGTCCAGTGTTGACTGTTCCGCAGGATGTCAGCGTATTTGTTGAACCCAGTTCTCAAGTGTAAAGCGCTTTGGGTGTGAGAAAAGCACAATATAAAAGTAAGGAATAATGACAACTGTTGCAGTCAGAATGAACCACTTTGCTACACATTTCATTCTGAATGCGACTGTGAAAATCCAAAACTGAAACATTTGCCATTTTTGGAGCAAGCTTCTGAAACCCCAATTTTTGACCCCCACTTTATATCTGGAGTTCACTAAACACATGTCTGAATTATTAGTTCTTCACTGTATATTTGGACAGAGATGCAGTATGAATTCAGGTGAGTGAAGATGTTTGAATGTGTTGGAGCACCAGAGTGACATGGTTTTTGTGTTTGGTCTGTAACAGGAGAGCACACCGTTTGCTGTCATTGGCAGTAACACAGTGGTGGAGGCCCGAGGTCAGAGGGTGAGAGGGAGACTGTACCCATGGGGCATCGCTGAAGGTCAGTTTTACAGTTAGCTTACATTAATTAGGTTAAACACAGGGCGTTGGAAGTATGGGTGGGAAGAAATGAATAGCATGTCGATGCATCATTGATACAGACGTGGACCATTCTGCATCGGTGCAATGGCAGACCACGATCGATTGTAGTGGAGGTTTTCAACAGGTTTTCAAATTTGTGACCCGATCTGCCGTAATGAGTCGGAATGAGTCGGAAGTCGGCGTTCTGTTGTTGAATGCAGACCGATTATGTTGAAAACATCAAAATAATAGATTCTTCTTATATGAAAGAAAGGTCTTCAAAATTAATCCTGGTCTCAAAAGGAAGCTTGATATTTTTGATGTTTTCAGCATAATTGGCCATTATGTTAAAAAATAGAGCGTGACTTCTGACTCATTATGTGGTCGGGTCACATATTATTTATTTTTCTTTTTCAAAACATGTCCAGATAAATTGAGAGTCTTTATGAATAATGAATTTAATACATATATCCAAAAAAAAATCAATAAAACATCACACTGCTTAATTTGAGTGGTAGTGCCTGGGACAGAAGCATTGTGTGTAATGTGAAGTAATGTAGAAGAACTATTGACGCAGCACATTGATGCATAAAGATATCTGCGTATCAAAAACCGTATGGTATCGTATCGTTGAGCTAATAATCGTAATGAAATCGTGAGACCAGTGAAGGTTCACACCTCTAGTTGAAAGGATGTTGATTAATATAGACTACTTTCTCTCACCATGTTGTGTCTGTGCGTGTGTATGTTGGTGCAGTGGAGAACCAGTCGCATTGTGACTTTGTTAAGTTGAGGAACATGCTGATCCGCACCCACATGCACGACCTGAAGGACATCACGTGTGACGTTCACTACGAACTTCAGGCGCAGATGCATCAGAAAGTATAAGGTGCTTCCAGCATTCTTACCTTAAACGGCTGTGTATAGTTTGAGATGCAAGTTTTACTCTTAATACAAACTACTGAAGTTTCTCACGTGAGCCGATGTGTTTTGTAGTAAAATTAGTCAGGAGAGTCGTGTGGAGAGTCCCATCCCCATCCTGCAGCTCTCCACCCCGGACGCAGAGACAGAGAAACTCATCAAGATGAAGGGCGAGGTGAAAAAATGCAGTCGGATCACAACACTAAGGAGACATGTAAATAACTTTCGTCACGAGGAGCGGTTCAGAAAAGCTACAGAAAGAGCTCTCTTGAGACCTGGGGAAGATCATGAGCTCGGCTTCTATTCAGTTTAATTGGAATGAAGGCTGGGCGATACGACCTCAAATCAATATCGCGATTAATTGAAACTTTTACCTCAGTTATGACTAATCAACAATTATTTTGTACTTTTCGTTGTTTTACTTGTTTTTTACCCTCGTAGTTCACTGCCAAGATGCGTAATGTAAATATGTTCATCTTTTAAAACATTTCTTAGTGATTTTAAAATACATGAAGGAAATGTAGTTTCTCCATTTGACTGCTGTTGCAATATTTTCACTTATTATTGAATTCATCACATAACTACGTTGCACATCTTCATTTTCTACTTCTAGCTTGGACTTTACAGTTTATTATTTGTAATATTCATATTAAACCTCTGCATCTCATCTCTCTGTACACATTTCGATAGATGAGATGACAAAGTTTACTTTGACTTTGAACCCGTACATATAATAGCTAATACTACTGTCGAAGTTATTTCAATTATTTTTAGAAATTCTGTTAGTGCAGTAAGAAATATCTGTATATATCTCATCCGTGACTCAGCACAGTTATGAAATCAACACACACTGGCGGGAAATTATAAACAGAATATCAAAAATAATTGAAATAACCACATGGGAAAGTTTATGTGGATTCCGGGTTCTGAATGAAGTCTTCAATGTAGTTCTGATGATTTGTCCAGCCCTGAGGTGTGTACATGTTCATGATGCTGTTCTGTGCTTGTAGTTGAGGAGGATGCAGGAGATGCTTCAGAGGATGCAGCAGCAGATGCACTTACAAGATGTGTGAAGAATGAAAGCTGACCTGACTCTACACACACACACTTTAACACACACACACACACACACTCTAACACACACACACTCTAACACACACACACTCTAACACACACACACACACTTTAACACACACACACACACACTCTAACACACACACACTCTAACACACACACCTTTAACACTTTACTTTACAACACACACACACACACTCTAACACACACACTTTAACACACACACACACCTCTATACACATATACACCTTTTGCTTTAACACACACACTTTAACACACACACACACACACTCTATACACACACACTTCTTACCCACACTCTAACACACACACACACACACTCTAACACACACACACACTTTAACACACACACACACTCTAACACACACACACTCTAACACACACACACTCTTTTACCACACACACCTCCTAACACACTCTATACACACACACACTTTAACACACACACACACACTTCTTACCCTTTAACACACACACCTCTAACACACACACATACACTCACACACACTCTAACACACACTCTCACACACATACACTCACACACACTCTAACACACACTTTAACACACACACACACACACACTCCTCACACACACACACACACTCTAACACACACTCTAACACACACACACTCTCACACACACCTCCTAACACACACACACACTCTAACACACACTCTAACACACACACCTTTAACACACACACTTTAACACACACACACACACTTTAACACACACACACACCTCTAACACACACACACTTCTTACACACACACACACACACTCTAACACACACACACACTTTAACACACACACACACACTCCCTAACACACACACACACACACACACACACACCTCTATACACACACTCTGTACCCCACACACTCTAACACACACCTCTAACACACCCCTCTGCTCCCCCACACACACTCTAACACACACACACCTCTAACACACACACACACTCTATACACACTTTAACACACACACACACACACACACACACACTCTAACACACATACAACACACACACATACAACACACACACTCTATACACTTTCACACACACACTCTATACACTCTCATACACACACTCTATACACACCTTTAACACACACACACACACACACACTCTAACACACACACTCTAACACACACACACACACACACACACACACATACACACACACACACTCTAACACACACACACACTTTACTTACACACACACATTAACACACACACTCTAACACACACACACACTTTAACACACACACACACACTTTAACACACACACTCTAACACACACACTTTAACACACACACACACACTCTAACACACACACACTCTAACACACACCTCTAACACACACACACCTCTATACCCCCTTACCTCTAACATCTAACACCTTTAACACACACACACTCTAACACACTTTAACACACACACACTCCTAACACACACATCTTTTACCTTTAACACACTCTAACACACACACACACACACACTTTAACACACACACACTCTAACATTACACACACACTCTAACACACACCTCTAACACACACACACACTAACACACACACCTCTAACACACTCTAACACACACACACTTTATACACACACACTCTGTACACACAACACACACTCTAACACACACCTCTAACACACACACACTTTAACACACACATAACACACACACACTTTAACATTTTACACACACACACTTTAACACACACCTTTAACACACACACACTCTAACACACACTCTAACACACACACACCTCTAACACACACACACTTTAACACACACACACTTTAACACACACACACACACACACACTTTAACACACACACACACTCTACACACACTTTAACACACACACACACTCCTAACACACACACACACTTTAACACACACACACACACTCTTACACACACACTTTAACACACACACACTTTAACACACACACACACTTTAACACACACTTCAACACACACTTCTTTTAACACACACTTTAACACACACCTCTAGCACACACACACTTTAACACACACAAACACTAACACACACACTTTTAACACACACACAGTCACAAAGAATCAGCACATCTCTGCATCTAGAGGTGAAAGCGACGCCCCAGCCGAATACTGACGTGTATGTTACTGTGGGTAAAGTGGAGCATCTCTTCAATATGTGCACTAATCTTCATGCTAAGGCTCGTTTTGGATATGAATTTTGATAGTGATGGTTTTTAGTAGAATTTTCTCCTTTTCTCACTCGTCTTTTTTCCCTTGACAGTGATTTTATATCCAGTGGGTAAAGTGGTAAAAACAGGGTAACAGTGTTGTGTTCTCCAGTTTAACTCTGGCTTTATGGTTTTATATCAAGTTGTGTTGTGAGTAATACGTATGGGTTCATTATTATTTATTGAAATATTCATTATTCATGAATTAATGAGTGTCTTGGTTGATTTATACACTGATGTATTTATTCCATTATCCTGAAGCATGATCTGTTTTACTTGGAAATGTTTTGACAGCACTTGGTTCTGCATTCTTCATTTTAGCACTTCAAACTCACCTCAGTTTACGCAAAACTCAAACTTTTCTTTGTTCGAATTTGTATTATTTGAGTTTGTTCTTTGTTACTCTTTATTCTGTTATTTCCTCAGATACTTTACTGGCAGATTTACAGTACATCTGCAGTGTCGTATACAACAGTTCTGCACAGAAAGAAGCTTTATATGATCAGAAACCGCCTTCTGCAGCATAAGTTCCGTTTTTAAGTGATACCTGCTTGTTTGGTTAGTTGACCGTTTGTGATGGTTTGGGTATAACGAGTATTAGAATTTAGTTTACAATGAGAAGTTATTTTTATTTGCATGATAAATAATTTATGTTTTCCATGTTATGAGAAATAAAGATATTTGATTCACAAATAGCCACAAAATGCATCAGAGTGTGTGAGATTGTATCTGAGAGAGTTAGTGGGTAAATGTTGTTCAAATTTGATTTGTGTCCTTCAGCTTGACTCTATTTAATTATTAACTTGCTGAAAGTTCCTCAGATTGAGTGTGAAACTTTTGAATCTTGTTCTAGATCGTCACCATCTGGCATGAGTTTAGTACGATGAGTAGAAACATGCCCATTTCAGTACTGACATCCCTAGCTTAGTAAGGCTGTATCTCAGCTCTGTTAGGACTCATTAATAAACATTCATACTTTCTATTAGAAATTAAAATGATTTTGAATGGAGAAAATCATTTTACAGACATTGGATATTCCGATGAATTGCTTCATGTTTTGGTTTATAATATCACTACTACAGTGTAAAAATAGGCGATACCAGAATATTCCATGACTGCACACTGTTTATAAAGGAGAGAGAAAAATATATAGTAAGTTTACCTAGTGTCTACTATACAAAGTGTCCAGATAACGCTGTAATATTGCTAATATACAGCAGTGATACACTCATTTTAATATCAGTATTTAATAATGGGGGCGGCACAATTAGAGCCAGTGGTAAGGTCCGGGTTGAACCCGGGGTGCGACGTGGAGCCGCTGTGTGGAAGTGAGTGTGTGTGTGATTTGTGTGAATGAGTGTGTGTGTGATTGTGTGATGAGTGTGTGTGCCCTGCGGTGTGTTGTTCTCCATCTTGCGCCTGTAAGTTCCTGGGATAGGCTCCGGCCCCTCACGACCCCAGTTGGGATTAAGAGGTTCAGATAATGAATGAATGAATGAATGAATGAATGAATATTTTAATAATGCTAATAATTTAAAATAACTTACATGTACATGTATGTACTGATTACCACTAGATGTCACAAAAACCTGGCAGTGCAGTTCACGGAGTGTGTTGGTGCGTTCATTTATTCTACAGATTTACTGTTGTAATCACAGACCTCATTATCTAGATGTGCATTTGCTGCCGTGTATGTTGCTGTGTCTGAGAAAACATTAATTCGACATAAAATAAAAATAAAAAAGAAGAAGTAAAGAGCCTTAGATGGAACACTTTGTAAGAGCTGAATTCCAAAAACTGGTGTGTGAACAATTTGCAGAATCTGACGGAAGTTAGTGGTTTTAAATATTTTTCTCCAAAAGCGACAATGTGGCAAGATCAAATAATTACAGGACAGTACCTTGCTTATTGAGTACCTCAGTGGTATACAGGTCCAGGAATCAGCAACTCTTTGGTTATAGTGCTAACCCTGACGCTACCAACTGCCCCAAAGCCTTGAGTCCATGCTGGTTTCTCGTGTCCTAATTCTTAACCCACGTAGAAACAATTAGCTACATACAGCGCTTTGTTCCTGTGTATCTCTTGAATTTCCTGAACTTGCCGGTTCAGCTGCTGTTATCAACAGACAGTGTTGTGCAAGTTACTTGCAAAGTGTAATACACTGTACATTACTTGTTACTGTATTCCGTGTAATCCCTTTACCTTACAATATTACTGTTTCAAATTGCTAATCGTTACATGACTTCTCATAACTTTTCAGTTACTTTCACCAAATAACGTGAAGATATAACATTCTAATATGAAAAATATTGCAGATCATTACATGAGTAAAGGTGATGTTTTGTAGCACAATGATTATGTGCTATTTTACTCCCAAATTATTTACTCCCAAGAGATGTAGGACCAGGGCAATCAGGGTTATAAAGACTCATCTCACCAGAAACAGAGCTTTTTCATCTTCGTTAATAGTATGCATGTTATTACATGCTGCTATTATTACATAACTGATATCGTATTGTTACCATAACTATACTGTAAATGTCCATGTTATTACTGCTGTACCTCATATCATTGTTACGATAACTATACCTTAAATGTCCATGTTGTATATGCTGCTAATACATGCCTCGCTGTTACAATAACTTATACTGTAAATGTCCATGCTATTACATGCTGCTATTACATAACTGATATCGTATTGTTACCATAACTATACTGTAAATGTCCATGTTATTACATGCTGCTATTACATACCTCATATCGTTGTTACGACAACTATGCTGTAAATCATCACATGCTGTATGTTATATGCTGATAATACATACCTCATATTGCTACGATAACTTATACTGGTTGCCACTTCATTGTCACATGTTCTACTCTGCTATGTACAATGCTGCAGCTGCACTTGGCACTTAAAAAAAAAAACATCTCTTTGCACCTGTCCTGCCCTAGCACATTTTAATGTTTGCATTCTCATTCCTCCTCAATCCTACCGACATGCCTTCCAGTGTGGAAGCAAGAGCCTGAGACTTGGTGATTCTCCCTGTCTCTGGGGCAAGAATTAGCTGAGGTGGTTAAAGAAACTCCCCTCAGTGGGCGGGCGGGGTGGATGAGGTCGCCCGGAGTTTCTTAAGGCTCTGGATGTTGTAGAGGCTGTCTTGGCCAGCCACGCATCTGCAGCTCGCATGGACATGGGGGCAGTGCCTCTGGATTAGCAGACTAAGTGGTCCCCTCTTTAGAAAAGGGACCGGAGGGGTGTGTTCAACTATAGGGGATAACACTCCTCAGCCTCCTAGTAAGGTCTATTCAGGGGTCTGGAGGTCCGCCCGGATTAATAGAGCCTAGGATTCAGGAGGAGCAATGTGGTTTTCGTCCTGGCAAGTGGAACCCAGTGGACCAGCTCTACACTCTCAGCAGGGTCCTGGGAGGTGCATGGGAGTTTGCCCAACCAGTCTACATGTGTTTTGTGGATCTGGAGAAGGCATTAGGCAAGTGGCCTCGGGGAGTTCTGTGAAGTGCTCCAGGAGTGCGAGTGCCGGGCATACCCGCAAAAGGCTTGTGCGGTCCCTGTACGATTAGTGTCAGAATTTAGTCCGCATTAGGCGGCAATAAGTCGAACTTCGTTCTCAGTGAGGTTGGGCTCATGGGGCTGCCCTTGTCACCGATTCTGTTCATAACTTTTGGATAGAATTTCTAGAAGCAGCCAGAGCGTTGAGGTGTCGGTTTGGTGACCTCCGGTCAGGTCTCTGCTTTTGCAGATGATGTGGTCCCTGTTAGCTTCATCAGATCGAGACCTCCAGCTCTCACTGGAGCAGTTCGCCTTGAGTGTGAAGTGGTTGGGATGAAGATCAGCACCTCCAAATCGAGCCATGGTTCTCAGCGGAAAAGGGTGGAGTGCTCTCTCGGGAGGCGGGGAGATGGAAACAGCCCGGATCGGTCTTGGCGTCAGCAGTGAGCGCTGCGGCCTGTCATGGTGAAGAAGGAGCTGAGCCAGAAGGCAAAGCTCTCAATTTACCAGTCGATCTACGTTCTACCCTCACCTATGGTCATGAGTTGTGGGTAGTGACCGAAAGAACGAGATCGCGGATACAAACGGCGAAATAAGGTTTCCTCCGTAGGGGTGGCTGGGCTCTCCCTTAGAATGGGGTGAGAAGTTCAGCCATTCGAGGACTTCGAATAAACGCTGCTCCTCATATCGAGAGAGCCAGATGAGTGGCTTTCCGGGCATCTGGTTAGGATGCCTCCTGGGCGCCTGGGGAGGTGTTCGGGCATGTCCACTGGGAGGAGGCCCCGGGGGAGGGCCAGGACACGCTGGAGGGTGTAACTCGGCTGGCCTGGGAACGCCAGGATTCCCCCAGAAGAGCTGAACTTGAAAGTGGCGAATTGAGAGGTAGAATACAGGTTTCCCTGCTTGGGTTACTGCCCCCACTGACCCGACTTCAGAACAATGGTAGCAAATGGATGGATGGATAAGACATTCTCAGGATTTGCACATGTAACTATATTTCCCTTATTGTATAATATATAGTTTTATTTTTGTCCTGTTACCTCAGCCTCCGTATTTAAGTTAGTATTTATGTTTGTAAGTTTGTATTGCGTCTCTATCTTCCTTGTCTATTGCACAGTTAAAAAGCGGATCAGGATACATTTCACTGCTTGTTGTACCTGTATAACTTGCACGTGACAAATAAAGAATCTTGAATCTCTTGAATCTCTTGCTGTGGGCTACAAACAATATGATTAATATAACTGAGGGCTTGGGAACGAATTCAAAACATTAACTTGTAAAATGAAAAAAAATAACTAGAATTTGTTTGGTGTTTTTTGTTTGTTTGTTTGTTTGTTTTCTTTTTGATGACTAGAATCTGAATAACATCATAATAGAGGTGGAATAAATATGAAGTCTAAACGTTAGGTCATTAAACAAAAACAAAACTATATCACATTAATGTAACGACAAGAAAAGATGCATTTTCTTGATTGTCGCATTCCTTTATTCTCTTTGAATTCAAGAGATTCTCAACATAAGTCATATTAACAATGCTTGAGGTGTTTTTTCAAACACTGAGTGCTATTTCTAAGCGTTGATAGTTCTTTGGGGTTTGGGCCAAGATTGCTCTTGACTAAACATTCTTTTGTCTTTATCTGACGAACTCAAGTAAGAACTCAAAGAACTCAAACAAAATTTTGGTTAAAATTTTTGGTTCAAAGGGCTTTGTAACGCACGCGTTACTGAACATGTACGAGTAAGAGTATTAGTGAAAATGAATAGGTAGTGCCTTACATTTACTCGTTACAGCAAAAAGTAATCGTTACTGTAACTTTCGTTGCTTTTATAATCGTTACTCTAATACTGCCAACAGAGGAATTCTGTCATGAGAGAACACCAAGCCTATGGCAGCCTGCCCAGCTGTCGTGTAGTTTCTTCAGCATCCACCTGAGCTTCAAATCTTGACGAGAGATAAGCTTATTTTTCACACAGGAAAGGACTTGGACACTTGCAGGCACATACACCAGAGACTTTCACCATTTAGCTTTTCCACTGATATTGCTGCACTAAATTCCCATATTGGGTGCATTTCTTTATTTCTAACTGGAGGGTAAACTGTTCTGTTTTACTTGTTGTATTTCATTATTTATACTCACCTACATTTCACACTGTTTTGCATAAAACGCCTTGGGTTTTGGTTGTACAACAACTCTAGGACCTACTAGATAGTAGGTCTTGTGTGCTCAAGTGTCTTCATGATGACATGGGGCACATAGGAAGTGACGGGCTTGACTTAGATGCACTCACATTTTTATTATTTCAAAACATCCTTTGATGTGGAGCAGAAAGTCAAAACCGGTGGGCGATGTGTCAGGAGGAAGGCTCAGCCAGAGCGGGGCCACTCCCAGAGAACATAAAAACATCCAGACCGACGGAGCTGGGATGGGAGACTTGCCTGTCTATAAAGTTCAGCCAGTGAATGGAGACGGACCTACCTGAACTCGTGACTTTTTGTCTGATGAGAACTGCCTTGGGTTTTTGGTTGGCCCACAACAACTCTGGGACCTACTGTCTTCATAAGGTGTAGCTTCACTACTTAGTCTGCTTAGCGTGGGTGCTACACTTCCACTTTCCACTTACTTCACATTGCAGAAAGGTGCCCAAAACGAGTGAAAAGCCTGTAGTCATGTATAAGTACCATTAATAAGTGTTTTTCTTAAATTTCATTTTTGTTTCCACTTTATAAAAAGCAAAAGATCAAACTTCATCTGAGTATGAAACATTACTGGATGAAAGGTCTGAATGAGATGTGTCTTCCAGCAAGTCCAGATTATCCAAGAGACCTGATCTAGGGCCCCCACACTATGTTAATCTATTTGGTCTTCAGTACATAAATATGAATAAAAGATTTTTTTTTAAAAGAATTAATTTCTATTTTATTATAGCCTATTAACAGAACATAGGCAGCTCAAAACATTTCTACGCCCCGTGCCTTTACATTTAGAATCGATGCATTGCAATGGCTTCTAATATTATTAATAGAGACTATCATGTGTTTTGAGAATGTCATCATATGACATAATAATCCATACAAATCCATCAGGACAGGAATATCAGACAGACTTTGTGGCACATCACATTAGCAAGTCAAGTTGTCCTTTAAAACAGTTTTATACATGGGTTTGTAATCAGAATTAGTCTTGGAGTTTTGAGCATTGGTCACATGAAAACTCTTCACCCTACCGACTTTAGTCTGTCAGGCTTCTAACATGCACACAAAATAATTTCACTACTCATTGATGTCTGCATTCATTTATGATTTTTACGTTTGTTGTTTTAGCTTTAGAGTAAAATATTTGAAATGTTGCGGTTTGACTGTACTTATCTGCAGGTGATAGTGATTATACACATGGAGCAATGTATCAGAGAGATTTTAGGAGTGAAAGGATCCAGCTTTTTGGCCAATATTAGATTTGACATTAACACCCGTTTCACAGTGGCACCATGTTAATGTCTTAGCTAGAAGACACTTATTTAATCTTTCTTGAGCAGCAAATCCTAAAACGCTGGGCAGTTTTTCCGGTTTCAGAAGATATTTTGCTCAGTTTATCCGCGGCTCGTGGCGTTGTGTTTTTATATGAATGAGAGCTTTTATGGCAGAGTGATGGATGCTGCGTTGAGCTTGTTTTACTGATGTCAAAGCGCAACATACTCAGCAGAAACACTCACTTTTAGATAAGTGTGCGGATGATTGTGTATTCGGTGCTGCTGGTGCCCCGTTGTCTGCCAAACAGAGTGTCCTCAGGACATTTGCATTTTCTGCTTTTGTCTGTTGGAAGGCTGCAGATCAGAATGCAAAATGAATAAGTTAAACTATTTAAAGTATACACACAGTGAAAACTGACATATGTTACTGTACAAAAGTCTTGAGTCATCTCTCCTTTTTCATGTTTTGCTTCCATAAAGTCAGTAAAGCGTTTGTGTGTCAGTGCTGTGTATGTGCTGTATATGTAGCTAAAGGTATACACGTTCTCAACATTGCACACTTTCTCTACATCCGGCTCATTCATATCAAGACTCTTCTCATTCTGTTCATTCAGCAACAGGCACATTGCACTTCATATACACAATTTGCACCAGTACAGTCACTGTCTAGTATAAAACTTTTAGAACATTTTATTCTATGTTTTTCCATTTTTGTATATATATTTACCACTCTATTTTAGTTTAACATAAGATTATTCATTTCTAATTCTATATTTTGATTTGTACAGTCTACATGTTGTACTTATTATAACTATGAATGTGACAAATAAAGAATATTGAACCTTGAATCTTATTACATAAAAAACATATTTGTAAAATATGTACACAAACCCGCAAAGCAAATTCTTGTATGTGACGTGCCAGCAATAAACTTCGTTACTAGTCAGATTCAGAAAAATGAAATTACAATGTGCAATACGAAAAGCAAAACAATCAATGACAGAAAGGGCAGAAATGATTAAAAATCCTCTATATTCATTACTGAATTAATATTGAGGAGTGATTTGGGGCAGTTGGTAGGGTAACAGTCAAACTGGAAGTAATGTTTTGGTGGTTCAGAATACCCACCGGTGAGAAATTACCCTGAAATTACCCATAGACAGAATTACTGTTCCCAAGTGCAGCTCACCGGACGGGTGAAATGCAGAGGTCATATTTCATTATGGTGCACTGTGTGCATTGTGCTGTGTTCACTACGACAAACAATCCTCACGCATTCATTATCTGGACCTCTTAAACGCTATCGGCTTTGTGGAGACAGAAAACTACACTGGGACTACAGACACGGGTGCCAACACACACACACACACACACATCTCTATCGTCTCACGTCTATCTTTGTGAGGTCTTTCATAGACTCCCATAATGACTAGATGTATATAATTTTACACCTACACCTAATCCTAACCCTAACCTTAACCTCAGTAACCAAAAGCACATCTTTTACCTCTTTTAGTTTCTCAAATAAAACAAACACATTTTATAAAGTCATTTCTCCTCATGGTGACCTCTCAAATGTCCCCACAAAGCCCCAAAAAACAGATCAAAGTGATTTCAGGGGACAAAAAGGTCCCCACAATGCCATAAATACATGAACACACACACACACACACACTCACAATCACACTATATGGGGCCACCTGCGACTAACCAGTCAACCTATAGCATGATTATGGATTGTGGGAGGAAACCCACACCAACACGGAAAACTCCACACAGAAACACCCCACAACCCAGCCAGGGATCAAACCCACCACCTCCCTGCTGTGACCACTGCTCTATGATAACTGTCTATAATTACAGGGACGTGACCCCCCCATTCCAGAAGCCCGGCTGTGCTGGAGTGAGCGCCTGTCCCTTCTGCTTCTAGCTCCCCACAATGCCACAGGGCTCAGGAGGCGGGACCGCAGCTTATAAAGCAAGCCTCCTGTTGACAATGTCCAGCAAAGGCGTGAATCCGCGTGGAAAGAGCAGAGGTGTGGGGTCAGAGGCGGGGCCTGGCTGCAGTCGAGTCTCAGCCGAACCGAGCCGAACCGAACCAGACGAACCGAGTTCCAGCTGAATTAAAGCTGCGGCGGGATGATTAATGCCCGGTTGGCGCCGGCAGAAAGTGCTCACCTGGGCACGGACCTCGCCTTTAATCCGGACTCTTCATCTTCTTCTTCATCCTGCAGCATCGTGATGGTGTCGTGCAGGGTAAGGTGCTGTCGCGCTGCTGCTGCTCGGCGTCTCCATGCTGGTGTTCGGTACCGTGATGGTGTTCGTGGGACCCGTTATCATAGACGAGCAGATCGTCAAGGTGAGCTCACCTGCACTAGTACACACTCACCTGCTCATATATCCATATCCATATCCATATCCTAGCTTCCACAAATGCTCACCTGCACAAACGCATCCTCATCTGGTCACCTGTCCGAGCTGCAGCGTGCTGCCCCCAGCCACAGAGTCGACCTGTTACCTGATCGATATTCAAATAATCAACTAATCAACTGATCGGATTTTACCAGGGCTTTATGCTCCCTGTGATTTACAACCTTATTAATCGTGTTGCTGTTCGTTTGTTATTTTTGGTGGTTTCTTCAATAGCTATTCTTCTTGATGTATTTAATAAACTTCCATGGCTGTTAATCACGTGCTTTTCCTCTTTTAATCTTCACTTTTTGTTGCAATCAATACACTTTGCAGTAATGTTGTTATATTCAATATGTATATGTATATATGTAGACAGTACTGTGCAAAAAAGATTGAGCAGGTGTGAAAATGCAGTAAACAAAAATGCTTTCAGAAATATAAATGATTGTTTATTTTATCAATTTACAAAATGCAAAGTGGCCGAAGAAAAAGAAAAATTTAAATCAAATCAATATTTGAATTATTTACTACCTTTGCCTTCAAACCAGCATCAATTCTTCTAGGTACAAATATTTAGATTTCTCTTTTGTTCATTCACTGCATTTGTTGATTGATGAAACTTCCATTTTTGAAAGCATTCTTTGGTGACAGCATTTTCACACAGTGCTATAATATATATATATATATATATATATATATATATATATATATATATATATATATATATAATTTGAGTATCTATTATTATCATTATTATTAGTTGATGATGAAGATGATGATGATGATGATTTATTTGTCCTACTCTGAGATTCTTAACAGTACATTCTTAGCAGCCTATTTATAAAAGTCTGTAAAAGCCATTAATCAGGTGCTGTCACTTGCCTTTTTATCCCTGGCTTCTTGTGGAACACTTTGTAAATACAATGTTGTTGTTGTTGTTAAAGTTTTGCCTCTAAAATTCTGTACTTAGATACACTGAGGGCTCAGGCATAAATTAGACTAATAATCAATACAACAAAGCTATTGACAGAACAACATAATGACACTTAATGCACTTTGAAAAATACGGAATGCAATTATTCATAGTGATACTGGATGATTCACAGTAAAAACTAAATCACTATTGTTACATAAGGTGTTTAATTAACAATAACTACACAGTGCAGACTACTGCAAATTCTGAGCCTGGGTTAGGACAAATCAGTTATTCCTAGGATTTCTTTGGTGCAAATATATAATGTTATTTCCTGTTAACCAACAGTTTATACTGTCTATTAAATATGTTACATTTGTATGTGAACTTTATGTGGAATTACTTGAATACTCTTACGAGTGAACATTTCATGTAGTTCATGTAGATAAATCATTACTACTAAACGTGCTCAAGTTAGTGTAAATAAAGCTGATATTGAGTGTTGACCTGAGTACTATAAACAAATATAAAACGTATTATATATCTATCCATCCATCTACATCTCTCCATTATAAACTACTTTTTGTCTTCCAGAATGTAGCGATCAACCCTAAAAACGAGCTGTCCTACACCATGTGGAAAGACATTCCCGTTCCCTTCTTCATGTCCATTTATTTCTTCAACGTGTTGAATCCGGACGAGGTGCTGGCCGGCGAGAAGCCACTGCTGCAGCAGAAGAGACTCGTCTACAGGTGTGTATTTAAGAGTCCTCTACTTTCACTTCTTTTTACTACAAATATGTTGCACTAATTTACTGGCTGTTGCAGCATTATAATTGTCTAGTGATCATTACTGTAGTTCAGTGTGTGACTGCTCGGCTTTATGCTTGTCGTCAGTGCTGTTGAGACAAAGTGCAGACAGTGATGATGAGATTTCAGTGATTTCTTGGTCCTGCTCTGAGACTCGACAGCACATTCGTAGCAGGATTTTATCTGTCTAGGAGTAACACCTGTAGTTAGTGTTTTAAGGGTTTTCACCTGGCCTGTGTGTCGTTATTAAGATTATTAAGATGCAACAGACAACCCCAAATCATTTTAATATATATATATTCTACTCTTTATTTATTTTAATGTGTTTAAGAAACTAAGGTAACTTAAGAACCTAAAAAAAAATATATATATATATAACTGCAAGCAGTGATTATGGGGGCCATACGGTTGCAACTTTTGTCAGTTTTTATTGAATAGAGTGGACAGATGTTGAAATATGACACGTTTCATCCTTTTATCTATGTTGCTACGGTTCAAAACTTATTAGGCAAAATGCAAAACAGCTTATTATAGCGCCACCAACTGGCAGAGTGGTGCAATTTTTTACTGAGTAGTGGGAGGGGTACCAGACCTACCTGCCAAATTTCAAAGCTGTAGCCCACCCAGAGCCGGATTTCTATGACCCTCGGTGTGTGGCATTGCAGTCCTATGCTAAGCCCACCATATTTATTTGCATATTACAGCCAAATGAAGACTAAATTAAAAATGTGCTCGATAATAATTAAAGAAGAATGTCTTGGGATTCAAATGATACCAGTTGCATGCAGATTGGACAAAAATCCAGGGACTAGTTCACAAGAGATGGGTTTTCGTTTTATGCAAATTAGTGAAAAATCAAATATGGCAGAAATAGATGCGAGGGTTTAAAAAATTCGTCTTGACCCAAGGAATAAGATGATATACGATTTTTGAGAAACGGAGCTACGGCTCAATAGTTATTAGGCAAAATGCAAAATTTTTTGGAAAAACGCAAAATATCTTATTTTGGTGTAATTTTTTTTGCCTGGGTAGTGGGTGAGGTACCGGACCTACCTGCCAAATTTCAAAGCTTGCAGTTTTTTCTCCAAAATGCGTTTTAAGGCAAAGAAAAAAAAAGAAAAAGAAAAAAACCCAGCACGATTCCAATAGGGTTCCACGCAGTGTTCCACTGCATGGCCCCCTAATTAGTAATAAAATATCAAATGAAGTGTAATATAATATTATTATGTTAATCATATTATATTTAATTATATGGTTTAATCCATATATAATAATTAATGATAAATTGTAACATTAAATATAATAATAAATTATCTTAATTATATTTATCATTTATTAAATTATTTTATATTATTATTTCTTTAAATATAATGCTCGTGTAAATATAATGCATCTTACACCACATCTTAAGGCATCTTCCTCTTAAGATATCTTAATCCTGTTCATTTTAATTTCTAATTTCTACATATATATGCTGTGTACGTGACAAATCAAGAGCCCTGAGTGTTCTGAGCTCTGCTACGGCTGCGGTCTTCATCTGCACGGTTTTATGAGTTTTCACTCGAGCAGCTTCATGTCACAGTCCTCCTGAAAGATTTAATGTGTGTTGTAAAGGTTTAGAGGAGCCCCTGCATATTTCACCTTGCAGCTGGGGAGAAATGCCTCAGACTGTAATAAAAACCCGGCGGTGCAGCGACCTCACACGTCTAACACTCAACATACAGACCATTTATCAGGAGAATCTAACCTAATGTATAATAAGTTTTTCAGGGATTAAACCTGATATTAGAGCTAATGTCTGTTATGTGTTGTGATATTTTTCATGTCACTGTTGTTCAAGTTTGGGGAATCTCAGGTCAAATTAAAAAAATCTTGAACAACAAGGAAGGGAAGTTTAGGGAAGTTAAATTTGATTTCTCTCCTACATTACACTCTGATGATTATCAGTAAGTTTAATCTGTTTACTGTGTTTCTGGGTTTTAGTAAAGCTTTATTAGTTAAAGTTAGAACTAGGGGTCGAGCGATGTGGTTCTCAGGATATCGATACTGATTATTATCAGGGTGAGTGATGACTGGTGTGTCTGCTGTAAAAAGGAAAAAATACTGCAACACAAGATGTAAAAATAATCATTAGAAATAGTTCATTTATTTAAAAATATATGTTAATTTCTATTAAAATTTTTACAGTTCTTTAACATCTGATTTATGCTTGGCTGTGCAAATCAAAATAGAATTCCATTTGCAGTCCATTGTATAACCAGGCAAGAGCCACGCACATAACGTTGAGAAGCCGGAATGTCGTGTGCTTGATTAGGATGTGGAGGCTTTTTCCTCCTGCAGTTACACAGTAAGCTGTAAAGCGGCTCCGGGCTTTATTGCTCTATCAGCCCGTATTCCCACATGGAAAATTTCCCATTATTTTGTGTTACGGGGGTCATCAAAACTACATATTGTTTTAGCTTCATTCAGACAGAAACACTTTGATCATTTTTCAACATGCCTCCTTGTCCAAGCACTCTTGAGAAGAACATTTGTTCTTAAATCTCACACAGTTTTCAGCAAGATCCTGACATTCTCCAGTGTTTCTCTTTTGGGAAGTTGTTCTTAAGTAAGAGCAGAAGCTGCTGAACTCAGATTTTACTGCAGCCACATTTTGGGTTTTCTTCAATTCTACTGTTTAAATGTCTTTTTAAGAACAAATTTGAAGTGAGCGAGGCTCGATATTTACTGTTAGCATTTTGTCGAGTGTCAATCTTTTGTCATAATAATGCAAACTGAGTAACTTAAATATGAAAAATATCTCGTTTACCAAGATTTTCATAAATTCACCAAGTTTTTATGTTTACTGAATTTGTTCTTAAGGTATATGTTTCTAAAACTGTTGCAGCGTCTCTAAATGCTGGGGGTGTCAAAAATCCCATCAACAAGCATGAGGAATTGGTTTTTAAATCAGAGTTTCAATGCTGTCAAAACCAGATTCACTAGGACAAGGAATTAGTTTCCAAAAATGGGGTTTTAAGGGCATGTCGTGATTCGATTGGATTACGATTATTACATCAACGATCCGATTTGATTCAATATCTCGATGCATCATAATGCAGCCCATCAGTTTTTCTCCATTACTTCAAATTGCACGCAGACTGGTCAGCCATAGTTACTATGCATTGATTATATAATTAATTTCAACACCCCCAAAAATCTGAGTTTTGAGGGTGTGAAAATCCATTTAAATAGTAGAAATACAGTAAATTTCAATAGTATAATATTCTTGAGGGGAAATGTGTTTATTTTCCTGTATATGGTCAGATTTTCCTCCTAGACTTTAACGGGTGAATTTCCACACTCTGTGTTCTCATTAAACCACTTTATCCTTTCATCCCCTTTTCTCTTTATTTCTCAGGCTTTTTCTTTAAAATGTTGAACTTTATTTCTCCTCTTTATGTTTTTTTGCCAGTGTTGTGGTTCTTATTTATTTTATTTTATTTATTTATCCTGTTGTGTTTCCATCTGGTTTTTTCTCCACTTCTTCCTGGGAAGACGGAGACGCTTCTCTCGGTGCCGGACATTTTTTAGGATTTTGCTGTTTGACTTTCCCCCGCAGCCCAGATGTGGTTTCCTGCTTTTGCGTAACGGCCATGTGACCTGCGTTTTTTGAGGAAGCCCCTTCACCTCCCTTAACGCTCGTCACGTGTTTGTTCTTTTGCAACTCGCTCAAAGTGCATGTGACGCTCGGCTCAAGGCTTTCCATATATATGCTTATATATGCTGACCTGGTATTTGAAGCATCTCCAAATGCTGAGGGTGTCAAAGGTCTCACCAATAAGCCTGAGGAACTAGTTTAATGGTGTCAAAAAGCAGATCCACAAGGAATTTGTTTCCAATAGTGGGGTTTTTAAGGCGTCTAAAATGAGGAATTTGTTTCTAAATCAGGTTTTAAGGGTGTGAAAAATCCCGTCCTGAGTTTTAAGACCAGACCAGATCTGTGAATACAAGGTGTTTGTTTCAAAAACTGTTTTGAGTGGTTCATAACGCCATCAGCAAAAACATGGAATTAAACATGGAATTTCTCAATTGGAGTTTTAAGTTCAGGTTAAAAAAAATGGGGCCAAAAAACCCATGAGCAAGTATAAATTCTGGAATACAAGGAATTAGTTAGTTTCTAAATCAGAATCAAAAATTCCATCAACAATTACAAAGAATTAGTTTCTGAATCAGGTTTTTTAGGGGGGGTCAAAAACTTCATTAGAACGTGCGAAAAATTTGTATCTAAATGGACGTTTTGGTTCAAAGAAATCTCATGAGCAAGTGCAAGGAATTAGTTTCTGAAGCAGGTTTTCGGTCATAAGTGAAGACAAAATCAGGGTTTTAAGGATTTCAAAATCCCCTTCAGTGAGTATCTGGAATTTGTTCTTAAATTGGAGTTTTAAGGTCGTCACAAACCAGATCCATAAGCACAAGGAATCGGTTTCTAAATATTTTAAGGACGTTAACAAATCCGTCAGTGAATATGAGGATTAAGTTTTTAATCAGGGTTTCAAGTGTCCGAAACACATCAACATTTACAAAATCAACGTTTTGAGGGTGAAACAAATTAATTAGTTTGTAAACCAGGATCTGGGGGTGTCAGAATCCCAATAATGAGTAAAAGTAATTATTTTCTCAATCTGACTTTTGAGGGAGCCTAAAAACAAGATTTAGAAATGAATTCCCTTTACATGGCCTTACACCTATCATTACTAGTCAAAAAGAAGTCCCCACTAGCTTTCACGTGTCTCTGACTGGTTAGGGTTAGGGTGTGGTTGTCGTGGAAAATTGGAGCCGAAACTCTGGAAAAATCAGCCACAGTCAGGAAGATAAGGCATCGTTGTTTATTCTGACAAACCATGGTCGTTGGAAAGCAGTGGCCAGTTGCTCCTCCTTTTCCCAAGATTTCACTCAGATTAAATAGGTCTTCAAAGTCAACCCACTTTTTTTGGGGTACCCCTTCATTTTTGGCTCTTGACCAATAAGAGAAATAGTCAAATACACAAGTCTCCACCCCTGGTGTATTACCCTCCTTTGTGGTAAGATAGCATATTGTGTTATTATCGGTGGCTTCCTAAATGTTTTCTCAGGTGCCATGTTTGCACCAAATGGACAACAGCTCTTTTCTGTCTAACGTCACTAAGTCACACGATCCTGGGCAGTCCCCAATAAAAACACTGTTCCCATGGTCCCTTGACCCGAGAACCTCTCTCTTAATTACTTTACCATCTCACTCCCAGGTCATTAACTGTCCACGTCTTGACTGCATTTAGACATTCTCGACACACAAGCGTATTCACTTTTACACTTCAGACTTCCCCCTGGTGATCTCCTCCTTGGCACATCCTGAAGTCCCCCTGCTTCTTCCAAGAGATCAAAAGGCCATATGGGGTGCTTTCTTCTGGAAGTTTCTTTTGAAGGCTCCTTCTTTCCTCGCTCAGGTTACGGCTCAACAATATTGGGGGAGATTCACAGCTTAATTTTTTACCATTTAAACCCTCAAATTCTTCATTAGGGTTAGCTTAACTAGCAGTAACACACTTGAGCAGCAGCTGTAGCTTGAGGTCTAGTTTTGCAGGTTTGAAGAGCAGACGTGGTGGAAGGCTGTGAATGTAAGTGTCGGTGTGTAACTGATTTTCAGTGAGAAGCGCTGGAAGGACAACATCACGTTCCACGATAACAACACGGTGTCCTACATGGAGTATCGGCAGTACTTCTTCGAGGAGGAGATGTCTGCGGGGAACGAGTCGGAGGTGGTGACTATCCCAAACATGCTGGTGCTGGTACGACTCCATGGCCTTCTCCTCACGTTTTTATGTGTAGTTATTGTTATGGCTGTAACGATACATCAGTTCAGCGATCAACAAGCCCATAGCATTGATCCAACATGGAAACATCGATCAGACATCATACATATTGTAACAGCACTGCATATAGAACAGGAGCTCTGATTTTTATTAAGACAATATTGAGACTCATTCAGCAGCTAATCTTAAGAAGAAGTTAATATTTAAAACACACGTTTTCTACCAACGCAACCTTTAAACGCTGAAGAACACTTATTTAATTTGACATTTTATTGCATGCCTGTTTGTGGAAAACATTAGCTTATTCTACAATACCAATAAAATACACTATTGTGATAAATATCGATATCAATCAATATATTGTGATCTTATTTTAGGCTGTATCCTCAGCTCTGATTACAACTACAGTTGTGTTTGTTTCCAAACAGTTTTTAAGCAAAAGTTTCCTCACGATGCGATAATTATTCAATGCACAATACAACTCAGTGTCTCCTGATGTCACAAAGTCTGCTCCAAAATTAGACCATTATATGCTGATTTAATGAGCTAATCAGTAGCATCAGCTGTGCCGTGGGTCGGGAATGTCGAATCTGTGCAGAACGGTGGTCCGTGAGGAACGCTGAACTAGGAGACTAATTTACTTCTCATATTTATGTTGTTTTTCCCTCAAAACTTTCATTTTTCTCAAACGTGTTTTCTTAAAGTAAATCACTTAGTTGGCGGGAACTAGGTTTAATGGCAGTTGTTGATTTGAAGCAGGTGGTGGAGCAGTGGTGGACTACAGAGTCACTCTGGATAAGAGCGTCTGCTAAATGCTGTAAATGTAAATGAAGTGATGTTACAGTATGTATGATGTCTGGACCATGTCTTCATCTTGGGTCAGTTACACTGTTGGATTGATGTGTCGTTACGCCTCTGAAACTCTCCCTGTATTTGCTGCTCATGTTGTGGTGGTGGTGGTAGGGGGCGTCGGTGATGATGGAGAACATGGCGTTCCCGGTAAAAGCCATGATGAGTGCTGCGTTTAAGACCTTTAAGGAGGGAGCGTTCCTGACCAAGCCGGTGGGAGAGCTGATGTGGGGCTACGACAGCAAGCTGGTCGACTTCCTCAACAGGTTCTTTCCGGGAATGCTGCCCTTCAAAGGGAAGTTCGGACTCTTTGCTGAGGTTGGTGGATGAAAAATATCTGTTACAGCTCCGTGAAAGTAAACACCATGATATTTGTGTGGTCAAATGTTGTTTACACACTGATATTTACTAAAGCTTTACACGTTCATAAGAAAAAACTTGTCCTTAAAAGCCACTCACACAGTTTTCACCGGGATCCGTTTTCTTATTCGAGATTTATTCTGAGATAAGAGCAGGAGCTAATACACATTCTCTTATATACCATTCAAGTTCAACATCATTTGTTCATAAAGCGTAAGCAATAGAAAGCTAATTCACGCTTTCTCATAATTTTGTGGTTTAAACCCTGGTTTTTAAATGTTTTGTTGTAGTTCAATAACTCCAACACCGGCTTGTTCACCGTCTTCACCGGGCAGGACGACATCAAGAAGGTCCATAAGGTGGACTCGTGGAACGGCATGAAGCAGGTGGGTTGAGGGTGTCGGTAGGGTGGTCTGTTGTGATGTGGAGATGCAGGTTTATCTCTGATGTTACACAGCTAACCTGAATCAGGAACATGTTGATTTGCTAAGTGGTTGTTAGCGTGTCTAGTCCTCCAGACAGTGCAGATGCATTTGTAGTATACACTGTAATGATAGTTTTTCCTCCAGTCGACTGCTTCTGCAGTTTTTGGATATATGATGAACACCTCACGTCACTAAAATTGCACGTTTTCATGTTCTCTCTCTAGTTTAGAGTTTATAATCATATTAAATGTGTGTATTTCTATGTGTGTTCTCCTGTACTATGTAGAAACTGGAGCCACATCATCTGGTCTCTCTGTATACCTCTATATAGTTCGTTTCTACTGTAGTGAGTAATAATGCAGCACGTTGTTGGTGTTTTTTGGTGACCGAGCAGGTGAACTACTGGAACTCGGAGCAGTGCAACATGATTAACGGTACTGCAGGACAGATGTGGCCCCCGTTCATGACCACCGAGTCCACACTGCCCTTCTACAGCCCCGACGCCTGCAGGTACCACCCAACCTCACCCCATCCTCCTCTTAACCTCTGTTTACCATATTCACATTTCAGTTATTCACTAACCATGCACTCAGGTGTTAGATTTTACAGCCTGCACTTCTTTACTTTTACTCAGGTGAACTAGTTTAATCAGATCTCCTACTTTTACATTTTACACTCTGTACTTTTTCTTGCTTTTACTCAGGTAAATTTCATCAGCACTTCCACTTTTAGTTCTACAGCCTGTACTTTTAATCAAGTAAACCAGTTGAATCAGCTCTTCTTCACTTAAAATTTTACAGCTTGTACTTTCCTTACTTTTGCTCTGGTAAACTAATTGAATCAGTTCTTCTATTTGTAGATTTCATAGCGTCAGCTTTCATTTTGTAAAACCTTTATCAGGAAACAAGTTGAATCATTTCACAGCCTGTACTTTTCAACTGTTACTGGAGTAAAGAGCTCGGATCAGGCCTCCTGCTTTTACCCGTCTTGTGTATGGCATGTGTTATTTTGCCACCTCTGCCTGTCTGTGTCTGGCACCTAATTTGGAACTTGTCTGCAGGTCGATGGAGCTGGTGTATCAGCGCTCTGGCACCATGCAGGGAATCCCCATTTACCGCTACGTGGCTCCCAAAACGCTGTTCGCCAACGGCTCGGATTACCCTCCAAACGAGGGCTTCTGCCCCTGCAGGCAGTCGGGGCTGCTCAACGTCAGCACCTGCAGACACAGTGAGCGTCCACACCGGGGTTTTACACAGCACAGGACATGGCATTAGTGAACCTGAGTTCAATCTTAAACCCAGTTTTTAACAGACATCAGTGTCAGATATAATTAATGACATTATGTTCAGATATTCACCATTTAAGATTCTTCATTTGTTGTATATAGTTACATAACTACAGATATGGACCCGGATTCATTCCTGACACGGAGCCAAATTAGAATAGAAATTAACAAGTAGGGCTGGGTTTGATTCACCGATCAATATTGATTCTCGTTTGAAAAATACGGTATCGATTCAAAAATTTGCGGATCGATCTTTTCCTGCAGCAATGCACTACTTCTCGCGACCGCGCAAGGAGAGCTATAAAAACATGAGACCGGTGAAACCCAAACCAAACAGAGCCGTGGCTGAAGCTGCTCCGCTCAAATCACCATCTGGCCTACTTTTATAACCAAGCAAAACTAGTATTGACGCAAAGAAATCTCTAAATAAATTGATATTGAATCGAATTGAATCAAGAATTGAATCGGATCATGACCTTGTGAATCGGAATCGAATCGATTCAGGAAATTTATACATTTAATTTATACATTTGACTTTTTGAGCTATTTAAGGACGTCTGGCTTACTTTTGACATTTTACTTAAGCATACTTGACAGCAAATACTTTAATGCTAGTGGAAATTTGAACTTGTACCGCAGTAATATTTTATCCAGAATATTTGCACTTTAAGTCGAGTGTATTTTTGTCCCTCACTGCTACATTTTCATTGTGTTGAGGGATGTGACAATCTGTATGATACGATTTTCATCACAGGTTTACGTTTGTTCTTTTCCAGAATCCCCTGTGTTCATCTCTCACCCGCACTTCTACAACGCTGACCCCGCGCTGCTGGACACGGTGAGGGGACTCAGTCCCAACGAACTCGACCACGGACTCTTCATCGACATTCACCCGGTAAAACACACCTGCACCCCGGCTGTTATCACTGTAACACTCCGTACTGCAGATACTTTCACACAGCGGCGTGACTGACCTCTTGGTCAAAGGTAGGCCTGACCAAATAATCAAACATGAATGAAAACCAACATTTCAGACCTGTACTGGACGTACTCTTGCCTCTGATGATGCTTCAGTTATATTTTAAAGCTCTGCTAATACGTTCCCCAGCGCGTGTACGTGTACTGTCCCCTGGTTGTGAGGAGTACAGCTAGGGCTGGGCAGTTAATTGAAAATGAATGGGTTGACATTGAAAAATCTCGATATTTTTTAAATTATTGAGGAAATAAAATAAAATATGAACGTGTTTAATTAATTGTGATATTGATGTGAGGTGATATCACGCAGCTTTAGAATGGTCCATAAAGAATGATGAGTCCTCACACGGTTTTACAGCCTCATAATCATAATTGCATAATTGTGGTTTGAACAGACGTATGTGACACCATGCTGAACTACAGTGACCCGTCCGGCCGTGTGCTCACCGGGATCAACGTTGTGATGTAAATGTGATGACGGTCTCTAAAAGGGGCTGTAGTTTTCACTGTCATTTTGTTATTTCATAACTAAATCTGCGTTAACGTGATTATTACACTGTTATTACAATACAATATGTTGCGAAACGCAAACAATGTTAGAATTTGTCTTTCATAAAGCAGTTAAAGAAGCTTGTAGGGCTGGGTTCTAGAACATGGATTAAACCTAGTCTTAGACTAAATTGAAGCACCAATGGAGATTTACCACTGAAGCTTAACTCTAGACTGGGGAAACCCGTATGTGACTTTGAACATTTTGAATGTTTTGTGTAACTTGTAATTGCAGAAACAAGATAATTTAGTCTCAGCTTTATATAAGCACACACAACGTGGCTTCAGTTGCTACAGAGTACAGAGAAGGCAGATAGAACATACAGTACATATATAATAAACTATAAATATGAACTGTAAACTAGGAGTAGAAATGTGCCGTTTTACTTGTGTGATGTGTAAATATTGCAGCAGCAGTTACATGGAGAAAAACTATAATTACAATACTGGAATGTGCTTTTGTATTAAACTTGCATAAGATGTGCAGCAGTTTAATATGAATATACGATACACACAATACATAAAAATATAGATTTAATTTCACTTGTCACACAGCTTTTACTGTTCCAGAGTCTCAAACCGAAAACTGCTTTAGGATTTTAAAAGAAGCAAAAAGTAAAAATGAGACGGTAAACTAATATTTACATATAACCGTACGATACATAAAGACTCGCGCATCATTAGAGGACCATAACATACACTCGGCAGTAACAGTTGATGAATTTGGCCATAAACTGATATTTCATTGCTGTTTGTTAGTGTTGTCATGTATTGTTAATATGAAAATATCATTGTGAACGGTGTAATTTCACACTCTTATAATAACAGTGTCATCATCACTTTGTTGCTGATTTAGTTCTGACTGTTAAAAGACTAGAATGAAGAAGACGGTGGATTTTGGAGGGAGGAATCATGTAGGAACTGGAACTGTATTTGAAAAGTGTGATGAGACATGTTGTGGATTTCGAGCGCTGAGTTTATCAGGTTCTCCGGCTTTATCACTCAAGGTTATTTGCAGAAGGGTCATGGATTAAGATGATGTTCACTCTGAAACTGCTTTATCTCAAATTGACCATAAAACCAGCTTCTCTCGCTTTATCTAAATTTGCAGCGTAAAACTTCCCGTTGTGTCCGTTGTACAGACTTGGTCCAACCTCCAGATGAGTCGTCAGTCGGGTTTCACTGCAGCTTGGCTTCATATTTAGAGCTGTATGTATGAATCTATAGCTGTACATGTCTATTATAACTCCTGCAGGTTTATTGGTGCTGCTGATAGTGAGCCTCCTCATTGCTGCTGCCACAACGTCGTTAATGTTCTACTGATAAACACAGGAATTAACAGTAAGAACATCTGATAACGGCAGTCACAGCAATTTCCAATTAGCTTATCATAACGTTTATGAGCGTTTATGGCTGCGTAAAAGCAAGTTTTTGATTATAAACAAATGGCCAAGGCTGGAGATTGCGGCAGTGCCGGTTGAGTCATGTTGTAAACTTTGCTCTCGGGATCTGATTTCACTTCTGTCGAATCAGCTGGAAAAAATCGCTGGCTTTTATCACCATCACTTTATCAAATCACTTGAAGGCAGTGTGATTAATTTCATCCACACGTCTAGCAAGACTGGATATTAGGCAGAGGAACTGTCATCCGGCTGCTTCTTCCCTAACGTTGTGTGAAGGTTGGTTTGTGTTTCAACCCGATTCCACTGCATAATCCAGAATATTCGTCCACAGAGCATTTTGCTACACATATGTGATAAGATAAAGGTTAATGAGTTGTGATGAGTAGATAGTGGGGAACACACACTCTCACACACACAACAAAACAGGGTTTAAATGGCACACTGATGACTCAGGTCGTGGCCGTTGACCAGCGTGTTGATGACGTAAAATCAAAAGATCTTCTCCTTTATTATTATTATTAATGTGAGAATGTTGTTGTTGGTGAACAGTGTCTGTTCAGACGGGTGTTGTAGCTATAGCACGTTTAAGGTGGACAGTGTAATAATAAAATACGACTGTGCTCAGTGTAACAGGAAGAACGAAATGTGAAAATCAGTCAACATTATGGTCAAAGTTGCAGAACTCCCTTTTTAAACTCACTATCTATATTATATATTATATATATAATAATATTAATATATAACGTTCACATCAATTTATGAGGAATTGCCAATTGATATTTATTTAAAGTTAATGCAATTACACCTAAAGTTTGCCTAATAAAACTTTGAAATTTAAGTCTGACCTTGAATCTGAAAATCATCTTCATCATTTGACATATTGTACATGTTCTGATTATGTCGCTTGGTTTCGTGTCTTCGATCTCTAACAGCAGCTGATTCCAGCATTGTGGAGGAAATTAGAACCCTTTATGAAGCTAGTTTCAGATAAAGCATGCATAAAATATTATCACTTATTTACAATAGTGTCTGTGTTCAAGATTATTCAGGTGCCATGTGCACATTAATACGAGTGCAACCTGCGTTGAGATGTGGCCTGATTCCTCCTGACGCTGCGCTGTAAATCTGGCCAAATGATTGTGAAAGTCAGTCAACATTGTGTGTTAAGAGCAAAGACACAGAAGCCCTTTCTTGGACGTGTGCCGCTGTTACAGAACGCCGCCCAATCTGTCCTGTAAAGCGTGTGTGTGTGTGTAGAACAGAACTAAACTAGGCGTTATGTGCTCGACCCTGACCCCGAGGTTCAGCAGCAGTGAACTGGTCATTCCTATAGGGAGCGTAAATATTGCGTTACACACACAGGGCTTTACGGTGCGTCTGGTCAAAAATAAACCCGGTTCACAGTGTGGCGCCGCGCTTCAGTTCATCACACTGTTCAAAACTTTTAAAGAAGGAGACGCGTTCGCCTCAAATTACCCTCAAAAATGTGTGTTGTGCAGATCACTGGCGCAGACTTGATGTTATCTGTGTTTACTAAGGGAGAGCGGGACATATTTGTAATATTTATTCTGTTTACATTTATTATTGTATGTCTCTTTATTTCTCCAATTTCCTCTTTTTTATTATTTTATTAAGTATTCTCTATTTTCTGCCTGATTTTTCGTCTTGATGTAAAGCACTTTGAGCTATATTTGTCATACATGAAAGCTGCTATTGAAATAAATTATTTTATTTTTTTCTTAAAATTATTATTATTATTATTATTATTATTATTATTATTATGCTATTAATAATAATAATTTTTTATTATATATCTATTTATTTCTCTCATTTTGCATAAATACTGGGGCTCATTAATTATGCAAAATTATTATTATTATTATTATTGTTGTTGTTGTTGTAGTTGTTGAGTTCTAAGCCCATCACTGGGAATGCACAGTGTCAGAGTCAGTCTCAAGCCTGAATAAATGAATAAAAGTTACAAGTGAACAGTGTGAAGGAATTGTAATAATTCACCTCAGAGTGTAGTTCTACAGTGTGATCTCTCAGTAATAGGACTGTGCTGGTGGCTGTGGTTCTGTTAAGGGTCACACCTTATAGGTGGTCTTAAGAGATTATAGTAGGTTTCCTGTTTTTCTAGTCTGGATGAGCAGAGGAGCAGAAGGAGCGCAAGTGAAGTTTCCTGTTTTCCAGCCTTGTTGAATAGAAAGGGAAAAATGCTGACGACATCATGAAGGACCTTTTGTGTTAGACCTTGAGGAGTTGTTGAGAACGAACATTTGAGCAGGATGTGTAGAACTATAAAAGATGTTTGAGTTTAACTAGTTTAACAAGAGAAAAATCCACCGCAAACAGAAGGAAGAGCATTGTGGATGGAGTGTGTGTGTGTATGTGTGCACATCATCCGTTTGTGTGTTGTTTTGCAGGAAACTGGAATCCCCATGAACGTCTCCATCAAACTGCAGCTCAACCAGCTGATGAAAAGAGTAGCAGGAATAACGTGGGTTTCTCTCCTTCACTAGCTGTGTGACTTCATTTGGATATGAGTGATAAATTCTATTAAATATCGTCTCACATGGACTCTCCCTCTATTCTGCAGGGAAACTGGCAAGATAAAGGAGGTGGTGATGCCCATGATTTGGTTTGGAGAGGTGTGTGTGTGTGTGTGTGTGTCCTGTCAGATCAGCTGATTTCCAGCATGTCTGTTTAATTACATAGACAGTACTGTGCAAAAGTTTTAGGCAGGTGTGAAAAAATGCTGTAAACAAAGAATGCTTTCAGAAATATAAATAATGATTGTTTATTTTTTATCAATTTACAAAATGCAAAGTGAGCGAAGAAAAGAAAAATCTAAATCAAATCAATATTTGGTCTTACTACCTTTTGCCTTCAAACCAGCATCAATTCTTATAGGTTCACTTGCACAAAGTCAGGGGTTTTGTAGGATTATAGTCATTATATTATTTTGTAGGATTATAGTCATTGTATTATTTTGTAGGATTATAGTCATTATATTATTTTGTAGGATTATAGGATTATAGATCTGTGGTTAGTTCTCCAAGATGTTTGGAACAACCTACCAGCATTTTTTCACACCTGCCTAAAACTTTTGCACAGTACTGTACATCGTGTAGTAGAGATGCCAGAATGTCAGTATATAGTGATGACTGGGTTTTGCACAGTATTCTAGATGTGTCAGTGCTCATAAGTACCTCAGTGGTACCTTTACCAGTCCAGGACTTGAACTAGTGACCCTCTGATGAGCTGAGTTGAGTATGTTGTTGTGTGTTGTCAGAGCGGCTACATCGCCGGTCCTGTTCTCAATACGTTCCGCACCAACCTGGTGACCCTGCCCCTGGTGATGGAGTACATGCAGTACATCTTCATCGCTCTGGGCCTGGCCCTCCTCCTCATCGCCGCCGTCCTCATCGTCACTGAGAAGGTACCCGACTGGGCACACTCCTTAAAACCACACTTACCCGCTTCTCCCCTGCACCCGTACCGCTGTCGCTTCCCAATGTGGTGCCAGTGCCACACTCTTCCACTGACGAAAATGCAGTGAAATCGGCACCAAAACTTTGCCTGATTGTAGGTGAGAAGCCGTGGTGTCATGAGAGGTGGGTGGAGTGAAGGAAATACGTGCAGGTTAGATAGCAGAGTAGGGGTGTAACGATACATCGACACAGCGATTCCATCATCAGTGAGAGCATAGCATCGACCCAAAATCAAAACACCGACACAACATGAAACTTCAGACGTGTCACACGCTGTAACATCTCTTAATATTTTATTAAAAGAAAAGATTTTTTAATATAAAAGTCTTGTTGAATTCAGGAATAAAACGTGACCCTCCACGGCAAAACCAGTCGCTTGTTGCTACGGAGGTTTCCGAGAAAAACGAGTGTTTATGTTGCGTGGGGTAAAATGTTGGATTTTTAGTTTTTAGTGTTTTGAAACAGTGGAAGGTCTATACTGTACTGTTGTCAATAAATTTGGCTGAAAAACTTACCCTTTCCATCCTAAAAACGTGACTTTCTTGAGGTGAGGAATTCAATTCCAGCAGAATGTTAAAAGTTTGTGTTTTGACCGCTCTACTTCAATATTTACGCTAAATCCACTGGTTGACTAGCGTGAAGATATTTCTCCGGAATCCATCTCCGTCTCCCGAGTTCAGTTAACCTAACGCAGGTAGGCTATCCGTGTGGCTGTGAATGCAGCGTAGGCTACCGTAAATACAAACGTAGCCGCGACCGCACCAAGCGTCTGTGAGTGCTACGGCGATAGTCAACTTCGACGGCAGATTTCTCCGTTTCTCACTTGGCGTGACAGGAGAAACCCGACTCCTTTGAATGTTGATATCTCAGTCATATGTCGTCCCATTCATTCATATAGGTATCGTTTTGAAGCTTGATTTATGCCCTTTCATCAAAACATCATAACTCAATTTTGAACATTTGCGACAAGCAACTGGTTTTGCCGTGGAGGGTCACATATTACAAATGATATTCTCGTTGATCTGATATGAATGGAGGTGATGGTGTTAAATCAGAATGTGATATAGTCTCATATTCATCACCGGCTGAACTTCATCAAATTGCAATCACATCATAAGAGACTTCATGATCTCAGCAGACGTCGAACCGTTTTCCGTTTAATCCGTATATCGTATAGACAGCATTACCCTTAATCTTAGTGTGGGTCCCGATAAACTTTACTGTTAAGCAATATGTATTAAGATTATTACATTTAAGTGAGTGGTTATTTGTCATGAACACAGCACACAGTCCACCACAACCCCATGTGAGCTCTGCATTTGACCCATCCGTGAAGGAGCAGTGGGCAGTTGAGAGCGCCGGGAGAGCAGTGCTTTGGGACTTTATTTTGCTGATGAGTACCTCAGTGGTACCTCTAACTGGCAACCCTCTGATCACGGGGGCGACCGCTCTGACCGCTACACTCCCTACTACCCCTAAATATTAATGGATACAGTATATCAAGCCTTTTTTGAGTGAATTTTCATTTCTGACTTTCTTGCCAAGACCAGATGTGTTTTCGTTTCTTCAGCAGCAGCACACAACTCTAAGAGATTTCCAGGCCTCACCCACCTCATGACGTCAGGTTCTCATTTCTGGAGCGGCAAAACTATACGACTTTGGTGCCGGTTCGGAATCAACTGTGTTTCTTTTATTTCGGTGGAAAATTGTGGCGCCAGCTCCGGCACCAGTGCGGTTGTAAAAAGCGGTACGAGTTGCCAGGTTTGCTTCAGGGTTGGGAAGATGAGCACCTTGAGACTGATAATGTCTTTTTGTTCCATGATGCATGGGCGTGTCTGGCTCCCGTCCACTTTACATCAAACCTCCACAAACACTAAACGCATGTCGGACCTCGGCTTCGTTAATGTGTGACCTCTGGTCTGCTAACTCACTCTCTCACTCCACTTACTGCAGCTACTTTCACCCTTTACTCCCAAGCAGAGAAACAGCTCCGTCTTGTGTTTTTACAGAAAGCAAAGAGAAGGAACACGCTTCGGTTCCCACGCGACCAGACGGTCAGCTGGTGTTACTCACTTTTACAATCACTTCATTGTTACGATTACGATTTGTCAAAATCAGTCTGGAAATAGGAAGGAAGTTTGATGATTTAGGCATGATTTTGACTTTCATCAGGAAAATCTAGATGAGAATCAGAATGAAGTACGTTATCGCACGCCAGGAGTTTGCTTTGCTGGTTGGTGCTGAGACGTTAACAGTAAAGAGAATAAAATTTACTGAAGGAGAAAAGCTGAATCCTTCTAAAATCTTGCTTGTGATCCGTTTTGATGCTTGTTGGATCAAGTCCATGTGATTTCTTACAGCATTCAGAATGAGAATTAAAATATTATTTCCAAATTCCCTCAATTAAAGCCTCGTCCTCCTAAAACTGCAAGCACCACTCCAGGGGGAACGGGCACTACCTGGGACTATTTTGGATAAATGATTCTGAGCCTTGTTAGCCTCGTTGAAGCATGACTCCCTGTGACCTGCATGCCTCACCTCACACTCTACACACACACACACACACTTAACACATGGCTTCTAATGAGCTCTAATCTCACCGCAACTTCAGACCAAATCCTCACCCTCTTCAGCCAATCTCATCACCAAGTATGAATAATATTATCATTATCATAAACGTCGTGTACGATCAGGTGAAAGGAGCCAATAAAAGCCATGTTCGCCTGCCGCAGTGTTAAACCAGGTCTGATTATTCTTTTAGGAAAGTGTAAAAGACACAAAAAGCGACTCCACTACCAATGAGAAGCAGGCCGAAAAATATTTTGAGAAAGCATCAGGTGGGTTATGACGAAGTGCAACTCCTCCTCCTCCTCCTCCTCCTCCTCCTCCTCTCCTTTTCTCTCCAGTTCTTCCTCACTAGCTGCTTATAAAAGGCCTGAGATGGTCGAGTTAACACACACACACACGCACACACACTCTCTCTCTCGCTACGCAGCAGATGAAGCTGATCGCTGAGCTAAAAATAACAGTGGTTTCGTTCCCTTCATTTTAATTCATTGTTAAAGAATCATTATAAAGGGGGACAAACTGCAGATTTCTCCACAACGTTATTGCAACAAAACATCTTAAAAACTTTCATCACAGTTTTTTAGAAAAGCTGCCACAAAATCCGGCACTTTAAGCTGCAACAATCTCCAAAAAGCCCTGTGAAATCGAGATTATTCCCTGGAGTTTAAGTGTTAAACTTATTTCTTGTGCGTTTCATCAAGATGAACATAACTCTCACTTTGAATATCAAGCTGATTTTATTCTCATTTGTACGTACAGCTGTTACCATGAGTGGAGTTGATGTGCTGCTCCCCAGTGGACACACTGCACAACACCACTCCTCCCTCACTCGTTCATTCTCATTCGTCAGCACTGGAAACAGCAGTTTAATCAGATATATTGATCTCATATCGGTCTGTAGTGTCAGCACTCTGATTTACCAGTCCAACTCCACTCTTCACCACCCGTTACCGTGATGCTCTTCTTCCTCACGTTGTGTTAACATGTCTTCATCACGGGGGATGTTAGATGTGATATGAGACAGTGGGGTTATGAGGTAAGTTTTCACTGCGTTGTTTGGTGCATGTTTTTCTCGTTTGAAGCCTGTCTTTCTGCTTCAGCGCTCCTGTTTGAAGTGAGGCACGTGTGTGATACTGTGTAGAAGTCATGAGCTGCACCACATTTCTCTATATTTTGCTTCCAAAGAGCCAGACTTTCTTGTGGTTTTAATGTATGTTTTTAAATAAATCAGCGTAGTTTCTGTCTAGCGCGGGGCGATATGATCAGTATCAGTAAATCAGTATCGCGATTAATTGATTATTGTGACACAATTACAATTAATCAACTTTTTGCCCTCTTAGTTCACTGATGACATTTGGACTGTAAATATGCTCATCTTTGTGGTGTTTAAATAACTGAGGGAAACACACACAGATGTAGTGGCGTGCGACAACACAAGCATCGTAACCCTAACTCAGCATCAGCATCGTTTAACTCCAGCAGTACAAGCAAAACCAAACAGCTGAGTTACAACCAGACTGTGGAAAAGCTTCAGATTTGCTTCATCATTATGAGATTCTAATAAAGTACTAGCACAATTATTATCACTGTTGTTTTGTAAAAGATAAAAATGTATCAGAATGGTCAATCTGGGTGGGATTAGGTGGATTAGAGGTTTTCCGTATCAGTTATGATCAATTGTCCAGCCCTACATCCATCTCACTTTCCAAGCAAAATATATGGAAATGAGCAGCTCGAGGTTTTTGTTCACTGGTTTGTGCAACACGTTTGACATGATCTCACTGTCTCGTCTCCATGCCAACAGAGTAAAGGTGAGAGGACGCTCCGGATGGATTCGGACGACGACCAGATTACTTCAGAAACGGAACGGACGCCGCTGCTGCAGAACCCCAACGACTAGAACCCTAACCTGCCTCCAGCTCGCCTTAAAGGGACGGTCCAACCCAGAGACTCTTAACTCTGTCGAAACACAGTCACGCTATTAAGAATTCCAGCCTCCAGTTTTCACCTTTAAACACTGTTGCACTATTTTAAATCCACACTCCAAAAATCTGAGTGAGTGGAAGCTGACGGGACACAGTCATACACGGCCGGGTGCCTGAATCATTATTATCCACATTATGAGTGGGATCATGTGAGCCTGGTAAAATCAGATGTTAAAGATCAGTCTTCACACTTCCCCTCGTCCTGAACGCTGCATGGTGTTTGGGAAGCTCCTCTGCATCTTATTTTCTGTAGTTAAAACAGAATAAACACTAATCCAACAGCCTCCAGCCACCAAAGAAGGGTTCACATTGTTCACAGGAACATCTAGAATCTCCCCCCTGTGGAAATACGAGGCTGTTTATAATTAATACGACTGTTCTTTATTCTTCTAGAGCAACATTGCCAGTTCTGTTCAGCGTCTCTGAGTAATTTCTGGAAGTTTATACGATCTGCCAAAGCCGTTGAAGTTTAATATATTATTGTGTTCAATGTTGTATGGAATCAGTGCATCTCACAGAACATCTTGAAAAGAAGTCGTTTTAATGACAAATTTCAAATGTTAAACCTTCAAATGTGCGATATTCATTAGTCTTTAAATAACTTGCGATGCTGAATTTCAGAGTTTTGTGAACTTTCGTTCATAATAGTCAACATTAATATCAAAACGTCTTCTTACCTGTAGTGAATATAGCCCGTATGAAGGTTTGTGAGATGCACCAGTCTGCGTTTGGTTTATGCACGGGGCTCTTTCGCTCTGTATAGAAACTTGAATGTATAGACAAACAACAGTTAAATGCTTTTCCTACTCAGTTTATCATCTTTATTTGACTAATAGCTTTAATATAACAATAATAATAGTAATGTTCCACTTGAATATTTGATGGTGAGTAGTGAAGCTGTGCAGGAGTGAGAGGGCTTTGTGGTTTGCCAGCAGGTGGTGCTCTCCTGCTGCCAGCCTCCCTCACTGTCTTACTATGGCTTTATCAGGTATAAATGTCACTACAACACTAACACTTAATTCAGCAAAAAGTACATTTATAATAAACTCTTATTTTGTACTGCTTATGCTCTGGAAGCCTTTTCTCTATTAATTAAAGCTTTCTTTTGCACATGTACGTTGCTGAAAATCATGACAGCGTGGGTTAAAATGATCCGAACCTGTTGGTCATCTTTGCTGACTGACTGGACGGAGGACTCTCGATTATTTTGATTTCTTTTGCCATGTTTAGCAGGTATATGAATATCAATAAGAATAACTGGCATTTGGAATCTATGTTGACGTGGGTGATTTTTTTTGTGATTGTGAACACAGCACAGCACACACTGCGCCTCAACCACATGTGAGCTCTGCGTTTGACCCCTTCGTGAAGGAGCAGGGCACATGGGTGCCCGGGGGGGCAGTGCTTGGAGACGGTGCCTTGTTCACCTCAGTGGTACCTTTATTGGTCCAGCACTTGAACCGGCGACCATATGATCACATGGTCAATTCTCTAACTGTCGCACTACCGACCGCCCCATATTCACGTATTCACATTGGGCCTCATTTACCAAAATTGTAGTTGCAGACCTGTTTTGGTCAGTTTGGGGGTGAGTTGGGGCAGCTGGTATCGCACCGGTAGGGTGTTCGCCCCGCGATCAGAAGGTCGCAGGTTGGAATCCAGGGCCGGTAAGGTTACCACTGAGGTACTCATGAGCAAGGCACCGTCCCCAAGCACTGCTCCCCGGGTGCTTGTTAGCTGCCCACTGCTCCCTCACGGATGGGTTAACTGCAGAGGTCACGTGTGGTTGTGGTGCAGTGTGTGCTGTGGTGTGTTCACAATGACAAATACTCACTCAGTTGCTTAAAAATCACTGAGAAAGTTGTACCCAGTTCCCCCTTTTATTCCTCGTTACACCTACATGCCACCTGGTGTCCAGGCCACTTTTAACGCTCACGTCTGGAAAATTCCGTCCAACACGCACTCCTCTCAGTCTGGAGTGAATGAACATGTGTGTGTGTGTGTGGCTGGTAGATTGTTGCATGACACTAACGAGCTGGTCAGCTGTCTCCTGCAGTCCTGCACTGCTCATTTTGTGATGGCTTGACGGTAGTGTGACCTTTTCAGGAGTGACAACGGATTTGGGATGCGCCCCTCGGGAAACACACCTCTCTCTCTCTCTCCCTCTCCAGCTACACTTATATCTAAAACAGCTTCAGTCATACAACCCTAAAATACCTCCCCAGATCTGTACAGTGCACGTGTTTATTGGTAGATGGACGTATTGATCAGGGTCATTACAGCGTTGAGTAGCCCCCGACTCCTGTCCACCTCAGACAGATTCCAAATGTTCCACACATCCACAGCAGTAAACAGATCTGACAGCTCTTCATCCAACAGTTTAACAGAAGCAGTAACTCCGTGTGAGTGGAAAATGATGACACTGATTTGAGTTTAATAGCTTATTTGAAGCACTAAAGTTAGGCTCGGGGATTTTTAATGTTGCACCGGCAGCGTCCGGACTGAGAAACCAATCACACTAATGAGCTTCAGCATTTTGGGGAGTTGAGCAGGAGACGTGCTGGACTCAGACAGGAGACAGGCCGAGCTCATCTTCTGCACCATCACACCACAGCACTGACGGCACTTACTGCAGCTGCATTCTGAAGGAGGGAAGATGATCGTTACAGGAAGCAGATCGGGTCCGACTCCTGAACAAGGCCTGCACTGAAGCTCCAGCAAAGATTTATTCATGAGAATATTCTTCTTGATGCGTCTCTCAGGGCCCTCATCACACTTTAATCTTTGTTAATTGATGTTGTTCGTGGCTCTTCACAGTCTAACATTCTCCACTTTTTTGGTTTTAAAAAGCTTTTAACAATATTTACTATTTTTATGTTTTGTTGCAGTATTTTTACCTTTTTATAATACTTAAATGTTAATAGTTCCTTATTTAAAGTTACTTTAGTTTAAATGTATTTTTATCAATTTCTGATATAAAGATGCATAAATCAGATATAACAAGATAGAGATGTTATTAAATGTTAATAAACCACTAATTCAACTACAAGAATAAATAGATATTCTAAAATAGATATTATTTCTAATGTTAGTTGTGTTTACACTTCCTCATTGACATGTTTATTGTTATTTGTGTAGTTTGTTATTTTATAAGAAATCGTCTTATACTTATGAATATTCTAATGACAAATATTTAATTCATGATTTTATTCATAACATTAAACTACATTTTTGGGCTACGTTTGTGAGCATGGAATGATGATGGTGATGGTGATGGTGATTATTATTATTATTATTATTATTATTATTATTATTATCATTATCATTATCATTATCATTATCATTATCATTATCATTATCATTATTATTATCATTATCATTATCATTATCTTGTTGAAGTGTAAGTGATGTTGCTCTCACCGTGTTGTTCGTGGTTGAGGGCGGAGATGAAGAGCGCGCGCGGAATCTTCAAACGCACCGACGGGTCACTAGGAACGGACACAACACGGGACACGGAGCAGGACACACGGACACACGCTCTCTCTCTCTCTCTCTCTCTCTCACACTCACACACACCTTTTTCTTCGGTCCCCGACTCGGTAAGCGCACCGACCGGTCAGCGGGAGCGGACACGGACACCGGACTCTTTACGCGCGCCCGGACTCTCTCTTCCTCTCTGCTTTATTTGTTCTCTTCACTCCCGTCGTCCCTGCTCCATCTCTCCCTCTTTCTCTCCCGCGCTCTTCTTCCATCTCTCTTCCTTCCTCTCGTTCTCTTCCCTCTTTCTCTTGCTCTCCATCTCTCCCTCTTTCTCTCTCCCTCTGCTCTCTCCGATTTCTCTATCTCTCCCTCTTCCTGTCTTTCCCTGCTTATTTCTTTTTATAGAATTCTCTCTCTCTCCTCTCTTTTTCTTCTCTCTCCCTCCCTTTGTTCTTTTTGTCTCCCTCTCGCTCTCTTTCTCTTCATCATTCTCTCTGTCTTTTTCTCTCTTTCTCCCCCTTCTCCAGCTCTCTCTCTCTCTCTCTCTCTATTTCTCCCGCGTTTGCTCTCTCTCTCCTCCGTTGCCGGGTGCCTGGCTGGATGGAGGTGCCGGTGTGGAGCTCGTGGAACTGCTGCAGGAACGGGAGTGACCCCTCCCCTGACCTCCGTGAGCCGCCCGAGCCCGAGTGGAACCAGTTTGTGCAGGCGGGGTGGGCGGTGTCGCTGTGGGCGCTGGCGTACGGGGTGATGGTGCTGGTGTCGTTGCTGGGCAACGCGGTGGTGATGTGGATCATCGTGGCGCACCGCAGCATGCGCACCGTCACCAACTACTTCCTGCTCAACCTGGCCTTCTCCGAGGCCGCCATGTCCGCCCTCAACGCCGTCGTCAACTTCGTCTACGCCGTGCACAACGAGTGGTACTTTGGCACGGCCTACTGCCGCTTCCACAACTTCTTCCCCATCGCAGCCGTCTTCGCCAGCATCTACTCCATGACCGCCATCGCACTGGACAGGTCAGCCTTATGTTTATCTTTACAGTTACAGTGTTTCGCAGACGCTCTTTCACCTCCTAATTACAGGGACAGTTTCCCTGAGCAACCTGGGGGTCCTACAGAAGCTGTATCTGACCTGCAGCACTACGGCCCGGCAGCCCCAGAACGAACCAGAACCAACAGTTCACAGTTCTCAGTATATTAGCATAATGCAGTGAGAAGATGATTATAAATGTTTGGTTTATTGGCCAACACTAACATCAAGCGTAAGTTACCTCCTGCAGTGATGGAGTGGAGGAAGAGGAATGGTAACAGACTCATTTACATGGAGGTCGGTGGAGAGGCTTCAACAGTCACACAGCGCACCGTGAGAATGCAAATGTAGATGTTTGAAGTCCTGTACAGGTGCTCTGCTCACCGCAGGTGTTGATATGCAGCAGGTCTGCAGGTCAGTTCTGTAGTGGGAATATTGCTGACCGCTGCGAGGATCACTCTCCTCCTCCTGCTCATGGATGCAGTGCTGCTGAGATATGAGCATCTGGCACTGATCTCACTACGGACATATGTGCCTGGAATTACAAGATTTAGGGAGTATGATGAGGAAACTTACCTGGTTCGAGGATCCGCTTGATAACGAGGGATAACGTACGGTAGCTTTAAAGTGAAAAGTGATTAATTGGATTGATTGGTTCATTAGAAAAATAAACAATTTCAGCACAATATTAATGTTTTTCTCCAGTCTCATGCAGACCTATAAAATATGATAACTATGGTAACTATAAAATATGATATGCAACTATAGAGTTTCCTAATTTCAACACCAGTCTCCCTGCAGCAACTTAAGGGTTAAGGGTGTTGCTCCGGCACCCAGTGGGTTCAAACCACATTTGCATAAATGATCATTTTGGGTGGAAGTCCATTAAGCACGTGATTTTTCCCAGTGTGGAGGTTTGAGCCGTGTTGGTGGTGTTGTGCTGCAGGTACGTGGCCATCATCCACCCCCTGCAGCAGCGCCTCTCCTCTGGACAGACCAAGCTGGTGCTGTGTGTGATCTGGGTGCTGGCGTTCCTGTTGGCCTTCCCGCAGTACTACTACTCCAGCACGACGCAGCTGCCGGGACGCGTCGTCTGCTTCATCGACTGGCCCGAGAACAGCGGCTGGGACTTCAAGAAGACGTGAGTGTGATGTCATGTCAACTTCTTCTCACACTTGGCAAATTTGGTGGTAGCTGGTAGTGTAGCGGTTAGGAGAGCTGGCTCCATGACCGGAGGGTCACTGGTTTAAGTCCTGGTTCAGTAAATGTACCAATGCTCCACCTGTGTGCAGGTACTATGTGTCTGTGGTGGTGCTGATCTACTTCCTGCCGCTGCTGGTGATGGGCTGTGCGTACCTGGTGGTGGGGAGGACGCTGTGGGCCAGTGAGATCCCCGGAGACTCGTCTGACCGCTACAGGGAGCAGCTCTCGGCCAAGAGGAAGGTCTCACCTCACCTCCAGCTTTAGCCTTAGAGCGTTGCTTTGTAAGGTTTTCTAGATGCTTAATCAAAGATCTATTGCTAACTGTTCATGACGGCTGGTTCCTCTCCCCCTGCAGGTGGTGAAGATGATGGTGGTGGTGGTGTGCACGTTTGCGGTGTGCTGGCTTCCGTACCACGTCTACTTCCTACTGCACCAGTTCCAGCCCTCGCTGTTCGGTCAGCGCTTCATCCAGCAGGTTTATCTGGCCATCATGTGGCTGGCCATGAGCTCCACCATGTACAACCCTATCATCTACTGCTTACTCAACGACAGGTCATTAAACACACACACACACAAACTGGGAACTAGAGTCAGAGTGATACCAATAAAAATTCAAATCGCGATAATGTTGGACCAAATGTCAGTGTAGTGTAAGGTCTCGTGTCACGTTGAGACATTTACGACGGTTCTCCCTCGGCAGGTTCCGTGCCGGGTTCCAGCGAGCGTTCTCCTGCTGCCTATGTGCCCCCGAGGGCTCGTACCAGGGTCTGGAGCTCAAGTCCACCCGTTACCTGCGCAGCCAGATGAGCACCAACCGCGCCAGCCGCATGGACACCACCGTCTCCACGGTGATGCTGCCCGGCGACGGAGGAAACGGTAACGCCGAGGCCACGGAAACCCGCGCGTCGCTCGACCTCACCTCCAACGGATCGTCCAGAAGCACCTCAAAAACCGTGTCTGAGTCGTCCAGCTTCTTCTCCAACAACAACGTGACTTAAGACGGGATACGAACGCGTCTCGGAACAAAATAGAACCGACTCGTAGATGTTACTCCATCATTACATTGCCAGAAAATTTGATTTCAGGAAAAGTCACTTTGTCAGCAGCAAGATTTGTGTGGCCTTTAGCGTGAGCACGTCGAGATCAGTGTTGGGCAGTAGCTGAATAAAATGACTAACATATAGCTCCGTTGTTTTAGGAGTAGCGCTGCTTCTTTTTAACAGTAGTTTATCAGGAGCAAGGCTACATTTAAAGTGCTGTAGCTCATCCAGCTGTACTTTATGTACATGTAGTGATGCCGGGAGCACAATGCTACACGCTTAAAAATCTGTATTTTACTATTTAACCATTTACTACTAACAGTTCAACTTCTGATTGGTGTTGAATTGGGAGAAGTTCATGTGGAAATGTTGCGGAGCAGCTAGCTAAAATTAGTGACACTTCTAATTTAATTACTGTTTTCATTACCAAAGCTACTTTTACATGACTGTAGCGCCTCCAGTAGGGTCAAAATGTTACCTTCTTACAAGACAGTGCTACTGCTATTCTCTGACGGACAGAAGTGGAATCTGATAAACAGTGTTGGCAAAGGTTTGTGATGCGACTAACTTATCTACTGTTATCAGCAGCTGTTCAGTAGTGAAGGTACCTTTTACAACCCTGTAGCTTTTCCAACTTTTCTTACAACAACATACTCTTAGTTTAGTGTAATATTGTTTTGTCTTCCCTTTTAGTACAGTAGACCTGTTCTGTCTAAAGGGACATTACAATATATTTGATGTTTGATCGATGTTTTCATTTTGGGCTGTTCATCATGTGTGACCCGATCTGCCGTCATGAGTCGGAAGTCGGCGTTCTATTTATTTAGATACGGGCTGATTATGTGGACAAACATCAAAAATATCCATTTTTCTTTTTTGGTCTTAAATGACAGAAAAGGTCTTCAAAATTAATCTGGTCTCCAAAAAAGAAAAATCGCTATTTTTGTGATGTTTTTCAACATAATCGGCCCGTATCTAAATAAATAGAACGCAGACTTCCCACTCATTACGGCAGATCGGGTCACATATGATCAATGTTTTGATGTATTGTTACACTCCTACTTATAAGCAGCTTGTAGCTTGATGAACTGGACAGAATACGCAGTGTCAAAATGTAATAGTCCCTTATTTAAACTCATTAGATGTACAGAAAGTAATTGATGGCGATGAACTCAGGTGTCGCACCAACTTCTAGAATTTGTCTTCTGGCTTCTGGAGTGGGAGCTTGTTTGTGTGTTGGCAGGTGTTGGCAGGTAGACCCCCGACACTTGAAAAGCTACTGTCTTTTACATAATTTATTAGAAGCTCTTACCCAGAGCCACTTTTTCTTTCCTAATTCCAGGGTCAGTCTCCCTGCAGCAATGTGGGGTTAAGGGTCTTCCTCAGGGACCCACTGGTGGTAGTGCTGGAGGTAGGATTTAAACCCACAACCTCTGGGTTCCGGAGGCGAGCAGCTTCCCCAACACTGATCCAGTCGCTTCACGTCTTTTGTTGAACGGGAAGAGAACAAATAGAGACGTTTGCTTTCACACGTGCTGTAGAGTTGTTGAGAGAGCAACGTCGAGCATCACGTTCCTCCCACAATCCTCTACTTCGTCCTTGGCGCTGCCCAGAGTACCCGCTCACCGTCCAGGCCACAGATGTCGACGGCGACGCGATAACGACACGGGACACTTTGCAGCTGTTGTTCCACATTACCGGGCTTTAAATGACAGCGCTCCGAATGGGATTTGTCCAGACCAGAGTGTAAATATAGTTCCAGGGAGAGACAGAAACTACACAACACATTCCACAACCGCTACTGACTCCATACTGGGCTCAACGCCGTGTTCCAGGCAGTTAGGTCAGCTAGGCCATGTGCGTGTTTTAATAAAAAAAATCTCTTTAGTAATGTGTCTTCACATGCAAACATAAAATATAGAAGCAGAAACGAGGCATGACGTCTGTAGTTAAAATGTAAAAAGTTCTTTAGAAGAAATTCATAAAACCAACTTTCAGTTTTCACAGACTCTGATCATCATTAATGTTTTCACATTTGAGATTTGTTCTTATGGAAGAAGGTTACTGACAAAATTAATCTTTGGTGAAATCTATTATATTAACATATTTATTGGTTCATTTTCAAAGCATGTATTAAAACATTATCATCGTGGCACTCGACATATCGTCCAGCCCTAGTTGGTGTGTGTGTGTGTGTGTGTGTGTAGTCCTCTCGTCCTGCTGGGTGAGTGTGATTTTGCCCCTGCAGCTGTGAAGCCTCTTTGTTGAGGAGATGAGAGTGTGGTTTGAAGTGTGGGCACGGTGACGGGCAGCAGGGAGGAGATGTGGTACCCTCTCAACCCTCAGCAGCTGCAGGTCGAGCGCCCACCTCGTCCAGTCCCACATCCAGACCTGTTTTGTTCGGTTATTTGTTTATTTATTTATCAGCAGGTAAAAGCAGCCGGCCGGTTTGATGTGTGACGTGGTTTAGGGCTGAGCTCTGACGGTCTTTACGCTACCGGGGCTGTGGTGCTCTCACGATCTGATGTTCAAGATTCGAGGTTTCTCCATGGTCATACTGCAGTGATTGTCATTGTGAACACAGCACAGCACACAGTGCACCACATCCACATGTGAACTCTAAAAAGTGATTTCAGCTACGTTCACACTGCCAGCCACATCGTTCAATTCCGATTTTTTGCTCAGATGGGATTTGTCCATCTTGATGCTTCACATTCATAACTACAAGTGACCTGTATCTGACTGTAATGTGAACGCATCGGTCCTCCGAAACGTCACGCATGCGCACATTGATACGTTTTTACACGGGTCAACTGCGTCACCAACAACAAAACAATCTGTGAGACAACTCATGGCATTAAAAATGGAGGCGTTAGTAGCTCACGCATGTATCGCACTTTGCTCTGGAGGACGACAAACAGTGAATCAGCTGTACATGAGCAGGTCGAAAAGGAGAAGAAAAGTCAGGCGGCTAGCTTTTTCTGTTATTGCAGCTCTCCTCCATTTTTACCTTCCTGCGCTGCCCGTGCAGGCTGATGATGTCAGCGCATGCGTATAAGCAAAAAGCCACATGAATTCCGATCTGAGTGTTCACATTCAGGTGGCATGGCCGCGAATCGGATACGTATCGGATTTAGTACCACATATGAAAGTGACACAAATCTGATTCGAAAAGATCAGATTTGCGTGTCCACACAGCCCTGAAAAGATCAGATCTGTGTCACATTAAGACAAGAAATCCGATTTGAGTCACTTCAGCATGGCAGTGTGAACGTAGCCGCAGTGGACTGCACGTTACGGACCACCTGCAATGCTGCTGCGGACCGCTAGGAAGCAGCAGGGAGTCGATCGTAAACCTCCATTATAATCATCGATTATGTTCTGCTACTGCACCGATGCAGAATCATCACAACCCCAAGTGTAACAGTTATGCTGCTCACTCCCCGTCTGAAGGTCACCGGTTCGAATCCCGAACTGCTAAAGGCACCACTGAGGTACTCATGAGCAAGGTACCGTCCCCGAGCACTGCTCCCCGGTCGTCAGCTGCCCACTGCTCCTTCACGGATGGGTCAGATGCAGGGCTGACGTGGTTGTGGTGCACCGTGTGCTGTGCTGTGTTCACAATCACAAATAATCACCCACTTAAATTCAGCTCACATCGGCAGCACTTAGTCTGAACTGTGTTGATGTGGATTCTCATTAGTACACAGCAGCTCCAGCGCTCACAATAACACCCAGAACGCAGAGACCAGGGAGCAAGACGCAATGCTGCTTTTATTGCTTATTAGATATCGACTATCTCTGTTCAACTTCTTATTCACGCCTGTGTTCTCATAGTAGAGCGTCAGCGTGCATCACTTAGAGCAGACAGCAGGGACATTACAGAGAATTAAAGACATCAATATCAGTTTGTCTGACTGGAGGAGCTACGTCTATTATTCTTTGTACTTTATACTTTAATTATTTACAGAATGTTCTTCTTTGAGAGTATTTAATCATCACGGGGTAATGGCTGAGTGAAACGTCTTCTAGAACCCTGCACTCATTCTTTCTAGTGTAACAATGGATCATAATTAGGGCCACAGCACACACACACACACACACCAGTACACACTCGGTACCATCTCTCTCTCGCATCTCCTCCTGAAACAAGTGCAGTAATGAAAACAGCACCAGGTCGACACGCCGTGCGACGCCTCGTAACCACATTACTTCTGTTATTAGTAACATGTTTTACATTTAAATTGCTTTTGCCCAAAACTTTCTGAACGAGATAATGAGAAAGATCCATTTCACTACCCAGCGGGAAGCTGCTCTCGCCTCCACACTGACGCTCTTATCAACACCCGGCGTGTGTGTGTGTGTGTGTGTGTGTGTGTAGAGTAATGCAGAAATACACACACACACACACACCAAAATACACATCTCTGATTATTTCTCCTACTGGAGCTTTTCTACTGATCATTTAAACTACTGAGGTGATTCATATTTAAGTGCAGATAACACTTTTCTTTGATTTGGAGTCAAATCTCTTATTTATTTTTCCTCTCACATTTTACCACTTTTTAATACATTTTCTTTCCACTTTTTGCACCATTTTATTTTTCTTAACTTTTTAATCTTACTTTCACTTTCAATCTTACTCTCCATTTCAACTGAAACCTTTTTGATTTCATTTTTATTTTTTGATTTCTATTTCTTTTTTTTTATCGTCTTGGTTATTGACCTGCTTCCCCTTGCAGTGCAGCTGGACGTGGGATTTTTCCACCTAGATCCCGTCACACGCTCAGACTCCCGGCTTCAAAGCTCTTCAAGGTACAAGTGCAATTAAGCTGCTGTTTGATGTTGACCAGCTCTGGCGTTGGACCCCGGACCCCTGTCCTCATGCTGGCGAGGCAGGATAGCATCAGACGAGGGAGGGGACGAGCGTCTCAACTCAACCACACCGTCACACACAGTCCAGCCTTTTACCAGCTCAGTCAGGAATCTTATCAAAATTGAGCATGACATGCTGCTGGGAGCTCACAAACACAAAGAGGAGGAGGAGGAGGAGGAGGAAATGCAGAAGTACAAGAGGTTGAAGTCTCAATCCTGGTGTTCTGTTGAAATATGTTACTCATCAAATTGTGTTGCAGTTCCACGATCTTGTGTTGTTTCCGCGCCCCTAAATTCACACTACCATGATGATCTTTACTGCACCTTTTGACCAGTAAATATGAACATAACTGCATTTACACGCTGTGAGCTACAGAGAAAGGTTGGTGGTGTAACGGTCAGGATGTTAACCCCATGATCGGAAAGTCGCCAGGTCAAATCCCAGACTGGTAAAGGTACCACTGAGGTACTCATGAGCAAGGTACTGTCCCCAGGCACTGTCCCCCTCTGCAGCTGGGTCAAATGCAGAGCTCATGTGGGGCTGTGGTGCACTGCGTGCTGTGTTTACAATGACAAATAATCACTCATTCGCTTTCTATCTGAAGCAAATATGTCAGTTTTATCCCAGGATTTATAAGATGATCAAACAGTTTGACCACATCATTGATGAAGGGCCTGAGAGACGCATTGAGAAATAAGATTCCAGTCAGAACATCAGTCCAAATCTGATTTAGGAGCCTGACCCAATGTGCCTCATTCACCGACCGCTCTTAAGAAGACATATGTCCATAAAAGTCACTTAAGCAGGTTTCAGGAAGATCCAGACATTCAGCAATGGTTTTATATTTAGTGCTGGATGTACAGCCGTCATATCTCTTTATCACCGTCCTTCTGGCACCAGCGTTTAGGAAGGAATCTGTCTGAGGTGAAGAAGAGTCAGGCTCTAGTTAACGCCGTAATGACGGTTATAAATAATTCCATTTCCAATAAACACGTGCACTTGTCCTGTCAGACTCGCTTTGTCGCCGTGTGAATTTCAGCCGAATCAATGCACTGGTGTGTTATAATGAGATTTGCTTGTTGTTTTGTCTCCTCACTCTCATCACTCTGTCCTTCGCCCTTAAGTGTCCTACTGACCAGACCAGACTTATCACAATCGACAGCAAAGAAATGGAAATTCCCTCTGACACGTCGCCTGCCTCTCCTCCAGACTGGAACACAGCCCCATGTGAGAGGCGATGGGGAGAAAACGCAACACTGATGATGAGAACAACACTTTCATAACAAACAGCCTCATCCCCATATCGTAAAGATTTCACTGTAAATGTACAGCACAGAGCAGCAGAGTTGCCGGCCCTGTTTGAAGAGCAAACACGCTGTATTTGATATTTACAGTAATTACACAATGTCAGTGTAAAAAATATAACAGTAACTTTATGTGATTTTATTTCTAGTGGCAATTCTACATAAAGTATTAACTGTACGTTTACAGTATAATATTGTTGCCAACCCATTGCCAATATCGTTCTTTGTATTTTTACAGCAAACGTGCTCTACTGGATATTAACTGTACATTACTGTAATTACAAAATACAGGTATTCGATATTTACAGTAATACTGTAATTATTTTATAATACTATGTGGTGTGCCCATACTGCAAATATTTGTCTTTTTCACTGTCACATTTTCTTTCTTCTGTTGCTGTATATTGAATATTGATCAGTTTGACTGTATTTATCTTGTTGCGCAGCAGCAGTGTGATGGTGTTTAATGTGTCTGTAGCGCCACCTTGTGGAGCACTGATGAAAGTGACAAGGTTTTATTGTCAAATTAAGAATAAAATTCTGTAAAATGAGTGAAAAATGGAAAAAGTAAAAAATGCAACAAAAATCTTACTTCATGCGTCCTTCATAAATTATACAACTATATAAAACATTTCTGAACTCCAGTTAGCAATACTCCTAAAGTAAACATGGAGAAATGTGGACATCGCTTTAGCACACATAAGCTGTGATGTTACACCCTGAGTAGGGAAACAGCTCAGGTCAAGAAGTAAATGTGACCGCTCCGCTCTCAGGTCAAGAAGTAAATGTGACCGCTCCGCTCTCAGGTCAAGAAGTGAATGTGACCGCTCCGCTCTCAGGTCAAGAAGTGAATGTGACCGCTCCGCTCTCAGGTCAAGGGGTTTAGTGGCTGGCTGGGCGGTGCTGCCCTGCAGCTACTCTGTGGAGCTGACGTAACATAACTTCTTAAAATAAAAATGAGGAACAAATAATAGAAGCATATTAAACAGACTAAAATAACACAATAAAAGGATCACATTCTGCTTGTATTTTGCTGCTCTAATTTTGTCTATTACACTTAGTGATTTTAAAACGTTCTTACTTCAGCTTTTAGTGAGATTTTACATGTTTATTAATTCTACATGCGTTATTTCTTCTCATTTTCTGTGAAGCTTTGAGCTGCATTCAGATGTAAATGTAAATGTAATGTAACATGAAAGGTGCCACGTAAATAAAAACCATAATAAATTATAAATAATAAGTGAAAAAGTACAGTGACATGTTTAGTACAATAATCAACATGTAGCAAAGCAGCGATGTGAAGTGACACAGTACGGAGATAACAACTAGTCATTAATATAGTTTATTATAGCCCTATTATAGCCCTAAGATTACTATAACCCTAGTGTAACCCTAACCATATATTATTATTATTATTATTATTATTATTATTATTATTATTATTATTATTATTATTATTATTATTAAACCTAACCCTAACTCTTAAATAAGTAATATTTATGTTGGTGTTGGGCTGGTGTGCAGGGAGTGCTTGGTGGGAATATTTTCATTAACAAATCTAGTTAGAGCTGATCAGCACCAGCACAATCAATACAACACCATGAGTGTGTGTGTGTGAGTGTGTGTGTGTGTGAGTGTGTGTGTGAGGTGTGTGTGTGTGTGTGTGTGTGTGTGTGGTGTGTGTGTATGTGTGTGTGTGTGTGTGGTGTGTGTGTGTGTGTGTGTGTGTGTGAGTGTGTGGTGTGTGTGGTGTGTGTGTGTGTGTGAGTGTGTGTGAGGGTGTGTGTGTGTGTGTGTGAGTGTGTGTGTGTGTGTGTGTGTGTGGTGTGTGTGTGTGTGTGAGTGTGTGTGTGTGTGTGTAGAGTGTGTGTGAGGGTGTGTGTGTGTGTGAGTGTGTGTGTGTGTGTGAGTTATCTATTGAGTCACGTTCCTGACCACCTTTCTCTGAACATACGCCAACAGAGCTAGAGAGTGTGTGTGAGAGGAAAAGAGGGAAGAGTGAGGGCCAGAGATAGGCGAGAGTGTAATGGATGATTCACTCTCTCGTCTCTTCCACGTCTCATCTTCTGGCTGTTGTCTGATCTAACCTCCTCCATCATCCTGCGCTTTTCATAAGGTACCACCTTCTTCTTCATCCTCCTCTGACGCCGTGTAGATTAACCCTAGATTATTTCATACCCACCTCCTGCTTGTCTTGTAGATATTTACTCTGCGGTTTTGTGAGTAAATGTGTGAATAATTCAAGCCACACGGCTGTAAAGTGCTAGTGTGAAATGAGCACTGCTGACTTTTTAACCAGTTGTGTTGAGTTTTGCTGGACAGTTTTTACTTATGAGCAGCTGGTTTGAGATTTAATTTGTAACAGTAAAATAAGCCGAGTGTGTTGTAGATAAGTTAGAAGCTGCTTGATGCAGGTGGATGGAGAACTCTGATCAAACTCCAGCCACGTTTATTATCTTTTATTATCTATAACTCCAGAATGGTGGGGTGTGATCTGCGGGTGTGTTTGTAATATTTATGAAGATGCATGTTTCTGCTGCTGTTCTGCAGGTGGTGTGATGTTTAATGGGGTTAATGAAAGTTTAATGAATCAGATTTGTGTTATTTTAAGTGAGTTTGTGTGTGAGAGAGGTGTGAGTGTGACACTGGGGGTGTGTGTGTGTGTGTGTTCTCGGGTGTTTCCTCCCCTGAGTTGTGTACATGTTTCCAGGCTAATCGATGATTCTGTCAGTGCTGATTATCTGAGAGCCGGAGGGCTGCTGTCCACTCAGCATGAAGGACACTGATCCCGCCACACTCACACACACTCACCACACACACACACTTATTTCACTATATTTTTGTGAAAATGCCACAGTTTGAATTTAAGTTCAAGTAAAATTTTAATTTAGCAGCTGAACAATACAGGCTGTGTCCACATTAGAGAACTGAATAAAACAAATGAATAAACACAGACACAGACACTACTGAGAACGAACAAAATGAGCAAAATCAAATAAAATAGAGTTAAAACTGACAAAACCTAAGACAGGAAATATAACTTAATACTAGATATAAAAAGAGAAATTAACAAATAATGAAATATGAAAATCTGATACGATACAATAAAACACAATACAACACAAGATGATATGATAAGCTACAATACAATACAATATGATTCAATATAATGAGGGATGATACGATATATTATGATACAATACCATTCACTGTAATGCAGCACGATATATACAACACAATGTGACACATTACAATACAATAAGATATGAGATGATACATTACAACACCAGTGAACAGTTGGACAATAAAACAAAAATCAAACAATAAAACAAACTGAGCAAAACTGAACAGAACTCCCTTTAATAGAAATGATAACTCAGCAGCAGGCTTTCATCCCCCAGCACGGCTGTCTGTCCCGTCCGCAGCTCTACAACCTGGTACCTTCCCCAAAAATAAGAAAACACACACACACACACACCTGCGTGCTACACACACACACCTGTGATCAGAGGGAGAGCTCATCAGCATTGCCTCAGCCTGGCCATTAACACCACACCTCTGCATGTGAAACTCGTCAGATCATATTATTCTGATCAGTGTGAATGAACTGTACTAATTGATCGCTGATATCAATGACACTCCCTGTGACATAAGAGTGTGTGTGTGTGTGTGTGTGAGTGACAGCAGGATCTCTCTTCATTATATCTTGATTGAGGTTAGTTCTCTGCTCATCGATCTCCTGAGTGTCCACGTGCAGCTTCACATGGAATTCAGCACACATCATCATCATCACCATCATCATATAATAATAACAACAACAACAACAACAATAATAATAATAATAATAATAATCTTAAATAAATATAAATAATATTTTTTCTAAATTATGTTTATGAATATGTTTGTATGTTATGTTGTTTTTGTCTGGATTCTTCTTCTTCTTCTCATCATTATTCTTATTCTTATTCTTATTTAAAAATCAACTTCCTAATGAAACATTATTATTAATGGTCGTAGTGACAATATTAGTATTAGTATTAGTATTAATATTAGTATTAGTATTACTGTAATTAAGAGACTAAGCAGCTGGACTTGTCTGATAGTCTCTGCTTTTTGTACAATATTTGTCATGTATTTGTCGCATTGTGGGGACCTTTTGTCTCCTAAAATCACTTTTATCTGTTTTTTGGGGTTTTGTGGGGACATTTGAGAGGTCCCCATGATGAAAAATGAAAATGTGCTTGTTTTAGAGGTAAAAGATGTGCTTTTGGTTACTGAGGTTAAGGTTAGGGTTAGGATTAGGTGTAGCTGTAAAATTATATACATCTAGTCATTACGGGAGTCTATGGAAGGACCTCACAAAGATAGTAATACAAGACTGTGTGTGTGTGTGTGTATGTGCAGGATGGATCATGATCAGCACGGCAGCAGCAGCAGGAGAAGTGCTCACAGCAGACACCAGGAGGACGAGGACGGTGCGTTGTGCTACACTTTTACGCTACTGCATCAGGTCTGGAGCAGCTGCTTTGAGCTCGGGCTGTGAATATGAACGCTGTCACTTCCAGCTCAGTTAAACCAGACTTGATTAAAGCCCACGGTAGAAGTGTAAGAGGGCAGCAGCTTGTGGTGTTTGTGTGTCAGTATGGAGGGGGAGAGGTTTTGTCGCATGTGTGATGAGGGTTTGTTAACGGACTGTAAACTGGCTGATCTTTACCCAACTTTGTATATGAATAATGCATGTAGATGAGACGCACATGGCTGCAAGCTACAGCATTTACCCAGCACACTCATCTAAGTTGTGTTTTATGAGATGAAGCATTCCAGAGTGTATTCCAGAGATCAGTGATATAATTCCATTATAATAAGCTGTAAAATGTGCCAGCTTGCAGATATTGTACAACTCAGTGACAGAAATTGTGCTATAAACATATCATACAGTATATTTAAAGATAACGTTCATATATTTAGTATATACATCATAAAATTACCGTTTTGGACCCGTTTCCACCCGACGGTGATGATATGATGTGCCAGTAATATAAGTGTTAGCAGAGTGCCCAAAACAGGTTAATGAGGATTTGTGTGATGAGTGAACAATTTGGGTTTGATTTGGGACACACAGGTCAGGCAGGAAGGCCACGATTGATTATCTGACCCCTGCACCAACCTCACTGTGATCAATCAGACACAAAAGCCCTTTGGTACAGACACATGATTCATGCACTACAGTGGAAATCAGAAAATTAATCTACGTTAAATGCAGGAATAAAATCTTAGTAATAAAGTGGACATAAGAAGCAATGTTTTTAAAGACAGAACACAGTTAATGCTGGAAATTTACACAAATACCGTTTAAAAGTGAACATAGAAAAGAAAAACCTGAATTTGAGGTTGTGAGTCAAAAATGAATCTTTGTGAATTTACTCAAACTTTGGCAAATATTGACTAGTTTTTAAAACTCCTTCACTGTAGCATTCAGAATTACATTTGTACCGTTTGTGATTATTATTATATTAACAACAGCACCTTAAACACGCAGCTATCAAACCTTACAAAACCCCTAAAAAGGTTCAATTGTTTCTGGAGCAAAGTGTAGTGGCAAAGTGCGTCCCGAGCGCTCCAGGAGGCCTCCACCTCGTCCACCGCTCCAGCTGGAGTCCGGCTCTTTATAATCCAGTTACCCGGGAAATTTGGAGGAATTTATCATGAGAGGAATTATGTTTTACAGTCGGCCGCCGCTCCTGTTTTCCCCCAAACTTCAAACACTGCGCGCCCCGTAGGAGGCAAACCCTGTTAATAACGGCTTTACTAGTCTCACAGAACACTCTCTTACTGCAGTGCTCGGCTTGAGACTGGAGCTGTCTGCAACTCCAAACACACAACATCAACTCATACACATACTGGAAAAACATACTGTACATTTACCGTTTAATACCGGAAACAGAGTGGTCAGGCATGTGCTGTACTTTTACTGCAAACGTAATGTATTTGAGATTTACAGGACTAGACATTAATTAACAGAATGTCACTGTAAAAGTATTTGATATTTACAGTAATATTGTCATTTTATAGTAATGTGCTTTGTTGCTTTCTTTTTAAATATTTTGTGTGCTTGAATGAAGAAGACAGACTTCTTACTAAACACTATTTATTTATTTATTTATTTATTTAAGGACAGCAGCTATGTCTTGCTGTGTATATCGTTCACCCTATTTTTCTGACACTGAGCAAAGGCCAGTTCTTTTCACAACACAGTAAAATATCATGTTTTTCTTTCATTTTTAAAACCATTAAAGTTCTGGAAGTTAAATGTTTCAGTAAAAAACAAGCCCAAAAAAATCTAGTATTGCTGTAAATATTAAACACGTTCACAGTGACATGCAGTATTTTATAATTACAGTCTTCTTCTGTAAATATCAAATACAGTTTTCTTGCTGTTAAAACACAGAAATTATGCTGTTATTTTACAATGGTATTATACCATTAATTTACAGCTTATCTTTTTACAGACAATCATGTCTTAATTCCAGACGTTTTGGTTGAGGTCAGTCTTCTTGCGGTAAGACCCTCGTTCTCCTCTTCCATCTTCATCTTCATCTCTCTCTCTCCAGATCACCAGTCGGTCTACATCGGTGTTCCTGCTTCTCGGGGCTACAGGCGGAAACGTCGACGTCACCGGCACACGTCACGCCACGACCGTGACCACAGCAGCCGGGAGCGACGTCACGACCGACAAGGTCACCATGACGACCCGTATGGACAGGAGGACGGGGGTCACGACTCGGCCGAGCAGCTCTCCGACATCAACTCCACCTGTACGTATAGAACACACACTCACCTGCGTTTAACATCACACACTGCTGTAATGCTGCATTTTTGGACCATCAGCCTCTACAGGAGAAAAATTACAGCTACAGAAGTGGAAAGTACATGACGTAGTGAAATGTGTTGTAATTCTGCCCTGACTTTGTGCTATAATGTTAGAGCAGTGAGCAAGGGATAAACCTGAAATAACAAAAATGTAGTAAAAATAAATCTCAAAACATTATTTACCAATTTATTTCAATTAAATGAACTGGATTTTTTTTACAAAACAACTTTACATATAACCAGCGTGAAGCCCCTAACCAGCAAACCCCGGGCCAGTATTCTCTAAAAACATTTTGACGATACACTGCACACGAATAGTATGAAACATGGAACAAAGTTGCATTCTCACGAGTGGAAAGTGAGAGAGGAGGAGGAGGAGGAGGAGGAGGAGGAGGAGGAGAACCCTTGTTTGCTTGTTCATGCGTGAGGCTTTTTGTCCTGCTGACCAAGCTCACTGTGGAACGTTGAGGTGGAACAGAGCAGGAACTCTCCGGGATGCGACGCTCCGAGACGCTGAGGTTTAAAAAGCAGTGAACGTTTAAAAAGAGGTTAATAAACGAGACGAGGGCAGGGTGAGGATGGATGAGGGAGGTTCAGGATCGCCAGATCACAGTCAGAACCCGGGTCAGTCTCTCTCATCCGGTCTGGGCTCCTGCTCCACTTTACCGGCCTTTAACACAGGTAAGACACACACACACACACACTCATAAACACACACTTTAACTCTTTAACTCTTAACCCTGAACTGAATGGAAATCATACTGCAGCAGACTTTGTGATATCAGCAAGGGTCATATGGTTGTCCATTGAATCGTTATAATATGGTATCGTGATGAAACTTGAGATGTACACGCCACTTTTGTCTCCTACCGAGTCAAGTTCCACGTGAGATCTGTTGAGATGAGGAACAGTTTGTGTTGTGTTACATGTTTGCTGTTTCTAACCCGGACCACCTTCATCAGCAGCTTGTTTCTGAATCTTTAGGCAACAGTAAAACAATGCACTGACCTTAAAAGAAAATGCACTTTTTAAAAGCCGCAACTCCGGTGTTTTAACTCAGGTACAGATTTGACAGGGTTGGGGTTAGAGTTCATCATATTTAGGGCTAGTGAAGTCATATTTGACCAAACGTAATTGTACTCTGAGTTGCCTACCTTGTACTTCCCTGCTTTGAGACGTTAGTTTCTTAAATGTTGTTCTGTAGGCTGGGTGTGATGCTGTTTCTTAATTACGTTAATCCACGAAGCTGGAATACCATCTTTCCAAACATCTTTCTTTTAGAATTAATTTTAGCTTAATATTGCAGAGTGGATCTTAGCAAGCGGTCGCAGCTACGATCTGGGATTTGAAAGCTTCTTTAAAAATAATATGTTCTATGAGTATTAAATCATAGACTCCATCATCTGGAAGCAGCTGAACCATTTTCAGACGATATGGACTTGAGCCGAATCCAAGTTTAATATTGAACTAAGTTTAGCTTAATGTTGCTGAGTGGATCTTAGCAAACAGCCCCAGCAACGACTCAGGACTCGAGAGCGTCTCTATTTTCATATCTTCACATCTTTAAAAAAAATTAATTAATGATTCATCTTGAACTAATGTTTACTTGTGTATAAGATGTTCACCCAGAGGAGGATGGAGTCCAGTTCTGAGTCTTGGTTCCCCTCAAGGTTTCTTCAATAACTGTTGTAAAGAGTGCAATATAAATACAATTTAATTTATACGTTTTAACTATATATCATTGTGTAATTCCAATGTCTATTAACAAGGGGGCTTTCGGTCAGAATAGAGCCTTGGGCTGAAATCTGGATTTAGTTTAGGTTGAGTTTAGTTCAGTCAGGCAATTTCCTGTCAGTCAGTCTGTGAAAGTCCTTAAAATGTCATGATATTTTCTCTAAAAGTGCTACAGGAAATGCATCAAAGTGGCTAAAAAAGTGCAGGGCTAAAATATGTGGTGTGGTGTTATGCAGAAGGTGGCATATCTCGGGCCACACGCCGCTGCTTACAGCACAGGATCAACAGGATTTACACCAGCAAACAATAAAAACCACCCTCACGTGCTAATAATCCCCATAAAGGTCAGGAACAGGGCCGGACGACGCTGACCACCACAGCTCTGAGGTTAGTTTAAGATGGTCAGTGTCAGAGTTTAGTGTTATATTAGCAGTGTTCAGCGTTTGGTTTGTATTAACGTAAAACAGACGGTGCATTAGAACAGCATGACCTCACTAATCTGATTAGATCAGAACAGGTAACAGCTGAGGGTCTAAGATTAGACATAATCACAATATTCTTTTATCAATGATCATGAAATAAAAAAAAAGCTTCTGTAAAATAGAAGCACAAGAGTACAACAGAACACGCTATATGAGTGATTCCTGTCTAGTATATTCTGTAAAGTAGTATATATGAGAGACTGCGTGATTGTTGTGTGCTGAAAGAAGGAGAAATGATAAATGCCGTTTAGAGATGTTTCTGCAGATTATATTTGATGAATGAATGTAGGAAAAAGAGGGAAGAAAATGAAGTTCCTGCTCTTCACCACTAGGGAACGCTGACACCAGGAATGAGCTAACCACAAGAAAAGTAATAACACACTAATAACAATGAGATGAACATTTCAACCCATGAATGATGTTTTAGTTGCTTTTTATGATTTTATATGTGTGCATGAGATGCATTCATATGAAATCACACGTTAAATCCGCATATGCTATTATTTATCATTGTTAATTAAACTTCAAACTGCAAAAACTTAAATGGAGAGAAGAACAAGCATGTCACTTATTAAAATCTAAATGAGGGCCGAGAAGGGAGCACAAGAGTGACCTTTTTGACCTGCTGACAAGAAATGTAGTATCCAACTTCTCCTCTATGAGATGAACACTTTAAGCCATGAAAGTTGTCTCTACGACAAACACTGTGGAAGAGTCAAAAAAGTGAGAAAAAGAAATAAAAGCAGAAACAAATACAGAAGAGAACAGTTTAGACAGTAAAATTATGTCACAAATTGAGGTAACTTTTAAAAAAGTATTAAAATAGTAAACAGTGGAGGTGCATTGTTGCGCTCTAGAGCACAAACTGCACAACAAGGGTCGCCACAGCGAATCATCTGTCTCCATTTAGTCCTATCTTCTGCATCCTCTACCCTCACACCAACTAACTTCATGTCCTCTAACGCTGATCTTCTCCCTCTCACTCTCTTCCTTCTTCATTATCACTGAGGGGCCGTAATGATGCTGCATGTCGTTATCTATAATGTGTGTGTGTTCATGTATTTGGGTTGTTGTGGGGACCCGGCTCTCTCCTAAACCTGATGTGAATAACTAAAGGAGGGAGAAGATGGGCGTACGGCTACTGGGGTTAAAGTTATGTTTAGGTGAACTAGTTATTATGGGAGTTAATAGAAGTAGGTCACACATATACTAATACGTGTGTTTGTTAGTGTCCCCTGCTGCAGAACGTCTGCGCTCTATACTGGGCGAGGATGACGAGCCAACACCGACGCTCTTCACCGAGATGGACACGCTGCAGCATGAAGGTGAAGAGCTGGAGTGGAAGGAGTCGGCCAGGTAAAACTCACTCACCTGTCCTTCTGCTCTGCTCCTTAAAAACTCAGTGTACTAAAGATGCAGAACTGTGCACCTGGAGTCGCATCTTAAATGTGATGTTTGTTCATGTGGCTCGTCTTTCTTCCTGGACCTTCCTTTAAAGGTTTCCTGTAAAAAAAAGGTTATATTGTGTTTCTTTAATAATGCTTATGAACATCTCTTTCTTGGATTAAATATTTTACAGTACTACCATGCTCAGTTTGGTAAATATGAGATACGGGCCGCTGTAGCCACGCTTGGGCACACCTTGCTGACTGAGGCATGTGTTTAATTGGTCATGTGATAAAGATCATGTTTTATTCCAATTTGATGCCTGATGGAGATCCAAAGTGATTGTCAGTGATCTGATAAGGATTTGGCAGAAATGCTAACAGATAGCCATTAGCCCATGTAGCGTGGTGGTTAACCCAAACGCGGATTGGAGCGCGAGTAGGTAGGATGGCCACGCAAGTTGATATAAGAACTCTCTACACTAAGAGCAAGATTTCCCACAGGAAACCGCGTTCTATGAGACACACACTCAATCAAGAAGATGAACCAAATAACTGGAGCACTCACAGCTGAAGCCGAACTGAATCAGAGTTGGACCAGGTTGACTCAATGACTGAGCAAAGCACCGCCAGGAAATGACTCCTTTTATACTTCCTGAACCACGACCGACCACTTCTGGGTCCGAGTGCTGGTCGCATTATGTAGTGTGCGTGACAGTGATCAATAAACAAGTATATATACAGTATATAAAGCACGGTATTCGTACTGCATTTGTACTTTGTTGAATGATCCATGTCTTACTTTTGAACTTTTGACTGAAAAGAGCAGCCATTGCCTTCTTGTTGGAGAAATGTACGTTTTAATCAATTATGTTAAAATAATATTTATTTTGTAATAAATGTTTGCAGAGTTTATCATAGACCACCTACATCAGTGCATTCAAAAGTTTCCAATCACAAATTCACCAATAAATTAAAAAGTAATAATACAATGACGCAATGATGTAGCAGTACATTCTACAAGCTTTTTATTCTACACATTCAACAAGCAAAACAGCAGAAGGGAGAACTACTGGGATCTAAAAATGCTTTAGAGCAACAATAAACCAATGCACGGACATTAAAAAGAGAAAATGTCATTTTAAATACTTGTGTATATATAAAACCAAATAGTTCTTTAAACTCAACCTTCAGTTGAACACTGTAAATGCTGAAGTCTTTAAATTTAATCAAATTTTTATTGAATTGAATTTTTAATTTAAGTACAACTTGGACTGTCCAACGTTCACTTGCATGGAAGTCATATGTTCTTTGTAGTGAGTGGAGCTGTGTTGTCTGTCCACTCGGCAGGTGGGTGAAGTTTGAGGAGAAGGTGGAGGAGGGAGGAGAGAGGTGGAGTAAACCCCACGTCTCCACACTGTCACTACACAGCCTGTTTGAGCTGCGAACCTGCTTACAGACGGGCAGCATCCTGCTGGACCTGGAGGGCTACTCACTGCCCCAGATCGTGGGTGAGATCCACTGTCCGACTCGTAATAAACACATCAGGCATTCACTACAAGGACGGCTGTTCTGTAATGTTGTGATCAGAGGTGGAGTAACTACACTACTAATTTAACTAGCTTTTCCTGAGCTACTCATTGTCATATTGGGGCAGTTGCTAGTGTAACAGTTAGGGAGTTGACCCTCTGTGATCAAAGGGTTGTCGGTTCAAGTCCCAGACCAGTAACGGTACCACTGAGGTACTGAAGAGCAGGGCACCGTCCCCAAGCACTGCTCTGAGGCTGCTGCCCACATCACCTGCCCACTGCTCCTTCACAGATGGGCCAAAGGCAAAGTTAACATGTGGTTGTGGTGCACTGTGTGCTGTGCTGTGTTCATAATCACAAATATTCACTCGCTTTAATTCAAACGTAACAGGCCAGACACCTTGATACTGGAGATAACTGTCCATCTCATGCTTGTGTTAACAGACGATGTGGTGGAGAGGCAGGTGCAGGACGGTCTGGTGGCTCCGGAGCTCAAAGAAAAGCTGAGTTTTGTGCTGCTGAGGAAACACCGACACCAGACCAAGAAGTCCATCCACCGCTCGCTGGCCGACATCGGGAAGCCCGCTCCCTCCAGTAAAGGTCTTGAATCTTACCGCATCTAACATCTTCATCAACATCACTCACTCTCACCTCCTATCTTCCTGTGAGGAAACTGTGGATGTGTTGGGAAAATGGAATTCAATAAGTGATTAAACACAGTAAACGTTCACATCTCTTTATGCCACTATTTCTCAGGGACCTTAATGTAGAGAAAATTAAAGCATGGCAGTTGGTAGTTTAACAGTTTGGGAGTTGGCCTTCTGATCGGAGGGTCACTAGTTCAAGTCCTGCACTGGTAAAGGCACCACTGAGGTACTCATGAGCAAGGTACCGTGCCCAAGCTTTGCTCCCCGGGTGCTGCACGTCAACTGCTCCTTCAGGGATGGGTCAGATGCAGAGCTCACAGGTGGTTGTGGTGCACTGTGTGCTGTGCTGTGTTCACAATGAGAAATAATCACTGACTTTATCATTCACCGTAACATTCCTAATAAAGTGGCAAGTGAGTTTACTGTGCTAACCATGTCAGAAGTGAGACGCCCGAAACGTAGAGCAGGTGTTGAAGGACATGCACCTCAGATGTCCTGTAACTCCAGCCCTGCTCCTCTATATGAATTAATGTAATAACTGACTTACCTCTTTAATCAGCTAAATATTAAGCTCATCAACTTTCCCTTCTGCTACTCACTCACTTCACAGCATGATTTCTTATTATCTCATTAGATCCACTTCACAAGACCTTCTCAGTCCTCCTGACATTTCTAACACCCTCTCCAAATCTGCCTCTATCGTTCTTTCTCTCCTTCCTTCTCTCTCTCTCTCTCTCTCTCTCTCTTTCTCTCTCTCTTCTTCTCTCCGGTTGTCGGGCTCTGTATCAGACCGCAGTCCGAGTCGTAGTCCGAGTTGTGCGTCTGGTTTCCATCGTTCCACCGAGGACCTTCGAGCTCGTCAGAGCGGCAGTCTGGCCAAACTGAGTGAGTCTCGACCTCTCTCTCTCTCTGTCTCTCCGTCCTGCTCCATCCATCTGCTAAATCACTCCGTCCTCCACGCCTCTTTTAGATCGGCCTTCATATCATCACAGCAGCAAACAAAAATGTGGCTGATCATGAAGTAATGCCGATTAGGGGTGTGATGATGCATCGATCTATATCAATGATCACATCACTAATCAATGAGCCCAGTGAAAACATGGATCAGGCATCAAACATATTCTTACGTCACTTTATTTTGAACAGGAGTATTTTATGTACATGACTGGTTGATGAATAAAACATCATTTCTGTGATTTGATATGAAGTGATGGTGTTAAATCAGCATATGGTATCGTCTCATATGTTTCGTTGGCTCCTCAACAAAATCAAATGACAGTCATATCATAACAGATTTGATATTGACCAACATTGAATTGTTGTTTGAATCAATATAATATCATATCATAATAATTTCACCCAAATGCTGATGATACATCCTGTTCATTGTTGGCCACATCAGTATTGTTGGCTTCACTGCTCCTTTACTTGGCTTCCAAACTAAGTGCAATAGTCACTTTTAAACACACAGTCTAAGTTTAGATTATAATAATCCATTTGTATGTGTATATAATTACATGTTTCTTATGAATATACATTTACAAGTGGCGTAAAAGAGACTTCCCACTAATAATCTCATTTCCACATGGCCTTGTTCTAAAGAACATCTCTTATAGGGTTCATTTTTGATCAGTTCTGATGATGCTTGTTATAATCTGGCTTTATATATTCCAGATCTCAGTCAGAGTCGCAGCATGAATGACATCTCCGTCACTCCCAGCACTGATCAGGTGAGTGCTGTGTGTATTTTTGCTGTCCCGTGCCCTTTTGTGGGGATTTGGGGGCAGAGTTTACCTTTGCTCATAAAGAACAACCAGCACACTTTTCCAGTTATTATTGTTAGGGTCTTAAGAACAAATATAAGAAAATATGTTAAGATGTTATTGAAATGCAATATTAACCCCATCCACAACATTTCATTGTGTAATATAATAATAGTATATAATACAATATAATATAATATCACATACAGTATGTCCTATGGACGTCTACGATCCTAATTTCTGGAGCAAATCTCTGGCCAGCAGCTGTACTTTCTGAAGCAGGATTTTCCCTCACACCTCAAAGGAGGACGAATCGGGGTCAGAGCAGAGAATGGAGCTTGTTTATTTCCAGCAGAAAAGGGGAAGAGAGAGAACTGACTCACAGCAGCATTAGGAGATTAGAGAAGCGATTTTGACCTAAGCACCGGCCATTCTTCAGCCACGTGCTCCCAGGGTCAGCCATGAAAACAGGCCATGCTACTTACGTGTGTGTGTGTGTGGATATAATAATGAATCTGGTTTACATAACATCATTGATCCTCCAGCAGTCGTGCCCTGTACAGGCTGAGCTTGCTGTCGTGTCCTTCACAAACAGAACCATCAGACTCTCGAAATCAGAACCAGAACACTTTATTTATCCTGAGGCTAGTAACTGTTGGTGGTAATGAGCTGTATGGGGCAGAGTTATGTTCAGACATGCCAACAGAGAAGTCTGTCTAAATGGTACTCTCACAAACTACACAGATTCTCAAGTGTGATGTAGACTATTATCCATAATCATGTTCACGCTCAGAATCAACAAAATTAACTCCAAGTCAATTAAGTGCGTTCAGTAATCAGTGTGGATGTGTACTATATATAGTGGGTAGCGTAACGGTGATGGTGTTCCCGCCGTGATCCAGAAGCAGTAAAGGCACCACTGAGCTACTGCTCCACACCCACTGCCCACGTCAGCTGCCCACTGCTCCATCACGGATGGCTCAAACGCAGAGCTCACATGTGGTTGTGCTGTGGTGTGTTCACAATGACAAATAATCACTCATTTTCACTTTCACTATACAGTATATAACGCTTTCACTGTTGCATTCAGACTAAAATAACAATACACACAGATTACATTATACACCGTCCCATTATGAAGTGACAATGATCATAAACAATACATTCATATTCATAATACATGACTAAATGTGAGCAATGAGATGTCCATTTATCAATGTTCTGTTTTTAGCAAGTGCCAAATATTCACTAACACTGCTGTTCAGTTGCCTTGTCAGTGATGCTTTGCTCCAGACAAACATTTAGAAATTCTGGGGTATTTAAGTATATAAGTATATTCTGGGTGCATAAGATATGCCTGGTACATCTTGGGCAATTATTGCAAATTAAATTCTGTGTGCAACAATGAAAGGATTTTTTTTAATCAATCAACATTTTCTACAGCTACAGATCTCCTGTTGTGATATTGTAGTTCTAAATTGTAGTCTGCATTGTACTATATATTGTTTTCAGCTCAAGAACAAGTTCATGAAGAAAATCCCGCGAGATGCCGAGGCTTCCAACGTGCTGATTGGAGAAGTAGACTTTCTGGACAAACCGTTCGTGGCCTTCGTCCGACTTGCTCAGGCAACAACGCTGGGTGGACTGACCGAGGTTCCTGTACCAACCAGGTACCACTTACTAATGACGGACAAGACAGAAACTTGAGACTCATTTGATATTTTTACACAATCAGTTCCAAAAAGGTTGGGACACTGTGTAATATGGGAATGTGAAAGCTCATATTTCATCTATATTTTAATCAAAATGGAAACACAAAACATGAAAATGCGCCATTTTAAGAAAGGAATGCAGCGATTTTGAATTTGATGGCAAAAACACATCTCAAAATGGTAATTTACATTACAAATATAAATTATAAATGGTCAAAATTGATAAATAACACAAACTATATTTCTTTTGAAATGTCTATAAATCTCATTGCCTCTTTCCCAGGTTCCTGTTTGTGTTGCTCGGACCTCACGGCAAAGCCAAGTCCTATAACGAGATTGGACGAGCCATGGCCACTCTCATGGTGGACGATGTAAGCAGGAATTAACGTCTACAAGAGATAAATAATAAGTTAATCAAGTGTAGCTGCAACCCGCTATCCTTTGTCCTCCACTGCATGCAGCTCTTCAGCGATGTGGCCTACAAAGCCAGAGACCGCGAGGACTTGATTGCAGGAATCGATGAGTTTCTGGACGAGGTGATCGTGCTCCCGCCGGGGGAGTGGGACCCAAAAATCCGCATTGAGCCGCCCAAGAAGGTTCCCTCTGCGGAGATGAGGTAGGAGGTTGTGAAACAAGTGGAATGCTCGATCGGTTTCAGGTGACACTCTTAACGAACCTTAAACTTAACAATGCAGTCTCTGGTTCTCTGCAGGAAGTCTGTATATTCACTAAATGAGTTGGGACAGGCCAACGGCAGCGCAGGGGGAGGAGGAGGAGCGGTGGCCGATGATGAGGAAATGCCTGCTCCTCACGAACTGGGGGAGGAGCTCGCCTTCACCGGGAGGTAGGAGCATCAACCCACATCACCATCTGCATCATCTGAAGGGTTCAGCAGCTGCAGGGTTGTGGTGTTTACACTGTCAGTAAAATTTGTCCTGCAGATTTTGTGGCGGCCTTTACCTCGACATCAAACGCAAGCTGCCGTGGTTCCTGAGCGACTTCTACGAGGGTTTCCACATCCAGTCCATCTCGGCTGTGCTGTTCATCTATCTGGGATGCATCACCAACGCCATCACCTTTGGGGGGCTGCTGGGAGACGCCACCGACAACTACCAGGTAAAACTCACCTTGTCCTGCAGCAACCACAAGATACTTTCATCTTGATCTGGTATACACCTAACTCTAACCTAACCCACCGGCTAACACCAGAAAACGAGATTCTTGTGTGTGGTTCAGGGTGTGATGGAGAGCTTCCTGGGCACGGCATTGGCAGGAACGGTCTTCTGCTTGTTTGGAGGACAGCCTCTCATCATCCTCAGCTCCACAGGACCAATACTCGTCTTTGAGAAGCTGCTCTATGAGTTTAGCAAGTGAGTACAAGCCTAAAGAGCAGCCCTGTTTATAACCACTTATAAGCACTGTGATGTTAGGCATACGCTGAAATGTGTCGGGGACCAGCAGTCACCTTGTTCTCCTCATTCTTCTTCTTCTTCTGAATCTCAACTTTTTGACCCTTTAACTCCTTCCACAGTTAAAAGCACCTTTTATAGCGTAAAATTTTAATCCTCTTTTTGCCTTTTTTAGATCAAAACAATTGTAGTTTTCTATTTTGACTACTAGGGGTGACAAAATTAAGGCTGTCTTTCCCTATTTTGACCACCAGGGGGCATCTCCATTAAGGAGAACTGTGCTATTATTAATCACTAAATTAGGCAATTCCTTCTCCACACAACAATCACACAATTTCTTCAGCAATTGCCTGTCTAATTGCAAAATAGTTGTGAATGATTCATTAAATCAACCAACAAGTGGCTTAAATTAATTGCAAATTCATTCTGTGGTTAAATCGAGTGATCTGGTGAATGAGTTTTTGAGGATTTATAATGCTAACGTTTTTGCCGGTTCTCAGGACAAACAGCATCGACTACATGGAGCTGCGCTTGTGGATCGGGCTGCACTCCTGCCTGCAGTGCTTGATCCTGGTGGCGTGTGATGCCAGCTACATCATCAAGTACATGACACGCTTCACCGAGGAGGGATTCTCCAGCCTCATCTCCTTTATCTTCATTTCCGACGCCTTCAAGAAGATCATGTCCACCTTCCAGTACTACCCCATGAACATGAAGTTCAAGCCTGACTACATCACCACCTACAAGTGTGAATGCCTGCCACCGGACCAAGGTGAGCTTGACCGGTCTCCAGCTGGTGTTCTAATTCACTGATGAGGTTAGATTCTGCTGCGTTCTGATGGGTTCTGATGTCGGTTTACAGAAACGCTTGCGCTTGTTATTTTCAAGCTACTGACAAAAACAGCTGTTGCAAACTGTTTTGATATGATCACTTTCTTGACATTCACAGCTTTTATTCAGAATCCTGAAGATGAGGGCTTTAAGAGACACTGCAATGTGAGCATCTTAAGATGGTTTTGGTGGTTTTTGGTGCCAAACCGTCTTAAGATGTGTTTTGAACTCTTCAGGCAGGTTAACCGTGAGCATCTTAAACTGGTTTTGGCGCCAGACACAAAGCTTATTTTGGTGGCATACCGTTCAAGCTTGCATTGGTGCCAAACTGTCTTGGCCAAACATCTCAAGATGTGTTTTGAACTCTTCAGGCAGGTTAACATCTTAAGATGTGTTGTGAACCCTCCAGACTTTTTTGGTTCCAAACCCTCCTGGTAAAACACCTCAGGATATATCTTGAATGCTCCTTTAACACGTTTTTCTGGTCAACCCTCAAGCTGGTTTTAGGCTCCTAAGCATGTTAAAGATGTGTTTTAGTGCCAAACCGTCTTGGCAGAACATCTCAATATGTATTTTCAACTCCTCAAGCTGGTTTTGGTGCAGAATCTTCAGGTGTGTTTTGAACTGTTCAACAAATTATTACCAGGAACCAGGTCCAAATTTAAAGTGGACTTCATGTTTTTCTTCACCAGGGCATGTCATGTCATATCAGCTGGATTGAATGTATATTCATTTGGATGCTATGGACGAAACTGTCAACTGTAACCGCTGTACTATTCTCTCTTTTTGGCCATTTCTTACTGTAACAGTGTCTTCAACGTTGCTCAATGCATCAGCTGTGCTTGGCCAAGACAACCTCACTGATTACTCTTTGGTAAGAGCTCATTTTAACATCAAAACACCTCAAAAATGGTTGTGAGCCAAATATGATTAAATTTGAGGTACAGCACCAGTCCAGAACTGAACAGATACGAGATGCATATGGTGGAAGGTTAGCTATGTAAAGTGTTAACAGGAGCTGTACATGTTGAGCACTTTGTCCTTAAGCCAGGATTCACTCCCTCTCTCCTCTCTCCTCATCTTCCGACCTCATCGCTCCGCTCAGTACAACTTCACAGGGCTGGACTGGAGTCAGCTGAGTAAGAAGGAGTGTTTGAAACTGGGCGGCTCTCTGGAGGGAAAGTCCTGCAAGTACGTTCCTGACCTGGCGCTCCTCTGCTTCATCCTCTTCTTCGGAACCTACTCCATGACCATCTCGCTCAAGAAGTTCAAGTCCAGCCGATACTTCCCCACCAAGGTTTCAGTTGCCTCTGATGTGGTTATTTTGGGTGTAATTTTGCTACGACATTCACTGGGATGTTATGTGCCATGTGTATAACTCAGCCAGGTTTGGGCCGCACAAACTTTACCATCTTCCATGTTTATACCCTTCTCTGTTTTACCCTCCCGCTGTTCCTCCTGTGGTTCCTCCTGTTCCTCAGTGGCGAACGCTGATAGCAGATTTTGCCATTATCATATCCATCCTGGTCTTCTGTAGCGTGGATTACCTGATGTCCCTGGACACACCCAAACTGCACGTGCCCACTGAGATAAAGGTTATCTCCTCCTAAAGCTCTCCTCCTCCTCCTCCTGCTCATCCTCTTTGTCCTTCTGCTGCTATATTTGATTTACCTGAATGATCTACAGCAGAGTTGTGGGAACTAAAACCTTCTTTTCTTCATCTTTTTAACCTCTACCTTGTCCTCCATCTTGTCTACTTTTCTCAATCTTCTCGTTCTTCTTAAATGTGCAGCTTCGGAAACTCATCAGTGATTTTTCCATCTTCACGTCGATCATGGCGTTTGTTGGACTCGATATGTTAATGGGGCTCGAAACTCCCAAACTTATTGTGCCTACAGAGTTTAAGGTATGAACGTGATTGGCTCAACCTACTTACTGGCTGCAGTAATCAACAAGGAACGCTGTTGGCAAGGGCTGGGCGAGGCATATGTTAATTTACGATATGTGTTGATATTTTTACCTATTCTACCCACTCAATATATTGCCCAGCCCTAGCCATATTTTTTAAATGCCCAGTCTTTATAAAAATTCTATATAATCAGTAACTAACTCTAACATTTTCCCAGTTATATGATGTTATCGTATCTGTCTGTGCAGCCGACTCGGCCGGATCGTGACTGGGTGGTGATGCCCATCGGTAAGAACCCATGGTGGATGTACTTGGCCAGCTTTGTGCCCGCTTTACTGGTGACCATCCTCATCTTCATGGACCAGCAGATCAGCGCCGTCATCGTCAACCGCAAAGAGAACAAACTCAAGGTACAAGCCTCTCTCCTCCCTCTCTTGACCTGCCATGGATAATGGTGTGCAGAATGTCAGCTAGGTGGAATATTTGTGTTGTGTTTGCGAGCAGAAGAGTTGTGGTTATCATTTGGACCTATTCTGGGTGGGCATCCTGATGGCCGCCTGCTCGTTCCTCTGCCTGCCCTGGTACGTAGCAGCCACCGTCATCTCCATCGCCCACATCGACTCCCTCAAGATGGAGAGCGAGAGCAGCGCCCCGGGAGAACAGCCTCAGTTCCTAGGAGTGCGGTGAGTTAACAAGTTTTCGTCATGTGAGAACAAGTTATTATCTCATGGGAACAAGTTATTCATCTAGTGAGAGCAAGTTATTATCTTGTGTAGCGTATTTCTGTAAGATAATGTAAGATAAGAACTTTATAAAACATAAATACCTAGATAAAACATTTCACCTTATGGGGCTTCAGGGGCTCATAAAGTACTGATTCAACTTGTTTACTCTAGTAAAAGTATAAAAGTAATCTCTGTAAAATCTATTCAATGTTTAAAACTTGTCTTTTCCTTCTGTCTTGTCGCTTCATTAGAATCATATTTTTGGTGTTTTTCTGTATGTCCTCAACAGAGAGCAGAGGCTGACCGGAATCCTGGTGTTTGTGCTGACCGGTCTCTCCATCTTCCTGGCACCCATTCTACAGGTGAGACCACTGACCACACGCATTACATTACACCAGTAACAAACAGAGCTGCGTCCAAAATTATACAGTTAAGATGCTGTTGCCATTGGAAATGATCCCATATCTGAAATGTACATCTGAGATGTGTTTTCACACTGGACAACTGGACCTCATACCAGAAACAGACAAAACTAATGGATAATTCCTCATTGTAATGTACTGGTGAGGTCAAGGTCTATTTATTCAACTTGTGTTTATTTTCAGTACATTCCCATGCCTGTCCTCTATGGAGTGTTCCTGTACATGGGAGTAGCCTCTCTTAATGGCATTCAGGTACTCACAATTTGATCTCATCTCTCTGCTGTCCTCTTATATGATGCCTTGGTGGAGGTTAGGATGTTCACACCTGGACCAACAGGTCATGGGTTCAAAATCTACCTCCAGCATACGCTCCCAGAGCATGACCCTTAAGCCCTCGAGGCTGTCCCTAACCCTAGGAAATGGAAGTGCTCTGGATAAGAGCGTCTGCTAAATGTTGTAAATAATTTAATGGGAACTGTATGTGGATGGTGTTGTCTAGTTTTGGGAGAGGATCAAGCTCTTCCTGATGCCTGCCAAGCACCAGCCGGACTTCGTCTTCCTCCGTCACGTCCCTCTGCGTCGCGTGCATCTTTTCACCTTGCTGCAGATCACCTGTCTGGCTGTGCTCTGGATCCTCAAATCCACTGTAGCGGCCATCGTCTTCCCTGTCATGGTGAGAGTTCTGGCCCAGTCCTTCCCCCAAATCCTGCCCAAACTTATTGAGGAGGTGTGAAGAGGTGCAATTTTAAATGAAGCTGAAATAAAAGAAACAAACAATTTCTTGCTACAACTTTGAGCAGTCTGATTTCTGCAAATTCAGAATAATATACACTGGGTGTAAAAAATTGGGCCCGTATGTTTGCCGATAACTTCTTTCATTCTCAATTTAATTTCAAACATCTTTAAATGTGTAGTTATAATACATTGGGAAACGACATTTATGACCAATTTGAACAACTGTAACACCACTGGTCAATTGCCTTGTCAATGATGTTTTGCTCCAAACAACTGATGAAATTTTGGACTTCTACAAGTTATTTTAACTACTCAAGAATTAACAACTCTACAGAGGTAAAGTGGCAGGTAGAGAGGTAAGATGGCCCGTTTCCCTCTTGCAGATTTTGGGGCTGATGGTGGTGAGAAAGGTGCTGGACCTGGTCTTCTCCCAGCATGACCTGGCCTGGCTGGACGACATCCTCCCTGATAAAGACAAGAAGAAGAAGGAGGATGAGAAGAAGAAGAAAGAGAGGAAGAAAGCCAAGGCTGCAGACCACGACAGTGATGAGGAGGTTAGAGAAGAGGTTATTTAGTAGAAACCACCCTTTATTTGACATGTACATCTAAAATGCATTTTCACACTGAATAACCTCAGATCACACGGACTTCAGATCATAAACAGTTCAAATTAACCTTCAGGCTTCTTAAAATGGTCAAATACACTATAGTAACTAACAACTAATGATCCTAATATTGACTTTTAGCATTTGGACATGCAATGAGCTACGCAATCCCTTTGAAGACACACACTAACACCCTCACACGCTTACAGACTATCGTACAGTCTTGGTGTGTGTTTTTTGTGACTAACGATTAATATTTCTCCTTCTACCCCACAGTTTTGCTGAAAAGGCACTGTATAACATTTACTATAATCAGTACGTGTTGTTCCTTTGAATCTAACCTTTTCCCTCGTGTCCCAGTCTTTATTCACAGTCCGGTGTTCCCCTGGGTATTTATTCCCACTTCCTGCTACCTGCTCGGTTTGGGTGTGTTCCCATTTTTCCCACTAAATGCCGTGTATTTAGGTTTGCATGTACGTGTTGTTGCATGGTGACAGTGTTCGCTTGCCGTGTTTTTCCCAGTCGAAATGTCCCAGTGAGCCTCCATCTGTCAGCATTCCAATGGAGCTCATGGTCACATCAGTGCCTTCACCTCCCAAACCCGACCCTCCTAACACACAGCAGCATGCCTCCCAATGTGAGTGGATTATTAATGATACGGTTGAGGTCAAATGAGGTTAGTCTACCAGGTAGTACAAAGTGTAAAGTATAGAATGCAATATACAAATAAATATTTAAGTGTTATAGAGGGTTACTAGAGATAAAATAGCTCCAAAATAACCTGAAGATGTCTGAATCCATTGCAGATTGCAAAAAATGGCATGACTAAAGTCTTAATAAAAATAAGGATAATAATAATAGTGTTGCATTTTGCATTTGAGACATCGTGCAGTTTTTCTGTGAAGACAAAACCTGTCTGGAACATTTTTGGGATTTTATGTGTCAGCTGCATTGATTTGACTGGATATTTTAAAGCTACAGATTCTTTTCATTTTTCTCCCTTTAAATATTTACATTTTTCTGTGTGTGTATGTATAGAAAAATCATCCCCATACTATCTACGCGCCCACTGAGTCGGATTTGGACCGCAGGTAATGTAAAATAATGAATTTTCATATTTATTCAGACAAGATATGACCTTTATACAGGCTGTAGCCCTAATTCCTAAACAAATGTATTTACTAGACTCCAGAGTTACCCTAATCATTAAACATATGCTGTTGTTGTCGGAATAAATTCTAATACAAGCCCGAAACCTAAACATTATGATAATGAAACTATTTACCTTCATTTCTTTAGACCTTAATGCTCAATATACTCTTTGTGTGCATAATAAACATCTAAAAGTGTCAGGTTGAAACACTGGCTTCCCTCTTTGTGATCAGGTTTGTCTCATATTTCAGTAAAAGCATTTCCAGTGTTTTTTTACTTCCCAAGCTTTGTCTGCACACCAAATGATCATCATTCTTGATTTTTGACTAATTTTTAAAGATTTGTTATTCTCTCTTTTCCCCAGCATCACTCTCCGCCTAAAGATCGCCTATCCCACGTCCCCAGCTCAGTCCCCACTCCACTCGTCCGCTCTCTCCTCCCCGTGCGTCAGCCTGCAGATGGAGCCCAAATTCGAGTTTTACCAGCGATGCTCTGGGATCGATGATGAGACTGTACTGTAGCAGACGGAGACTCACTTCTTACACTGTGCTGCTTTATACTACACACACACACACACACACACACACACACACATACATGTATATATATATACGTATGTATATATATATATATATATATATATATATATATATATATATATATATATATATAATATATATATATGCGTTTTAATATGTAAAACAATACATCTACTCATCTACATGTGAAAAGGTTTTCATTTCCAGTTTTCTGTTAGTAGATTAGCTGCTTTACAACACATAACATTCAGCAGACGTACGACAACCAGAATCCTCTAGATGTTTTTTACATGATAAAATTGACAATTGACTTACTAAAATGATTACTCTCCACTATATTCCAAATACTTAGAATAATTCAATTAAATTCTGAATCTTATGGTCATTATGGCTTATGTTTAATTGCTTCTAGCAATTTTTGAACATGAATGTGTGAATGTAAAATTTGTATGTAAGGAGGAGTGGTGCAGGTTAGCAATAAAGACATGTCAAAATCCTTCAAATCTGAATGTCCTTAATATAAAGTGAGTGAGTGATTGTTTGTCATTGTGAACACAGCACAGCACACAGTACACCACAACAAAATGTGACCTCTACATTTGACCCATCCGTGAAGGAGCAGTGGGCAGCTGATGTGGGCAGTGCTTAGGGACGGTACCTTGCTCATGAGTGCCTTACTGGTACCTTTACCAGTCCAGGACTTGAACTGGTGACCCTCCGATCATGGGGCCAGCTCCCTAATCATTACACTACCGACTGCCCCACGCTGCAAAACCAGGTACTAAGAGGATTAAATATGGTCTCTATACACCTACGTCATTGTGATTGCTGTGTAACACCTTGTTCTCTTCAATATTTTTTCTTCTTCTTCACACTTTTTTGGCACTTAACTACTTCAATTTTTTGTTGTAGACAATATCATATGTTGATTTAATACTTTCACTTCCATTCATATCAAATCACAAGAAGACACTATAATATCAGTTGACACTTTTATTCCTGAGCTCAACCACATATTTAAATGATAAAAAATCTTTTTTTTTAATAAAATTAGACCACCTTAAATATAAAATGATGTTACAATCACTGTTGGGAGTAACATGTTACAAAAGTAACGCAATACCGTAATCACTTTTTCGCTGTAACACAGTAATTAAGGCATTTAAGGCACTTTTTCAATCAGTTTGGGCCCATTATATATAAAAAGCAAACTTGTGACAATGATTGTTGTTGAGAATGCTATATAACTAAAATGGAATAAAAATGAATTTGGGATCGATGTTACGATGTGTGCTCGTAAACAGTAAAATTGATGTATCCGTGTACCATTACAGCCCTTCTGTGTGTGATGAAATTAATCACATAATCGACGCATCGCCATGCAGACCTGGACGATTCTGCATCAGTGCAGTGGCAGACCATAATCGATTATATCTGGTTCCCTGGGACAGTTAAAACCCCTGAATTATATGATAATTACAATGATATTTCCTGGTTATGACATAAATATCCTAATTAAATAGAACATCCCGGTAATACCTAAACATTTCTGGGATGCACTGCATCGAATCGAATCGCTGACTTGATAATCGCAACTGAATCGAATCGTGAGACCAGTAAGGGTTAACTCCTCTACTGTGTGGCTAATAAAGAATCATGAATCTTGGAATCGAGAAAATCACTGCCCGGAATCGACTCCACAACTCGAATCAGAACCGGAGTCGAGTCCACAATGTTATGGAACGATCCGCACTGCGCTTACTAAACGCTGTGAGTGTGACTGTAGGGGTTAGCACACTAGGCAGTGCGCTAGGGCGCGAGTCGGGACAGAGCCGGATCGGGCCGGCTGGAGGCAGCGCTGTGATTGGCTGCAGCGAGCTGAGTTCCGGCTGATGGCGTCTGAGGGCTGGAGGGAGGAATAAGACGGAGAGGGAGAAGGAGAGAGAGAAGAGGGAGATGGCGGGACTCGCCGAAACGTTCACCTCGTACTCACTAGTGCAGCTCAACGAGCTCCTGGAAGACGATGAGAAGCTCAGCCGGATCATTACGGGAATGGACGAGGTGAGGCCCGGAGTCATGAGGCTCGTCAGTCACAAACAAGACGGATTAATCCGCGCTTTATTCACCTCTGACACGCTCAACACCACCATTTTCTTAATTTAATGACACGAAATCCACATCTTTACCTCAGAAAACACGGGAGTGTTGCGATATCTCCACACCAACTTTATCCTCTCCTCACTTCCGTGTCTTCACAATTAGAAGTGTAACGATACATTGATCCACGTCGATACATCGATTCGGTGACGAACCAGCCCGCAGCATCGATACACAGAGGAACTTTACTCTGCATTAATTAACGTTCAGATATCAGGTTGGGCTCTGTGATGAAAGTACACTAAATCTTAGTTGTTCATTAGGATTTGTGTTAATGGAAGTGTTGGTGTTAAATCAGTATCATATTGATCACTGGCTTCTGAATTGAATCAAATTGAAATATTATTACTACTCATAATAATGTCATATGACTTGTGAGTTAGTGATTATTTGTCATCGTGAACTCTGTATTTGACCCGTCCGTCAAGGATCAGTGGACAGCTTTATTTGGCGGCACCCGTGGAGCAGTGTTTGGGGACGGTACCTTGCTTGTGAGAACTTCAGTGGTACCTTTAACAGTCTGGGGCTCGAACCAGAGACCTTCTGATCACAGGGGCAACTTCCTGAATAGGACATGGCTAATTTTTCATACAAGGCATTATTCATTGTAGAGTTGAGCATAATAATGTCATATGTCTGTCATAAGCAGGGATGTGTTGCTTGTTTGGAAATCTGGATTAATTTTGGAAAGTGTGTGTGTAGATACACGGTGTGTCGGATGTTTGTGGTTTGACACGCATTGGAATGGAGTTGGAGCCTGTCCAGGTTTGACTTTATCTTAATCACGTTCTGTGTAGAGTCCAGCGTTATTATTGAACTCAGCAAATTCATAAAAGACCTGACAGACAAAAAAAACAGTCTGAGCAACCTTCAGATACCATAAATAACTACATTATAGAGGGAGAGAGAGAGATGGAAAAAGAAAGGGAATGGAGTGAGAGAAAGACACAGACATAGACTGAGACATTGAGAGGGGAGAGAGAAACACATGGAAAAAGAGAGAGAATGAGAGCGGGAGAGACATCAAATGTGGGAAAAGAGAGAAACCTTGATTGAGAAAGAAAGATGAAGGAAGAAAGAGTGTGTTAGAAATAAGGAGACAGACGTGGACAGGGATGAAGAGTGTGTGAGAGGAGTGGTGAGTAAAAACTGATCTTCCCACACTGGGGCAGTGAGAGATGAAGTGTGAGCTGTATTTTCCTCCTCCTCCTAAACACTTGCTCATCATCCTCTCCTCCTCTCTCTTTATCTCCATCCTCCTCTCCACACCCACAGCACTGGCATCATTATGATATTAATAAATCCTTTCATCACGTCCTGTGTAAAAGCTCACACCGTGTGTGTGTTGCAGATGTGTGAGGTGCAGCTGTGTAAGGAGATGACATTGGCCAGTAACCGCAGCTTGGCCGAGCAGAACCTCCTCCTGCAGCCGGGGCTGGACCAGCAGAAAATCCTCCTCACCAAGCGCTACTGCTGCCTGCAAGAACTGTACGAGACCTACCAGCTCCGCAAGTCCACTCTCGGTGCGATCATTACACACATGCTTCTTCACTTCATATTTCATCATGCACAGTCTCTAGAGGCTTTTAAAAAACTGAAGGAAGCTTTTCATTCAATACTGATTACTCATACAGAGCCTCTAAAGGGAGGAGGAACTGAGACGTCCTCTTGAGCACACCACACTTTTCACAAAGGAGCCACACTTTTCTGTGAGCAGAAGAAGTTCTGGTGTGCTCAGGGAAAAGTATGGCTCAAGAAAGAATGGCATGTTTGTGAGGTATTGTGGCGCGTGCTCATGAGAGACAGTGTTTGAGTGTTCAGGAGAAAGTGTGGCATGCTCACAAGAAACTATTACATACTCATAAAAACATGAGTTGTTTTGCTGTGCAAGATATGTAAATACCAGATATAATTTCCAATGTTAACCTGATAATATCCCATGAGCATGACATACTTTCTCATGAGCACACATTACTTGAGCACGACACTTTTGTCATGAGAACATGAAATAAAGTGTTGAACAGTCCTACAGGACTAGACTGTGATCAGACACACCGCCGTGTTGAGGTGTTGAATAGACTTGTGTGAGTGAGGTTTATAACTCCTGTGGTTTGACTCATGCAAATAGTTCCTCACCTGCTTATTTTGTGTCTCCTGATCTAAGGTCCACATAAGTGGTTAGGGACAGTGGTGTTTATTCAGGACTTTGTTTTGCTTGTGCAGACCACAGATCAGGGAACAGCTCTCTGGACACTCTGCTGGCCCTGCTGCAGGCCGAGGGAGCCAAGATCGAGGAGGAGACGGAGGTAAAGCCACTTCTACAGGAGGACAGATCAGACACAACGTCAAGCTCAGGGTTTATGTTATTGTGACTGCTGTGTAGCTCCTTCTCTTTATTAGTTCTTCTTCCCACTTTAGAAGTTGAACTCCATCCACAGTTTTTCATGGCTTTAAGAAAAAATTAATTCTATAGCCTGTTTAATAACTGTAGGATTATTTATTCCTTCTGCAACTAAATTCACAAGGCACTTTAGATATGTGCACAGTTACTGTCTATAGTAGAGATGTTTACTATCAAGTCTCACTTTTCTATTCACATCCTTAATTCTTTTTCCTGTCATTTCTACATTCTAACTCCTTATGTCTTGATGTGAATAATGTAGTTCATCAAAACTAGGATATAGAAGAGGGAAATGTACAATGATACTATTTGGACAATAGGGGGCGCTACAACGCTATGTACGGTTATGTGATGTCATAAAAGAACTTTTTTGCTTTTGTTTGGTGCTAATTTTGACTTCTCACTCACTGCCTGCTTTCTTTGCTGCTTACTGCATCAGCTGCTATTGTGCTGCGTATTGCTACTTATGCGTGGATCCCCATATTGCCACTTGCAGCTGTATTTTATTTTTGTTCTTAGTTCTATTTTCTATTTTAATTTCCACAGTCATAGGCTTGTTTGGAGCACATTTGTCTCCATGTTGTACTTGAATAACTCTGACAAACAGCCAGTTCAGCCATCATCAGCAGAAACAGTGATAACACTCATCATTTCTGCTTTTTCAGTTTCTTCAACAAGTGCTGGTCTAATTTGTGTATTCACTGTCCTGATTCCTCGGTGCCTGTTGCAGAACCTGGCCGATTCGTTCCTGGATGGAGATTTGTCTCTGGACTCCTTCATCGAGGCTTACCAGAGCAAGAGGAAGCTGGCTCACGTGAGGAGGGTGAAGATCGACAAGCTGCAGGAGATGCTGCTCAGGTGCTTCCAGACCAACGCCGCCGCCACCACCAGCAGCAGCAGCACTCGGGGGAGCGCTAACGACAGCATCAAGCCGCCCGCCTCGCCCTCACCCTTCCACACCAACGGCCCCCCGGCACCCTGCGTCGCCCCCTCCTACTCCAGCCCCGTCATCCCCCAGCTCGCGCCCCCCGACCCCGCCCTCACGCCCCGGATCGGCTTCATCCTGCAGTGAGGCCAGCCTTCTAACGCTCCTAGCTGTCCTCCTCTAGCACTCTTCTCCTTCTGCAATGAAAAGACTCAGACTGGGCAGCTCCTCTCCGTTAATCAAGGAGAGACGCAGGTTTAGTCTGTAAGCACTTTTACCCTGGTACAGGAACGCCGTGTAAGAGGGTTTGAACAGGTTTAAGAGCGGTCAGTAAATGAGGACCAGGGTCATTTTGGGAGAAATATTACAAACATCCCACTTTATTTCACCAGTTTCCCTTTTAAACCACGTTGTGTTCTGGTGCTTGACCCTGTTCCATGGTTTTAGTTTTCTTTCTCTCTTCTTCATGCTCCCGGTACTGACTTTATCCTTCAGTGAAGCGGTCGTCTTCATGTTCATAGCGTAGGGTTTAAGTTTTCTCCATTTTTAAGGAGAGACGGTGGTGAAAAGGCTTTAAACTGATTTTAAGAGCGGTGAGTGAAGGAGGATCATTTTGGGGTGAAGACGTTCTGACTTCAGTTCAGCAGTTTTTCTTGTTTTTTTCATTTTCAGCTTCACTTCTCACTAGTTTACTGCTTCTGTGTTACTTTTCTCACCAGCCCGGCAGCGCTGACACCAGGGACAGGGTTAAGGTTGACGTTCTCACCAGGTTAGCCTCTTGTTTATTCTTCCTTCGGTGAAGTGATCGTTCCTAGCTGTTGTTATGTAGTTTTCTCCTTCCTCAACGGTAAAGTTTGCTCCCGGAGAGATGAAGTTTTGGTGTGTAAGCACTTTTACTCTGCTACAGGAAACCTGCGTAAATGTGTTTTAGTGGTGGGTGAAGGAGGATCAGTGTCATGTTGAGAGGAGAGATTTCAAAGCTCTGACTTCCTCATCAGTTTTGCCACTCGTCAGCGTGTTAATTTTTACTTTTGTGTTCTTTACGTCTTTACTTTCTCAGCTGTTTTACTGCTTTTGTTTCCCTTTTAAAAGTCCTTTTCATGTCCTGGTACTGTCTTCGTCCCTCAGTGCAGCCATCGTCCTCGCGCTCCTAGCTCATTCATTCATTCAGCACCCACTTCTTCAACCTTCACATTTTAACATTGTCTCCAGGAGAGAAGCAGGTTTTGGTCTCTGGTGCAGGAAAACTGTGTAAAAGGCTTTTAAGCGCAGATATTTTGAGCGGTATGTAAATGAGGACTGGAGTGATTTTGAGAAGTATTTCAACCTTTCGACTTTACTTCATCACTTTCCCTTTTCACCACGTTTTATTTTGCAGCTGAACTCCCTCCGCGATCAGCAGCCTGTTTATTTTCCCTCTTTGTTGAGTTTCACTTCTTCAGTTTCTCATCTACTTTGTTGCTTTTCGGTTTCCTTTTCCACTTGCCGCTACATTCCTTTTCTCCTCCTTGTAAAGAACATTAGGACATGCTCGCTCTCCTCCCCGTTTCTCCAGGAGAGACTGGTCTGTAAGCACTTTTACTCTTGTACAGGATTTTCGGGGTGTTTTGACTGTCTGGCATCAGTACTTTTTCCAGCTGTGGGTTTTAGTACCAGCTGCAGTCGTGTGGTGCAAAATCTTCTTCTTCTGATGATGATGTTAATAATCAGTTGTTCCAAACTTTATTCAGGTGAAACCGTTAAATCTAATGAGTGCTGCAGCTGTTCTGCATTTCTATGGAAATCGAATATGATTTCTGCGTGCTATATTGTAAAAATGATTTGATCAGTAAGTTGTGTTTCTCTCATTTACTTCAAGTTTAAAATGTGATTTATGCAGTTTCAACTCACTTCTATGAGAATTTGTTGAACATTTTCAGTACATAAAGTTCCACACTTAAACACAGCCATGAAAACTCATGAAGACTCAGTAGAAGCTGCATGAGTGATAGTTTTAAGTTGGAGTAACTAAAGTACCTGGACGTGGCTTATTGATGACGGTGATTAAAGTGAAGGAGGAGGCGTCGTGCCCCGTGAGTTTAACTTGCTGTAAATGTGAGGAGTGTGATGGTTGTACTAAAGCATTAGCGTACATCAGGCTGCTCCATATGCAAGTGGAGAATATACTGTGTTCTGTTGTTTATGCAAGAAGACCAACCCCTTTTTCCTTTCCCGTAGTTAGAGTAGAACGTTGATATTTTGGATTTCTGGGTCTCACTGACCCGCAGCCAAAGATGTCTCTCCCCCTGGTTATTAAACTCTGTTTTGTTTGTCAAGTGATTGCAATTGTAATATACAGTTTAAACCTTGCATTTTTGACTTTCCTGAAACACTAATGCAATTACACGGTGCCATCGACTAATGTTGTTAGTGCTAAATGTGAACCTGAAATGTGATGTTCCTCTGAAGTCCTGCTTGTTGTTTACCGTGAGGTGGAACAGCAGAGTTAGAACCTTCCCTTTAGTTCTTAACGCCACTTTGATTTGACTGCGTTACCTGTGGACTGCTGTCGATAAAATGATTGAATTCGTAATGATTTTCACATGAGATTTGCACTATGCATTTAAAATTGAACTCAGCATTTACAGGTAGTGAAGTGGTAGAGACTAGTTCTGTTGTCGATCTACAACTCGGGCAGATTTTACTAATTGTAACTGCTCCTTATTGGAATCTGACGACACCAGACTTGCAGAACAACACTAAAACTAAACGGTGGATAATTCGAGTAGTCCTGCTGGATTTTACTCAGCCATAACTCCAGTCGTGCCTTCAACTAGCTTTGTTGTGTTTTCATTTTTCTCCTCGTCTTCATCCTGTGTGTGAAAATCCAGCATGGCATTAACTTCCCGCTCGAACGAGGACCGTGTTGTATAAAATTCCTGGTGTAGCAGCAGCAGTGAGGGGTGTGTGTGTGTGTGTCCAGCCTCCACGCTGCTGCTGCTGCTGTAAACACTCCTCATCTCCACACTCTAGCTGTGTTATTAGTGCTGAGAGATTTGTATTTGATTTGATTTGAATAAAGCTGTTAGCTGTGGCTCCCGCTGGTGCTGGTGCTGGTGGTGGTGGTGCTGGACTGCTTCAGTGTCACCTCCTGCTGGATCACATCAAGACCTGCATTAGTTCCTTTGCTGTTGGTCGTCGTCGTCCTCGTTGTTGTTTCTGTAATAAAACTGTCTTCTAAAGAGCTGCTGCACATTCAGTTATTCTTCCACTATCATTTACTCTCCACTGTTATTTTAACAAGGATTACATCAACTTGTAAAGAAAGTAAATATCATTTAACATGTTTAATTTTAAAGCAGCAGATTTATGCTGAGATTGAAAAATAACTCCTGGATAATTGGGTGATAAAGCCAACAACGGTGTAATGCATGTAACGTTACTGTTATTCAACAGCATTGCTGCTTCATTATATCATCGTTATTCATGATCAGTCATGTGTTTAAGATTTGTTTAGACATTTTTAAACGAAGATAAATCACATTGTGAATAATGAATTCTCCTCTTGACTGCTTGCAGTATTTGCACCTATTAATGCATACATCACGTAACTTTATAATAAAATACTCTATTTTTAATTAATTGTCTGTTAAGAATATTCATATTAAACTGCTGCAGAATTTATCCACATTTAATGCACAAAAGTACATTCGTATATAATTTACAAAAAATATTGAAGTTGCACCCATTTTGATGAGTTCGAGAGTCATAAATGGTGATTAAGGAGACTTGCGGTTGTGCTTTAAGAAGATTGTTATGATTTATGAGTGGTCAAGTGTATTAATAATATATTTTTAATTTCAATATGGTGGCCAAGTTGCATAGCTGCTATTCTGTGGCAGGAATCCTTTGTAAAAAATTTAAATCTCAATGAGACGACCAGGTAAAGTAAATGTAAAATCTAAATATTCTCCTCAGCACCACCACGGCCACACCCCTGAGCAAGACCCTTAACCCTAAACGGCTCCAGGGAGACTGACCCTGTATTCAGGATTCTGGACGATGGTGTGTTTGAGAAATGAGTGCGTTACGGTCCAATCCAAAAGACAGCGGGGTGAGCTCTGTGGGACGTGTGGGACGGAGTGGTGTTTAAAGGTGACGTGTGAGACTTTGCCCTGGCTCACCCTCTGACGCTTGTGCAGCAGGTCGAAGGCCACCGGCGCTCGCTTCCCGCCTATAAATGCCGCAGGTGAGAGTGTGAGTGTTGGCAGTGGGGCGCAGCGGATGCAGAGGACGTGGGGCTTTAGTGACGCTGTGGAAGATGAGCGGCCGAGTGGGAGACCTGAGCCCCAAACAGGCCGAGGCTCTCCAGAAGGTGAGCAGATGCAGCACTGGAACATACTCCATCAACATAAAGCGTAATGTGCAGGAATGCAGCTGTGCACCTTCATCCTCCTCCTCCTCCTCCTCCTGTTAACCTGCTGCTGTTGTTTAGTTTAAGGAGAGCATCGGCGATGTCTTCAATCAGGTTCCAGTTCAAACTGACCAGTATCTGCTGCGCTGGCTCCGAGGTGAGTGACTTATTAAAGAGTAGAGTTGGTGTATAAATGCAGCTGCGCAGGAAATACTACACATTCATCAAATACTGGTCAAACAGACACGCAAAGGGTTGGTCATTTATAACTTCATTCTCTGTGTTTATAGAAATATATTTAGTCAATTATAAAATTATATTCACACATAAAAATATTAGTAATAACTTAAAAATATGAATTGTATAATTATTAGTTTTAAAATTCATTCATAATTGTAAAACATTTTATAAATATTATTATATAATGGTAATTAATTTATATATTACAATATAATAAATACTAGAAATAATTTTAAATGAATTTGAAAATATTTTACATAAATTTATTTATTAAATTATTAAATAAATTATTTTTAAATATATATGTGTATTTATTATCTAATTTTCTATATATAAAAGCATGTCTGTGATTACATCATGAATAAATTCTATATGTAATTATTTATTACAAATGATTAAAATCATATATTATTTGTATTTAAATAATAAATTCATATTTATAAAATAAAAGAAATATTGTAACAAGCTACAAAGTAAATAAAGTTTGGCTGCATTACATTGAAACTAAATGTAATGTCTCCAGCAACGTGAAATATCACGTTTCACACGTTTAAATGATTAATTCACTACATTGCAGACAAATCACTGCAGACTCAGTCCGTCCAAAGCAGATGGATTTAAGACTAAAAACTCATTCTGATTTCACTCACCACGACCTTTCATTGCCTGCCATAATCTCGTGTAATCTTTAAACCCTACTCAGATATGATCTGCAGGTGATGATGTTTTCATCTCGTCAGGAGTGGTTCAGGTCCTAATGCAGGCAGAGTTACTCTGTGAATTTTACCTCCTGCTCCACGCTGACGACGTAGATTTATGAATTTCCACGTGGCAGATATCATGACTGCTATGAGCCTGTGCTGATTAGAGAATATTCTGTGACACCGCTGCGAGCTCTAAAACCCCGCTCACAGCCTCACTTCCTGCAGGATGAGAACACGAGGGAGTGTCACTATATCATTGTCATAAGCAGCTTGGCATGATTTTATAGTTTGAGCAGTTGATTAGTTAATAAGCTCCACACTTACTCTCTACTGCTGCATTAGTTCAGGCTCCAGTTCCTCAAAATCACGACTGCTGAGCAAACACAGAAATGCTGTTCACGGGGCAAGTTCAGGGTGAAATTCTCGGTTGAAGCACAAATATTTGCAGGTCCGTTCACCTGCGGCCTTTCTGTCTGTTGCAAAATGAGTTGTGTGTTCCCTCTGAACCACTTTACCATTAATGATTAAGATTTAGCCCAGTTGCTGCTGTCAGAGGACCAAACTGAATTTATTGTGCATTACTGTACAAGACTGTGGGCTTCTGGAACATTTAACCATGTTTAGCACCTGAAGAGCTAGGGAAGGCTGATACACCTGTGAAAGAAACACCGATGGATCTGAACTTCATATTGACATAGACATTCTGCTCCTTCTGCTGTTCCTGAGGCTTTTTTGGAGTCGAGGTCAAACCGTATATATGTTATTAGAAAAGAACAGAATAAAATAGAATGTCTTTAGTGTCATTGTACGTCTCTCAGAACACAATATCTCTAAATAGCTCTAAAGAAAACCAAATAAACCTGCCATAAACCATATGAAGTCCATATGCCTACAATAAATCACCAGCATTATTATTTCAGTAATTCGTGTTGAATTCCTCTCCATTTTTCTCTCCTTTTCAGCCAGAAGCTTCAGTGTCCAGAAAGCTGAAGCAATGTTTAGAAAGGTATTACTGACCACATCAAACCTCCCTCTCATTCTTAAATGTCTCTCTGTTCACATTTTTAAAAATAGTTAATTTTTATCAGACAAATATTAGGCTGAAGGAATCCTGCTTCTCTAATCTGACTAATGACAAACTTGCCTCTAGTCTGGAAAGACCAGTTGAGCTTGTTGGTGAAGTGTGATGCACAGTGTTGTCATGGTTGATCGTGTGAAACTCGTTTGTGACTAATCGTGACTGAATTGCAGCATTTGGAGTTTCGCAAGAATATGAAGGTTGATACAATCTTACAGGACTGGAAGCCACCAGAGGTAAACTTCACAACATCACACCAACCAACACTTACCTGTACTAGTGTAGAGTACATCATCTAAAAGTATGTGCACACACCTGAGCATCACACCTGGAGAACATCCCATTCCACAATCATGAGCGTTAAAGGGGCTGCTCCTCCATTTTTGCACATAACAACCCAGCAACGTAACTAAAACTAGACGTCCAATTCCTGGAGAGACGATAAAGGATGTTTCTAGATGTTCCTGCTGATTATAGTTGAACTAACTGTTCACTGTGAGCTGCTGAGTTAATGTCAATCTAATTGAAAAAAGTAACAGCAGACTTCCCCTGAATGGAGATGCTGCCTTGTGGACAAAATGGAGAACCTTTTGACATGAAAAGATGTGGAAACGAGGGGGTTGCAGTTTAGATTATCAACTAGAAATGTAATATCCATCATCTCTTCAAAGAGCTGAACATTTGTAAGACGTTTATGAATTCTCTACGACAAAAACTGGAAGAAGTTTAATGCCCAAAAAGTGGAGGAAGGAAGAAATAATGAAAAGTCAACAAACACAATAATGCTACAAAGTAGAGGTGTAATCACGTTTCATCACATTATTACATTACATTGATACAACAGTTTGACGTCTGGAGCCGGAGATGGATATCAGACAATATCATATTAAATCAAAAACTTAAATATCACTGGAGGTTTTGACTCTTGAGCTTAAAATGATTTTTAAATGAAAAACAATGCCCTTCAGCACTTTGAGATTTTGTACTTACCTTGAAACAAATCTTAAATCATCAAATTAAATTGGTGAATGTTGGTGAAAACTGAGATTTAAGGACAACGTCGTCTTAAGAACGGTTGGTGAATGAGGGACAAACTTCTCCTTTAATAGAACTGGACCTCATGTTCGGTGTAAAGTGGTGTTAAAATATGTATGATGTCATTCTGGATTAGATACTGTGGGCTTGTTGATTATTGACTCGACGTATTGATGCAGACTGATGTATCGTTCCGGTCACTTGTCGGGTTACTAGAAGCTGATACAGGTGTGATACTCAGGTGTGTGCAGGATGGATGGAGTTCCACTTGAGCAGTAGTGTTTATCTGCTGCTGATGTGTTATATTTTGCTGGTTTGAGCAGGTGATAGAGCGATACGTATCAGGAGGACTGTGTGGCTACGACCGAGAGGGAAGTCCCATCTGGTACGACGTTATCGGGCCCCTGGACCCCAAGGGCCTGCTGATGTCGGCCTCCAAACAAGACTTCCTCAGAACCAAGATCCGGGACTGTGAGTTACTGCGGAGAGAGTGTTTAAAGCAGACCGAGAAGGTGCGGAATCTCACCACAACGCTGAGCACGCCACTCATGACCGCATCACTTCCTTCATTTACTTCACCTTAAAACAATCATTTACGCAGCTAACTAACGGTTATGATATTGTAGTGTTACAACTTTGCTGTTTTAGTCAGCTCTAAGAAATGAAGATGAGAAAATTCACTTTACGTTTACAGCATTTAAGATGCTCTCACCCAGAGCGACTTCAGCTCCAGGGCAGCAGCTTGGGGTTAAGGGTCTTGCTCAGAGACACAGCGGTGATAGTAGCGATGGAGGTAGGATTCAAACCCACAACCTTTCAGTACGGAGACGAGTCTCGTAACCACTAGAGCACCACGCCTCCTTAAACTTAACAACTTAAAACTACATGTTGTGACTAGGGTTGTAGTTCTGGAGACCCGTCTTGAGAGCAGTTTTTAAAGGTCTCGGTCTTGTCTCGGACTCCGCCGTATTTGTACTCGGTCTTGTCTTTGACTCGGACAAAGAGGACCAGAGACCAGCCGAGACCACAGCTCTAAGAATATCACGATTAAAACTCTTTGAGGCTGATGCTGGCATTTTGCATCGTTTATGAATTAGAATCCCTTTAACTTACAGAAACCACACACATAGCGTCAGAATCACAAGACTTTCAACTTACCGACATCATGTTCATTCCTCTGTGTGTGTGAAATTATTAATGCTGTCATGTGCAGAAATGTAGTTCCAGAAAAGGCCAAAAGCAGCTCATTTTAAATTACCCCAAACTTGAGTATTTCCTTGTTTTCAATTGATCAGAAAAGATATTTTTTCTATTTTATAATCAGAGAGTAATCAATAGAGGAAAAAGTACATAAGTCTTGGTCTCGACACTCTCTGGTCTTAGTCTTGTCTCGGTCGCGGTTTCGATGGTCTTGACCCCAACTCTGCTTGTAACACAGAGATATACACATGTAATACACCACACACGGTGTAAAAACTTCCATCAGCTTAAAGTCAAGTTCATCACTGCCGTCAAGTTTTAAATAAACTCACCCTGGATGTGCTCATTATTGCAACTAATTATTTTAATCTAGTTTTATCTTTGTATTTCTCTCGGTAATAAATCCCTGTTTGGCGAACGACGTTACATTCTACACGAATATTATATCTGATTTATCTGTACAACGTTGTATTTTACTGAAAACAACCACAATAAACTGCTCTTTCAGTTTCACACATTTCAGTAGCTTCAAACATAGCCATGGAAACTCATGAGTGTTTTGATGATGTGTCATGGTGTTGTGTCGCCCAGACAGCTGGAGTTATTGATTCTTGTTGTAAGTTGAAGTTAACCAGCATGACGTATTGGTGAAATCATTTAAACTCTGCATGTAAAGTATTTTGATCTTCTTGTAGTGACGTGTGCTGTGTTTTGCAGCTTGGGAAAGACGTGGAGGCCATCACGCTGATCTACGACTGTGAAGGACTTGGAATGAAACACATATGGAAACCTGCTATTGAAGCTTATGGAGAGGTGGAGATGAACTGACACAATGTGCTGAGCGTAGGGCTGGCCGATGTGACTCAAACTTCAAATCATGACACTTTTGAGCCAATAAGTCATTATGTAAAATATTCAGATTTAATTGCATAGCAACACAAAAAAGATAAATAAATGACCAGACTGTATGTAGCTAATGTAGGAGCAGCTGCTATAAATACTAAATTTGACATGAGAAATCAGAATCGAAATTTTTATATTCTTTTCAAGCTTTTCAACAGCATTAACCTAAGCCACAAGTATTCTGTGAGGAATCTGATCTACCGACTACCTTTGGTGATCATTTTATTTAAAACGATGCATTAAAATATGAATATCATGGCACTCGATATATATCAGCCCCGGCTAAAAGACACCATGTTAATCTGGAGGAAAACATACTTTTTACATTTACGGTCCTTTATTTCTTTTTTCTCAATCTTTCCTCTTCTTTTGCAGATTCTGACCATGTTTGAGGACAATTATCCTGAAGGCCTGAAGAGGGTTTTACTTATTAAAGGTGAGTGGATGTCACATTAATGACACTAATATGTTTATTTATAAAGCACATGATCATACACAAAGGCCATTCACGGTGCCTTACAGAAATAGAATAAAAATGTGTTAATAAGAAAGTGTTACAGTACGGTCATGGTGTAGTGGAGGGAAGGAGGTGAGGACACTGTTGCAGGCATTATCAAAGGGTTTATTCATGGGAACAAACAGGGAGGACACAAGGGTGGCCAAAATGGAGAAAAACAAGTCCAAAAACACACTCCAACACAGGGCAAAAAGGCACAAGGTAAAAACAGGGACAAAGTACAAAGGAAAGTTGAGGCCCGTGCTCCCAGCCGCACACGGCAGGTAAGGGAAAAAGCCTCCGTGAGTATCCAGAAAGAGCGAGGTCCTTACGCTCTCAGACTCACGAGGCAAACGGAGACGATCCAGAACCGATGCACACACGGCAGTCTGACCGGAGGAGAAAGCGTGCTGGGCGTCACGGGCCTGGGGGGAAAACACAGGAGAGGGAGGTGGAGGACACGAAGGAAATCCAAACAAAACAGGGTCCAAACAATCCACGGACAAAACCAAATGAGAACAAAAGTATCGAATAAAAGATGGGGCTCGTGTTCCCAGCAGTAGGATACAGTTACCGGAGGACTCCCCTGTGGGGAAACAGAAGGGGCAGTCTCCTGATGCTCCAAGCCCCACAAGGTTACACCAAAACGATCCAGGCACTGGTGAAACTGTGCAGCCTGACTGGCTGGAGGGTTTCGCTGGGAGACACGAGCCTAGGGAAAACACACAAGAACCACAGGTGAGGGAACAACACAGAGCAGAGGCTGAACGGCACAAAGGCACTAACCAAACGGAAATCCGCCACACGTAGTATGAGGGAGACAGACTCGGAGAAACACCAGGCAAAACTGGCTTAAATAAGGCCACAGAACTCAACAAACGAGTGCTTGCACCAATCCCAAACTCAAGGCCAAACGAGACACAGGTGAACATAATGATAAGCGCAGGGGTGTTCTCAACAGACACTGGCCTACTAGGTAGGGAACACACAGTGCAAACAACATACCTGGAAGTGGGGTGCGCTCTAAACACATAGTGAACTACTCAAGAGGGCACGAAGTGAAGACACAGAAACACAGAAGTGGGGAACAAGCTAACCGGGAAAGCTAAGGCTAACCGAGGAGACAAGAGGAGTAAACACCACAGATATAACACCAACCGTGAACCCAGAGCACAAGGGAAACAAACAGACACTCAGCCAGGTTCGCGGGTGGCACGGTCCAGCCAAAGTCTGGCGGGACCGTGACAAGTACACAGAAGAATAAAAATATGTAGTTACATGCTATACTTCTACTATACTATATAAAATCCTTCTTCTATATTAATGTTCTTTTTATTCTTACTCTTTTCTTACTTCTATTTTTGTTGGTTAAAATGTGATTGATTACATGTGGTGACCGAGTGCTGAACTTTCTTTCTGGCAGCTCCCAAAATCTTCCCCATTGCCTACAACTTGATCAAACACTTTCTGTGTGAGGAAACCCGGCGGAAGATCATGGTGATTGGGTGTAAGCCACCATCTGATACTCCTGTCTGATATTTAGACTTGATCTGTGGACAGTAGAAGAGTAAATGTATATGTTCTCCATCTGCAGCCAACTGGAAGGAGGTTCTGCAGAGATACATCTCCCCGGATCAACTGCCCGTCATCTACGGAGGCTCGCTGACCGACCCAGATGGAGATCCATCCTGTAAAACCATGGTATCTGTTTTTCTGTGTTTGTGAGAGAGGCTGTAGGCCCTAATGGTGTAACGATACATCAGTCCATATCTATACATTGCTTCAGTAACCATCGAGCTCACAGCACAGCACAGCTCAGTCAGACATCGTACATATTGTAATGTCACTTCATAGTGAACAGGAGCTCTATTTTATGGCTGTAATGATACGCTGATCTAACACCGATTCAATAAAAATGTTGAATGATATTTGAACTTTATTTGTGATATGAATATAAGTGATGGTGTTGAATCAGCACGATATTGATGATATTGATATTGTCTCGTATCGCTCGCTGGCTCCTGGAATTGAATCGAATGATAATCGCAGGAGACTTTGTGATATCAGGAGACGTGCAGTTATTAACTCTATATAACATTGTTATTGTCGTGATGAAACATGATTTACACCTCATGGTTTAATCCCCTCCAGATTAAGTATGGTGGAGTTGTGCCGAAGTCGTACTACATCCGGGACTCGGTCAGCGTTCAGTATGAGAACTGCATCACCATCAGCCGGGGATCTGACCACCAGCTGGAGTTAGAAGCCCTCGTACCAAACTGCCTGATCCGGTGAGAGACTGGACCAGGGGTGTAACGATACCGACATCCTGACATCGATTCAGTCATCAATAATCCCATAGCATCATGACATAAAGACATCAGTCTGTCATCACACATATTGTAACATCCCTCACCAAGCAAGCGAGACACGTTGTGTTGATCAGGAGGCCTGTTTTTATTTGATATATTGATTCAGTACTAAATTACATTTTAATTTAAGTAATATTTAAATTGTGCTCAGGAATAAATTCAGCAGTTTATTTTAATTTATTTTATGAGTGGAGTTAAATTAGCATTTGCTTCTGTGTCATTAAATCAAGTGGTATTGATTGTGATCTCAGCAGATATTGAATCATTGTCCAGTGAATAATATTATATTGTGCCTTTACTGGACTTTAATTAGCCTTTTCACTGTTTCATCATTTTGGTGTTTTTAGCCAACAGCGGTCACACAGTTTATTTTTTCTTCTTCAAACTTTTAGTTCCATAAACTCTTTGCACAGTTTTTTGTCATAGAGGCTCCAAATCTTGTTGATAGTTCCACCGCAACCCTCTTTCCCCCCTTTTTCAGGTAAAAATGATTTTTCTCGTGCTTGGCTTGTTGATGTGAGATTAACATTTGTTCAGCAGCTCATGGTTTATCAGCAGCTCAACTATAATCAACAGAAACATCTAGAAACAGCCTTTATCATTTCTCCTTTTTTACCTTTTTCGTCTCGGTCTAGTTCCTCTTCTTCTTCACCTCAGGTTGAATTTTGTTTGTCAGCATGTACCCCTGGTTCACCTGCTTCCCGTGTTTTAACTGCTGTGTTATTTTATGTGCTGGTTGTAGATGGCAGTTTGCCAGTGACGGAGCTGATATTGGGTTTGGCGTCTACATGAAGACACCTGGATTGAAACAGAAGGTGAAAGAAATGCGAGAGGTGTTGCCCAGCACGCGCTACAATGCTCACCTGGTGCCCGAGGACGGATCCTGCTCCTGCGAAGAGCCGGGCATCTGTAAGAGCATCTCTAAGAACATTTTTCATGTGGTGTATTAACACATTCACTCTTAAACACATAGCTGTAGACACAACTGACTTAAAAACACATGTTGTAACGCTGAAAACCCATTAAAGTTCAAGTAAATGAATAAATTGTTTAAAGTTGAAGTCAATTTTAACATGTTTACAGTGTGTTTCATTTTAATTCCATAACACCTCACAGACTGCTCTCTGCGGATGCTGAATTGTTCTGTCATTTTCCGGTTCTAACGTTCCTGCTCTTCCCAACTCAACAGATGTGCTGAGATTTGACAACACTTACAGCAGAATCCAGGCCAAGAAGGTCAGCTTCACCGTGGATCTGGTCCTGCCTGAAGCGCATACGAACTCAGAGCAGACATGAGGCTGCACTGAAAAAGAGATTACAGTTATAATTTGAAATGTGCCTTAATTTGGATGTTTGTGACTGTGAGAAGTATTTTGGATGAAGCACGAGGAGAGAAGTGTCTGTGTGTTACTGTAGTTAACGAGGTGATGAAACAGGAGGAGTCTCGTCACGATAAACGGGTCATACTGCTCCTGCATGAGCCACTTGTGATGTTGTAGTAATAATATCTACACATTTATTACATGTATTGACACAATTATCACACTGTTCATTTGCACCTCAATGCAAACAATGTTACTGGAACACAATAAGTAATAACACAGTAACACCATAATAAATAAGACTTTTTCGGGTGTGGAAGTGTTTTGTGTGTGACTTCAGGAATCTTGTTTACAGTCTGTGTAGTAGAACTCATACACACTGAATCACAGTGGTGTCAGGATCTGCGTTATGTTAATCATGATTATTGTTATGGGGAGAAAATTGATCATTAATACCCAGGGCCACCCTGAGCGGGCATGTAAAGTCAGGTTTGGTCAGTAGGGGGCTCACAGAGACTGCATTAAGGTGAATTTTGTGCATTTGACCCATCCGTGAAGGAGCAGTGGGCAGCTGACATGCAGCCCCCGAGAAGCAGTGCCCACCTTGCTCATGAGTACCTCAGTGGCACCTTTACTGGTCCGGGACTTGAACCGACAAACTTCCGATCACAGGCCAATTCTCTACCTGGAAAATATGTGACGTAGACCCTACTAAAGAAAATCTATACATAGGAATATATTTATAAACACAAAATCACACAGGTCATTTTTAGACATTTTCTTTTCACTTAATACTCATAAACATTATGGGCTAACTTGATAGATTAAATTTGATATGTTATATGTAAACTAATTCTTAACATATGTAAATATGTATTAGAATAAATGTTAAAATTATAGCATTATATGAATTACAATGTTAGAAAATATACATCTTTAGGTAATTAACCAAAACAGAAACATTATAATAAAATGTCATTTTCAAAATTATAATGATACCTGTAAGTTTTCTTTTTTTAGTTAATAAGCAAATAGAAATGTATATATTTTAGTAACGAAATGTTAATGAAATTGAATGTTAATACAACGTCATTTTAAAGATGAAAAGGATCATTGATGATATATATTTTTGATAAATTGCCTCATCATCATAAGGGATATACGAATAAAGCTGAGTTGTTATGTTGTTGTTGTTGTTTACGGACGTTTGACCCCTAAATGACGTCACAGAGGACCGCGCGCACGAGGAGCGGCTCTTGGCCGGGGGGCGTGGCGTACAGGGCGCAATGCTAATAAGGAGGCGGGGCGTGGTGAGGAAGGGGCGTGTCTGTGAGCGTCTGACGTCACCGCCCACCCACTCTCCGACAGCCACACAAACATGGCGGCGGAGCGGAGCGGACAGGGCTGCGTCTTCACGCTGCTGCTCGTCCTCTGGAGCTCTGCGGCCGGCCGCACCGAGTCCAGCGGGGCAGCGGGCGGGCCTCACGTCCTGGGCATGCGGCTGGAGAGCAGCCCCAAGGCCACGCGGATCGCTGACGACGGCGCGCTGGAGGTGACGGAGAAGAGCACCGTCCTGATCCGCTTCTACGGACTGCAGCTGACCCGCGACGCCCTCTCCCTCGTCCAGTTCGCGGAGCACGGCGGCGGCGGCGGCGGCAGGGACAACGCGACGTGCGCGGACCTGACCAAGGACGTGAGAGTGTCCGAGCCGGACGCCGTGGTCAGCGTGAACGCGCGCGCCACCTCGGCCGTGGTGCGCGTGCATGTGAGGGCGCTGCGGAAGAGCGAGAGCGCGCGCGACTACAGCCCGTGTGTTCCGGGTCCGAGCGGAGGCGAGCTGCGGCTGCTGGGGGATGACGACCTGCGGATCCGCGTCGTGGAGGAACACAGCTCACTGCTGCCACTCTGGCTCCAGGTCAGTACTGGAACACGGGCTGGGACCATCAGCTGGTCTGGGTGGTGGCGGTGGCCTAGTGCAGGAGTGACCAGGTCCGGTCCTGTCCTGTAGAGCCGGTATCGTGGAGGTCAGAACATTGACACCTCTCAGGTAGAAGGTAGAAGGTCTCCGGAAAATCCTCTAAGATGCCGACCCTCCGGAACCGGAACTGGACACCCCTGGTCATGAGGTCATGGGTTCGAATCCTGCACCAATCCTTGGGGCAGTTGATGGCGTAACGGTAGGGTGTTTGCCCCGTGATCAGAAGGTCGCAGGTTCGAGTCCGGGGCCGGTAAATGAGCAAGGTATGAGCAAGTTACCGTCCCCGGAGAGGTTAAATGCAGAGGTCACATTTCGTTTCGGCGCACGGTGTGCAGTGCTGTGGTGTGTTCACAATGACAAAAAATCACTCACTTACCTCCAGCACTACCACCACTATCTCCCTGAGCAAGACCCTTAACCCCAAGTTGCTGCAGGGAGAGTGTCTCTGTAATTAGGGAAATGGAAGTCATTCCTGGAAAAGAACGTCTTGTGGTCAGGTGGTTAGGATACACGCATCTGGACCTAAAGGACGTCAAACTGATATAACAGTGTTATTATGGTGAAACCTGTGATTTATGTCCCTCGTAACAATACATCAATCTACACTGATTTAATGACCAACAAGCTCAGAGCTTCCATCAAAAATGAAAAGAACATATAAATGTCTGGTGGAACTCAATAAAATAAAAAGGGATATTTTAGTGAATTGAATCAAATCCGATTTGTATCACAGCGGACTTCGCGAAAGCAACAGACGTGTTGTCGTTCGCTGAATCGGTTGTAACGTGTGATTTCTGCCCCTGCAGATCATCCTGGTGTCGTGCCTGCTGGTGCTGTCCGGCATGTTCAGCGGCCTGAACCTGGGCCTGATGGCACTCGACCCGATGGAGCTGCGCATCGTGCAGAGCTGTGGCACCGACAAGGAGAAGCGCTACGCTCGCAAGATCGAGCCCATCCGCCGTAAGGGCAACTACCTGCTGTGCTCGCTGCTGCTGGGCAACGTGCTGGTCAACACCACCCTGACCATCCTGCTGGACGGCCTGATCGGCTCTGGCCTGGGCGCCGTGGCCGCCTCCACCATTGGCATCGTCATCTTCGGCGAGATCGTGCCCCAGGCGCTGTGCTCGCGCCACGGCCTTGCGGTGGGCGCCAACACCATCGTGCTGACCAAGTTCTTCATGCTGCTCACCTTCCCGCTGTCCTATCCCATCAGCAAGCTGCTGGACTGCGTGCTGGGCCAGGAGATCGGCACCGTCTACAACCGGGAGAAGCTGGTGGAGATGCTGAAGGTGACGGAGCCCTACAACGACCTGGTGAAGGAGGAGCTCAACATGATCCAGGGGGCGCTGGAGCTCAGGACCAAGACGGTGGAGGACGTGATGACGCCGCTGAGCGACTGCTTCATGATCCGCTCCGACGCCGTGCTGGACTTCAACACCATGTCGGAGATCATGGAGAGCGGCTACACACGCATCCCCGTCTACGAGGACGAGCGCTCCAACATCGTCGACATCCTCTACGTCAAGGACCTGGCCTTCGTCGACCCCGACGACTGCACCACACTCAAGACGGTCACCAAGTTCTACAACCACCCCGTACACTTCGTCTTCCACGACACTAAGCTCGACGCCATGCTGGAGGAGTTCAAGAAAGGTGGGTGGCTTTTCTATCTACATCAATGATCACTGAGCCCATGGTTTACATGAGGAAAATTGACTAAATCAGATTATTCGGAAGATTCTCCCTCATGCAGTCTCATGAATTCAATTTCCCTGTGAAAGCTGTATTTAGTGACTTTAGGAAATTAGAGTAGATTTTTCTCAAGTGAATTCAATACACCTCCACACTGCAGCCCTAAATGATTACTTTTAAATATCATTACACCGTAGCAGAAATAAAGCATCTTTTAGAGAGAACTCCATCACAAATGCTCATGAACCAATAGATTAACACAGACGATATTAAACAGGATACAGCAGTCTGCTCGATCAGCTTTCAGCACCGCCTCTAAGTCGCTCTTTTACACGTTTACATTTCAACATTGAAGATTTAAAGCCGACCTTGAACCTGTGACCTCATGATTCAGCGTGCAGCTCCTGCCACACCTAAACCCTGACAATACAGCTGCATGATGAAGCCAGTCTAAATAATCAGGGGATGAGTTTCGTGTCCAGACTCATCTCCCGCCCTGCTGGAGGTAACCTCATCAGGAACAGGACGGTAGAGAAGGCGGCGTTGTTTTTGTGAGCCTGCGTCTGCTGTCTGCTTTGTGCTGCTATAGATTTAGGCCTGCAGCCGCTCACAGTCCAATCAATAAGCACATGGTCACTGTATCGCTTTACTCTACACCACTTCATGTCCAGTCCTTCATTATTAAAACTGTAGAACGCACTGACGCTGTGTGAAGGGCCTGCTCGTCCTAAAGTGCAGTTTTTTGGAGGGGTGAGTCTGCTTCCTCACTGAAAAGCTCAACTCTGTAATCTGGCTTCAGCTTCACACACTCTGCTTAGGTTGCCCCTGAGTTTACGATGTTAAGTGTCATTATTAAATCAATTACAGCATTACAGGAAAATATTAAAGAAGTGATGTGACTGTAAAAATGGTCATGCCGAAGCTGCAACGAAGGGCTGGGCGATATGATCACAAATCAGTATCATGATAAATTAAACATTTGACCTCGATCATGATTAAATGATCATTTAGTTTGGGATTTTGCTTTGTTTATTCTTTGTCTGTTGATTTGAGCTCATATCGCCCAGTCCTGTCCCGGGTCCAGATTAAACAATATCTGTGAAAATAAGATTAGTTGAACAGAATTACGACAGCCTGCATTACTGTAAATCCCATCTGGAATTATTATAACACTGTAATAAGTGTCTGCATTAATCCTGAAGCTCAGTGTAGATGCTCAGGTTGTAATTTTTGGCTTCACAAACACGTCAGCTGGTAGGAGAGTCCACTGACGTCTTCACAGTCATCTTGACGCTAGTTTCAGGTAAAATAACATGAAATCTGATCTACTGTTTAAGTCACTGGTCTGCAGCTTTACCGTGTGACTGGAGGTGTTTCAGCTTTACCTGAGTCGTGCGGAATCTCCTCCATAGTGATCATTTTCATGTTAGAATGTGAACGTTATTATTATAACATTATGTGATAGTTTTACGTAGAGCTGGGGAATTTTTTGCAAATTGATAATTCAGATAATTCAGTCGATTATGTCAATTATTTATCAAAGTCTGTTCACACTTCATTTGTTCATTAATCATAATCGAGGTAAAATGTTGAGTTAATCGTGATGTTGATTTGAGGTGATCTGGTCCAGTCCTGCGACGCGGTTCCGTACCATATAGCACGAGCTCCCGTTGTAGTGTTTATTAAGAGTGGTGCAGGTTCTCGGCGCGGAACACTAGCACGTGGAGGATTAAAGTTTTAATGTTTGCTGCTGTAAGCTGGAGAGCAGCAGCTCGTCTCTCTGCAGTAGAGAAGGTCAGAGCTGGAGATTTACTCTCCTCTACAAGTCTTCACCTCCTGCTGCTCTCCCTCCCTCTCTCACTCCTCCTCCTCCTCCTCCTGCCTTTATCTCCACTCCCGGCGTCTCGTCCTCTCCCTGGTACACTAGCTCCACTTTACGTTGCTTGGAAAATGAGACAATAGGCATTAACTGCAAAGTGTGCATATGTGCTGTGACTGAGCGATACGACCTGAAATCAGTATCACGATTAATTGAACTTTTTGCCTCGATTATGATCATAAACAATTATTTTGTTTTAGTTTTTTTGTTGACCTCATAGTTCATTGAATAGGCTTGTAGAGTAAATCTGTTCAGCTATTAAAGCTGGGGTGTTCTAAGAGTGCTTATCTTATGATTGATGCATTTTTTAAAATTTTGGTTGATTTTTAACATTTTTCCAATAATGCTTCATAACATAATAAATGTATAAGCAGTCACACACAGATGTAGTGAGCGAAACAGGTGTGAGTTGAAGCTTCAGCTTATTTAACCTCCCCTTTATACATGACTGATAATAGACATTTTATTACACAGTGTATTGATATATTATGTATTTTTCATGTATTAGGAATACCTCTTGTAACAAAAATGACACGGTTTGTATGTATAGTTTATATGTACTGTATATGTGACCCTCCACGGCAAAAGCAGTCGCAACGGAGGTTTCCGAGAAAAACGAGCGTTTATGTTGTGTGGGGTAAAATGTTGGATTTTTTGTTTTTAGTGGAAGGTCTATACTGTACTGTTGTGAATAAATTTGGCTGAAAAACTTACCCTTTTCATCCTAAAAACGTGACTTTCTTGAGGTGAGGAATTCAATTCCAGCAGAATGTTAAAAGTTTGTGTTTTGACCGCTCTACTTCAATATTTACGCTAAATCCACTGGTTGACTAGCGTGAAGATATTTCTCCGGAATCCATCTCCGTCTCCCGAGTTCAGTTAACCTAACGCAGGTAGGCTATCCGTGTGGCTGTGAATGCAGCGTAGGCTAGCGTAAATGCAAACGTAGCCGCGACCGCACCAAGCGTCTGTGAGTGCTACGGCGATAGTCAACTTCAAAGGCAGATTTCTCCGTTTCTCACTTGGCGTGACAGGAGAAACCCGACTCCTTTGAATGTTGATATCTCAGTCATATGTCGTCCCATTCATTCCATATAGGTATCGTTTTGAAGCTTGATTTATGCCCTTTCATCAAAACATAATAACTCAATTTTGAACATTTGTGACAAGCGACTGGTTTTGCCGAGGTCGATCGATAATCCACAAAATGACTAATATCAGCCCATGATAATACGTGTTATGTGGATTCTTTGTGCCTTTTTATGTTCTGTAGAAACAGGAGTAACGTCGTCTCGTCTCTCTGTTTACTTCTACTGTATGTAGCTGAGATGATGATAAAGTTTGACCTCATAAGCTGCTAAAGTGTGATATGTTTTCCTTTCTCTTGACCGCAGGTAAATCCCACCTGGCCATAGTGCAGAGGGTGAATAACGAGGGTGAGGGCGACCCCTTCTACGAGGTGCTGGGACTGGTCACTCTGGAGGACGTCATCGAGGAGATCATCAAGTCAGAGATCCTGGACGAGTCTGACCTCTACAGTAAGTTCACGTTACACCTAGAGCTCTCAGAGGCAGAGAAATGCAGATGCACCAGATCCGACATAGTACATCCTTCAAATGAGATGATCAACATATCGGTTTAAAATGTCTGATACCAATAACCAAAACATATGCATGATATCGGCTCCTAGGTGTAGCCAGCCAGAACAATGACCGCTCCAGCACTAGATCAAAGCTCAGAGAAACACTCATTCGAGATCACACACATGTCTAATTCATTGCTGCTCTCAGATTTTCTCAATTTTAGTGTTCCAACATATTGGCAACACAAAAGTTGATCAAATCCCACCATTCTACTGTTTAATGTGCTGGACTGCACCAGGTCTTACTGGAGATCTCACTGTTGTTCACCTGATGCTGTTAGTGCTGCAGTGTTAGAGAGCGTCACTAAATCACACCACTGTGTGTAAATCCATTCTACAGAGTCTCCTCATCACAGAGCAATATACAGGTTATTAATTACACGCTGATATCGGATCAATACTCGGGATCGGCCCAGGCATCAGTATTACTGTCGGTGTTGGAGCAGTTGGATCAGTGCATCTCTAATGTTAATAGCATGTTGAGGTTGTGAGCGGTTCTGTGTTGTCGTCTCTCACTTCGACCCCTCTCTCGTGTTGAGCAGCTGACAACCGCAGCAGGAAGAAGGTGGACCCCAATAAGAACAAGAGGGATTTCTCTGCCTTCAAGCAGGAGAGCGAGTCCAAAGTGAAGATTTCTCCTCAGCTGCTGCTGGCTGCACATCGCTTCCTCGCCACCGGTCAGCTCCTCTCACACGTGTGGAGTTCCGCATTAAGCACACTGTTTTCAACAAACGGGGACGTAGCGTGGCAGAACTGTACATACTAGCTGATAGAAATAGGGTAGTGGTGCTCGCCTCTGGAACAGGAGGTCGTGTGTTCAGATCCTACCTCTAGCACTGCCACCGCTGTGTCCCTGATCAAGACCCTGAACCCCAGGAAACCGTCCCCGTAATTAGGAGATGGGAGTCACTGTGGACAGAGTACCTGCTAAAATGCTGTAAATATGGCAGGGTTCTGATTGGACACAACTTCAAAACCTCCTTGAAGCCATAGCAGGATTTGACATTACATTGATCTTCACATTACTTTTAACTGAATTTGCTTTAAGAGCATGCTGCAGCACAGATCCTCAGTATTACTGCATGAAGCAGTTTGGATGTAGTTACTACTTTTACTCTGTAACTTGTAGTGTCGTTACTATATTTGAGACTTTTAATCACCGTTCCCAAGCTCCTTGTGTGATTCTGACCCGCTTGGTGAATAAAGCTGATTGTGTTTTGTGTTTCTCTCTGCTCAGAGGTGAGTCTGTTCAGCCCTCTGCAGATTTCGGACAAGGTCCTGCTGCGCATCCTCAAGCACGCCGACGTCATCCAGGAGATCAAGTTCAACGAAGACGACAAGCTTGCCCAGCACCACTTCCTGTACCAGCGTGGCAAACCCGTCGACTTCTTCATCCTCATACTGCAGGTGAGTTCTGCTGTCACCAGGGCAAAAAGGCTTACTGCAGAATCACACGAACCCTCCCGTGGTCGTATTTATGGGTTCAACTGAGACGTGATGTTGGGTCTGTCTAGTGGATAGGGTCGTGGGTTCAAATCCTACCTCCAGCACTACCACCTCTGGCTCCCTGAGCAAGACCTTTAACCCCAAGTTGCCCTCAGGAAAATTGTCCCTGAAATCAGTAAATGGAAGCTGCTCTGGAGGAGAGTGTCCACTAAATACTATAAAATGTAAATGTGAACAAAACCTTATTTTGGTGATAATTAAAGTAAGGGATAGGGATGCACCGATTGCAATTTTCTTGGCCGATTCCAATTACCGTTTTTTTTGTAAGCGTGATTGGCCGATACCGATTTTTCCGATACTGATTTTTTTCCCAGATAACAGAAAATTAGAGCTACTGCGAGTAGTCAATGACATTGACACAAAATAACTATTAAAATTATAATTATAAGGTTGATAAACTGTAACTTGTGTTTAATCTACCTGTCGCCGGTCCTCTTTCTACGTCATCTTTGGTTTTTCTGTAAAAACTGTCTGTAGTGGCCGATCGATCGGTGCATCCCTAGTAAGGGATTATTTGTGATTGTGAACACAGCACACGGTGCACTACAACCACAAGTAACAAGCTTTTTGGTAGTGCCCAGGGAGCAGTGCTTGGGACGGTACGGTGCTCATGAGTACCTCAGTGGTACCGTAATCAGTCCAGAACTTCAGAACTGTCAGGTCAGTTCAAATCCTCAGGGTTAGTTGGTAGGGTTAGGGTTAGGGAGTTGACACTGTGATCGGAGGGTCGGTGGCTCAAGTCCCAAACCGGACTGCATTTCTCCGTTGTGTTGAGCACTAAACTGTGTGTGTGTGTGTGTGTGTGAGCATGCCTGCAGGACCACTCAGTCTGCTGCAGGGTTGACGTGCCGCTCGGTGTGTGTGCATGTTGTTGGTGCTCACGATGCCCTACAGTGTGTGTGGTGTAGTGTTGCGGGCCGGGGTGAGGGACACTAAAGCGAGTGTGACCTCAGCCAGGGTCATCAGGATGAAGCTCGCTTGCTCTGTCCTTCACTAATTGATCCCTCTTATGTAAGAGACATGGCTGGAGAGATGGAGGGAGGATGTGCAGAGTGATAATCCCACCACACACACACACTTTAGTAGCCCTATTTTTACATTACAATCGGCCAGTGAAGGTGCTGAGTAACGGGAAGGAGACACCGTGTTCCTCAGTGCTGTTTGGACGTAGGGCTGGGCAGGTTAATCGAAGGTTAATCAGAAGCTCCTCATAATCTCAGCCTCATCACTCATTTTGGTAATTTATGAAATGATGTTAATACTCTCTTTAATCTCGTCCATCACGATTATTTGAATCGTTTATCAAATATGTTAATACTGTGTTGATGTAGTGTTAAAACATAACTGAAAACTACACCCACAACACCAGATTAATCCCATTTCATTATAATATCATCTCACAGCAACAACTCTTTTAACATGTTTGACTAGAACTGGGAAATTTATCAGAAACTAATCAGAATCAGCAGTCAGCAGCTGTAACTGATGTCATCTCGCTCATCTCGATTACTGCTCAACTTCCCCCCAGTGTGTGTTGATGTACTGTCCCCTTAACAGCATACTAGTATGTGTGTGGTCATGTGACTCCTCGCTGTCCAGTCTGTTTTAGCAGTTTTGAGTGGGTTAGTTTTGTGGTGGTGGCGTCAGGGCGGTGTGATGGAAGCGAGCCGAGCGGCGGTGTGTAAACGGTGTGCAAGTGGAGCTCTGCTGATCTGGTTTCAGAGCGCGACCCGGCACCGGGCTACGGAGAGACGTGGCAAATATGAGAACTGACACAGTGCAGCCCGTCCTCCACCTGTGTGTGTGTGTGAGAGAGAGTTGGTGACCTAGACTTGTTTTGAGGTCAAATGTCAGATCTGGGATTTACAGCTTTATGATACAGTGCAGTCCTCGTGAGTGACCAGTGAGGAAAACACCAGTAAAATCTCAACAAGAAGGTGATTGTTCATTGTTGCATGTCATTAATTTTCCTACATTACTCCACACTGCACCCAGTTAGAGCAGTCAAAGTTACTACCGCGGTGTTCTTTTACCTAGAATTTTTATGCCGTAGCCAGAAAATCACCAAACAATGTCATGATATAATTCGGGGGTCTTCAACTGCTTCTGTCCCAGGGACCACCACTCAGACTAAGCAGTATGGTGGGAGGGAGTATTTTTAGGGGGCCATGCAGTGGAACACCACGTGGAACCCTATAGGAATCGTGCTGAATTTTTTTTTTTTTTCTGCCTTAAAACCCTGTTGTGGAGAAAAAACGGTAAGACCTACAGCTTTGAAATTTGGCAGGTAGGTCCGTTACCCCACCCACTACTCAAGCAAAAAAAATGCACCAAAATAAGCTATTTTGCGTTTTTCCAAAAAAAATTGTGTTTTGCCTAATAACTTTTGAACCGTAGCTCCGATTCTCAAAAATCTTATATCATCTTACTCCTTGGGTCAAGTCGAAACTTTTAGACCCTCGCATCTATTTCTTCCATATTTGATTTTTCGCTAATTTGCATAAAATGAAAACCCATCTTTTTCAAACTAGTCCCTGGATTTTTGTCCAATCTGCATGCAGCTGGTATCATTTGAATCCCAAGACACTCTTCTTTAATTATTATCCAGCACATTTTTAATTTAGGTCTTCATTTGGCTGTAATATGCAAATAAATGTGGTGGGCTTGGCATAGGACTGCAACACCACACACTGAGTGTCATAGAAATCCGGCTCTGGGTGGGCTACAGCTTTGAAAGGTAGGTAGGTCTGGTACCCCTCCCACTACTCGGGCAAAAAAAAATGCACCACTATGCCAGCTGGTGGCGCTATAATAAGCTATTTTGCGTTTTGCTTAATAAGTTTTGAACCGTAGCACCCTAGATAAAAGGATGAAACGTGTCATTTTTCAACACCTGTCCACTTCGATTCGTCAAAAACTGATAAAGCTGCAAACTGCATGGCCCCCGTAATCACTGCTTGCAGTTATATTTTGTATTACTTTTGAGATATTTGCACTAAATTCATTAATATTCGTTATTATAATTTTTTTTAAGTGATTTCAGTAGTGAAAGTGGATTGTGACAGACCCCCTGCACTTCCACTGTTGACCAGCCAGTTGAAGACCTGCGTTATAATAGATAGTCTGCCGCTGCATCGATGCAGAATCGTACCTGTTGACGTCGCGATGCATTGATTATACGATTCATTTCAGCACCCCTGCTGCACTGGGTTGGACCTACTTTAGGGACCTTGTGTCTTCGTGTGGTTATATGGAATAGTCTTCTCTTATGCTAAATTAACTCCTACAATGGCTGTTTTTAACATGAAAACCTATTTACTTTCTCAGGCTTTTAAGTGCTTTTAATGACGACATATCCAGCGGTCAGGCCGGTCTCGGGTTGTTCAGTTCTGCTCTCAGTTGAATGGGATTCTTTCTTTTTACTGCCTGTGTACATGTGTTCATTCTCCTACTCCTTTAAAAGGGCCTTAATGATGTTCTCTTTGGTTTTGTTACATCATGTTAAATGTCCAGCACTGCTTGACACGTGTTCTTTTAAACGCGCTATAAAGAAGTGTGGTAGTAAAAGGAAGTAAAAGAGCAGGAAAGGTTTCATGTTGAATACTGAGCTTATGGTTACGGTTGTAAATCAGGTTTCATCATGGTCAGTTCAGTAGACAACGATTTGACTTGTGTTGATGAAGTCTGTTACGAATGCGATTTCCATGTGAGCTAGTGATGGATATGAGACATTATCGTATGCCAACACTTCAAATCACATCACAGAAATCAACTAAAATATCATTAGACACGTGTTCCTGCGCTCAAGCAGACATTTCAAGATTGATGTATCATTACACCCCTTAATTAGGGTTAGGGACAGCTATGGAATGTCCCCAAAGGTAGAGTAAAGTGTGTGAGTGTGTGTGTGTACAGTATGCAGTATTCATGCTCTGGTTAGGTTTCCTAATCCTAGAATTACTGCTCTCACACTTTGGGGAAGGTGTGTATCGTCTGACCTGCGCAGAGAGGGTGGTTCCCGGGTGCAGCTGGCCAGTGGGGCGTGTGTGTGTGTGTTCATATAGGTGCTCAGCTCTACATGCAGAGTGTGGTTTGTTTTGGGGATTGTGCATTATTCAGCGTGTGGATGGTGGTGTCAGTTTTGGGTTTCAGGTGTTTGTAGGGCAGGTGGAGTTTGGGTGGAGGGTAGGGATGCACCGAGCCAACTTTTTCAGTAGCAATAACGATGCCGATATCTGGTAGTATTGATCTGATATCAGTGTGTAATTAATCATCTGTATATTTCTGTGTGAGGAGGAGACTCTGTAGAATGGATTTGTTTAAACACAGTTGTGTCATTTTGTGGTGTGTGTCTCGTACAGGGCCGTGTGGAGGTGGAGGCAGGGAAGGAGAACATGAAGTTTGAGACCGGACCCTTCTCCTACTACGGAGTGATGGCACTGACTGCTCCGTCCCTGGGTAATAAAATCCTCTGAACTCTCACACCTCTTTAGTGACGGCACTTCCACCTCTTTTCCACTGCACTGCTGCTGGTTCCCACTTTAGAACCAGTACCACATTTGTCCACTCAAAGTAAACAACAAAATTGGCTTAGAAACAAGTATTTTAAAATGGGAAAATCAGGGTTACAATAAACTTCAAAGTTATTGAGTCATTCTCTCTGGTTCCCATCTCTGGCACCGGCACCAGTGCAGTGGAAAAGCGTTTTCTGGGAGAGAGCAGCAGCAGTTCGGGTTTGTGCAGCTCGGCTGCTTCCATGAATAAATGCAGCGGAAATAACTTTTTAAATACACAAAATACAAAATCTTTTTTAAAATACAGGTTAGGGTTGGTCTTACGGTATTAGGGTTAGAGGGTTAATTTCCCAGTCGAGGATTTAGCCTAGTCCTAGACTAGCTTTGAGTTTGAATGGTAAATCTACATTCGTACTACAATTTAGTCCTAGACTAGGCTTAATCCATGAACAAGAAACCAGCCCAGATGGTTAGCTTTATGCTTGGTCTTGGGGGTTAGGGTTAGGCTTAGTCTTAGGCTTGGGTGTAAATATTAGGGGACATCTAGCCTTACCGTGGCCCTGCTCAGATCAGCAGAATGCAGTGTTAGTGAAGTTGTAGCTGTGATTAACTGTGCTGTAGTGACTCCTGCTGGCCGAGCGCAGTACTGCAGCGGTAACGCCACTGTCCGTCTGTCCACTACATGTTACGCTGTGTCCGTCTGCATCAGACTCCACCTCAGGCCTTTATGTGCTGAGTGTCTGTCTGATTGCATGTCCGCGTGTGGGTTTATGTACAGGTATGACCCGTGTGTTTCTTCATTTTAGGCACTTATTGGAGTTTGTCTTTGAGGCTGCGTTCAACAAAATAATACTGTACATTATATGGACTTTTAACAATTTTTGCAAGATGTTGTAGCTGCATGTTTAAGATGTGGTGGACACATTAATAATCACTTTGTTGCAGACTCTGAAAGCAGCAGTGAAAGTTATGACCAACGCTAGAGAGCTGCCTCTTTTAACTGTACATATGTTTAAGTAATGACCAGTCGGACCCATGTCCAGCACAGAAACTGTGATTTTGTTCATGTTGACTTCACTGATCGACTGTTTCAAGCTAGTGTCTATCTCTCCCTCCCTCCCTCCCGCCCCCCTGCTCTTGCTGTTGCCCTTCCCGCCCCCCAGCGACCACCCCCCTCTCTCGTGGTATGCGCCCCAACCGCGCCCTCTCTCTTAGAGGTTCTCTCTGTTCTCTCCTTCCCAGGTAAGCACCTGCATGGTGGGAGCCTAACCTGGGAGGGGGGCGGGGCCTGGCGGGTGGGGGTGGGCACTAACATGACGGGTGGGAGGGGCTTCATTCTCATGAGCGAATGAACCAAAAGATCACATTTCCCACAGTTCATCCTCTCACAAGCCCTCGTCCAGCAAGTTCGGCGTGGCCAGGGGCAGGAGGTCATCCTCCGGCGTCGTTTATTCATTATTTGGGTTCATTTTGCCGAAGGGGGTGAAGTTCCCTCTAATCTACGTTAATATCGGCTGATAGAGCCACAACCATGTGCTAGTTGATGAGTAAACAGGGAGTCGTTCGTGACGTGATGAGGATGAAAGACGACTTGCTGGACTCTAGGCATGGGCCGGTACCAGATTCTGATGATATGATCAATTTAAGAAGTGTAGTATGATGTATGTTTACATTTATGACATTTAGCAGATGCTCTTATTTAATTTCAGGTACATCTGTCTTAATAGTATGGTAGGTAAGGTGCTCTTATCATACTTTTCTGTGTGCTAGTATGCATCTCAGGAAACAGCCAGGGTTGTAGCTTAACGGCTCTCCACACACTAGGTAGTGCACATGGAGAGTCACACGCGCCCTGTTTGACTTGCTTCACTACATAGGGCGGGAAGTGACTTTTTCTCATAATGCTGTGCACTACGCTGGAAGTGCTCCACCTCGCTCCACTCTGCTGTGACGCTCGCTTGACTTGGTGCTGTGTTAGAAATGTCTGAACTATGGTGGTGTTTTTCTGCCAAAATTCTGAGAGTGCAGTGGAACTTTGGCAAGCAAAATATCTTGTCTTTATTCACCTTCCTCTTTTATCAGCATCGGTATCGGATAGCGGCATTGGCCAGTTATTCCCTTATCGTGCATCCCTAATTCAAACCCACAACCTCGTGGTTCAGATGTGATTGTATTAACCACTAGACCACCACCGCCACCACCACAGAGATCCCTGCACACTACATAACCTCGAGTCGGACACACAGCTGGAGTGACAACTTAGAGTTTGCTGATCGATGATGGAACGTGGATTTTGTGTGATTGAGGGCTTTTGTGGGCGACTCTTAAAATAGATGTGATTTCTGCACTTCCTGTTTTTGCTTGGTCATAAAAGCCGCTCGTTAGTGCTTTGTATTGTTTTTAAGCTGTAGTACACATTGGAAGCGTTTACCGGCCCATGCCTACTGGACTCGTGGCTTCTCTCTGCTGTTGATTCTGAGTGGACTGAAGTGCGATGTGGAGTTCTCCTGCCCTCTGTTCTGCACTCTTTTTCCTCACCTTTCCCCGGCCCAGATCACGCCCCGTGTGGTGGAGCTCGACCTCGGCACTACATCTCCTCACACCCGCATGACACTCACCCTCAAATCACAGAGGCCTTTCTCCAGCTGCACTAATTCACTTCTAGCCGAGTCAGGGCTGATTGAGATTTGTCCGAATTCTTTATGAGGAACGTGAAGGTAAATGCCTCTCAGATGAGCTTGCGTCAGGCCCAGTGTACGACAAGCTGCTGCAGATTTATCAAACACTTTCATCAAAATGCACATGTTAAAAGACAACTGAGAAAGTACTTTCATCAAAATTCAGGCAGATGGCCAACATCGTCCAGATGCACTGACCGATGCAGAGTAAACCCCGACGACTCTCATCAAAATCAACAGAAATGGATGTTCAGTGATGGAGGAAAAGTGTCAGTCCTAGTTACCTTTCTCCAAACAGCTACTGAAGGATCCCCACCACTGAAGGAAGCACACACACTCCTTCTCACCTTTATGTCCACCCCTCTTACCTCTGATCCACCGCACTGCTGCCAGTTTGAAACCGTTACATGGAAACAGAAAGTGGTCCGGTGCTGCAAAATCAGCTCTCAACTGATGTGTTGCTGGTCTGGATCCAGAATTGATTACAACCCAAATCCCCGGCCTCGTAAGTCAGCAGAAAAATGCGGAAGCGCTTCTCGTTGGTTCTTAACTTCAACACTGACCGATTACCGGCACCAGTGCGGTGGAAACGAGAATCGTGCAGCTGGTCTCCTCTACTGCACGATGCTGGTACAGCTCTTATTCTTTATTTTTATAAATGAGCACAACATCAAAAGACCAGCTGAGTTTTGGTTCTGGTTCAGAGCTGACTTCGCAGTACTGGTACCAGTTCCAAACTGGGAACCAGAACTGGAACCAGTGCAGCGGACAAGGGGACTGAGAGAGATGCGGCAGTGTTCGCTTGGGGAAAGGTGGTCACTAATGTAGCCTGTAGAGGGAGCCAGTGCACTAATATACAACACCTACAGTATCACCAGTAGCACACGTCGCCATGGCAACACCACTAATGGTTTGTGTAGCTGCTGTAATGTACGGTAGGGCTGTGCGATATGAACAGTATCTCGTGTCCCGATAACGATAGATCATCACAACATAAATTCAATGAACCAGCAATTTGTGTGTGTATATATATTTACGTTTGTGTTTCATTCTTTCAAAATGTCACACGTTAAAGAAGCAGCAGATATTACAACCAGGCAAGAAAAAGGGTTTACTGAAACACACCGTTAATTAGTTGTAGTAAGTGGCCCCTGAACTGAATTTGAATGGTAATTGGGTTATAGCAGAATGTGATGTCAGGAGACATGTAAATCTAGTCGTATTATGATTATAGTTGTGATTTACACACATACACTATACATATTTACCCTCACATTGCACAGCCCTGCCGTTTACAGCATCGTAGAGATTTAACCCTGAACTAAACTCTGATCATGAAGATAAAGCCTCTGATTTGCCTCCACCGTGTTCGTCCAGTCTCCTGCCTCTGCTCCATTCATACATCTGTGTGTGTGTGAACTGTTGTTTACTGTGTGTGAAGTGGTGAAGTTCAGCTGTTCTGTAAGTATCATTGGACCTGCATTCATATGTGGAGTTGTGTGATGGAAACAGACGTGTGTAAATCATTCCACGTCCAGTTACCATTCAACCTGCAGTCATTTATTTCAAGTGTGTGTGTGTGTGTGTGTTTGCTGGCGTCCCTCCTCTCCCTCGTCTCATTCATCCTCTCTCTCTCTTGGCGTTGTCCAGAGTTCCGCTCCCCGTCCCACCTGAGTGGTCTGAACCGCTCGGCGTCGCTCAGCTGCACAGAGAGGGTGGACGCGCTGTCGGTCAGCGGCAGCACCTCGCAGCTCAGCTCCGCCCCCGTCCCCGTCCCCCAGTATGTCCCCGACTTCAACGTTCGTGCACTAACACACCTGCAGTACGCCAAGGTAAGGGACCACCAAGAGAGGCCACAGCATTTAATAAGCTGTATAATAAGCATCGTGCAGATTACGTTATAGCATTAATGACAGATTAATAACAAGAATAAAAGTGCACCACAACCAAATATGAGCTCTGTATGTGACCCATGGGACAGTACCTTTATCATGAGTACCTCAGTGGTACCTTTACTGGTCCGGGACTTGAAGCGGTGACCCTTTGGTCACAGGGCAACTCCCTCACCGTTACACTGCCAACTGCCCCAAAATAGCCCTATATATAACTCTGTAAATATGTTTATTACATATCTATGTTCCTTACAGTGGTTACATTCTCCTGTTGGTCACTCTCTCCTCTCTCCGTCCAGATCACTCGTGCTCAGTACCAAAACGGCCTACTGACCTCCAGGATGGACAGCACGCCACAGTCCCCGGAGAGCAACCACACCCGCTTGGACCTTGCCGTCCTGGCCCCGCCGAGTCCCTCACCCCCCGCCTCTGTCCACCCCAAAGACAACCCGGATGAGACCACCTCGCTGCTCAACGACAAGAACAGCCTGAGTGGTCACCCACACCAACATCCGTACGCCAACTCCAACACTAACGCCAACTCCAGCCCTCGCCTCCACATCGGCCCTCACCCTCATCCTCATCCTCACACTTCTCCTCACCCTCACTCTCACTCTCACCCTCACATCCACACCATCTCTCATTCCCACGCTCACATCGAGAGCACAATCTGACCTGCTGAAGTTTGTGGACTCGGGGACCAAATAAATACACACACACACACACAAACACACACACACACAACATGTGGACCATCTACAAACCATATGCAAACCAGCACACATACAAGCACATGCAGTGTGCAGATCAAATTCACTTTTTACCAAAAAGAGCCGTTCCTTCATTCATGTTGAGACGACAACAATTCCGGAAGGATTTCAAGCAGTGTGTGTGTGTGTGAGTGTGTGTGTGTGTGTGACTATGCAGAACATTTGTGAGACACTGTCTGTGTTCATGTGTGTGTTAGTTCATACACTAGTTATGGGAATCTAGTAGCACTAGTTACGTTGCATGCTCAACACCTTCCAAACTCCCCTGTCACAGATACTAAGAGACATTATAGATTTCTGTAGCATGCAACTGCCAAAAATGCCTCGGTCAGCTCGCCTTGGGCATTTTTGCAGAATCCGAGGTAACTGCAAGATGCACTTTTTAATAATCTCAGTTTTTCTGTCTTGTTCAGTTCCAGAAAGGCAGAGGAAGTGGACGAGGACTTTTAGTGTCTCACAAGCTGGTGACGTACTAAACGCCCTCGCTTGCTTTCACTCGATGTTAGTGGCTTCAGCTGCCAAGTGCACTCCACCACGAGAACTGTTGTGTTAGTGTTGCAGCATTTACACACACGCAGCGGGGTTTCATATTTACTGTAGTACAGTACTGACTCTGGACCTGTAGCGTAGACTCTCTATAAAGCATCGGTACAATCTGAGGTTTGATACTGCACCATCCGGGCCGTGTGCCGCTGCACTTCATCAAACGAGGGAACTTCTCTTTTGTAAATGGTTATGCAAATAGTTATAAACGGTTTGAAATAGCCACAATATTAGCGTAGTTGGTACGATCCAGAGATTTGCACGTTATCAGTAGACCATGGACCTTAGGGTGAGACACGTGTAGACGTTGTACACTATAGAACATATATTTATTTTTGCATAAATTATTATTTTTCTTTTTGAACAGTGTAATATTTTATATGCTTAGATTTTAAGATTTTGTTTTTGGACACAGCTGTCCTGGGACGAGTTCCAGACGAGACGGGCCAGTCTCCCCGTCTGATAGAGATTTGTTCTCGATTATCCTGCGTGTGGAATCTCAGAGTAGAGTTTGGTTTTATGTGATTTCGTGTGGAACAATACTAAGTGAGACGACATTCCTGACCTTAAACCCGACTGCAGCCTCTTTGGTGCTGGGACACTATTCACTGTGATTCACTTCATGCCACAAACTGTGTGTTTATTTCCCACTTTACATCAAATGAAACGTTGAATGCTGTAAATGCTCCGCGATACTCAAGTCACCTGGCCTCTAGTGGGATGGTTTATGGATGGGACGTTGGTGCGAGAGCATTTATTTAAGATCCAAGCGGCTGTTCCCCTTGGTGTGTATTTCTCCTGGCATTATTGTATTGTTCTAGATGATTAACATTCTCTTATTGGCCTAAAGACTTCTGACATGCTGTTATATGAAACTATTTAAAGAACAGTTTGAGCAGTTTGTCGTTTATTGGTGAAAGTGGACTCCTGTCCAGCATTTATGGGTTATGAGTTATTTATGAGCGTATTGTTGCCTTTATCAGAGGTCTAAAGAAGCAATAGAACGTTATTATTATTATTACTACTACAGGGGTTAAATGCAATGCTGTTGCACAAAGTGAGGGAAAGGGTTTTTACCTCAGTTAACACTGCATGTTTGGAGTTCAACCAAAATATGTTTTGTTTTGTTTTTGTGAGCACATACCTTGTGACCATGCATTACCGTTTAACGCAACCAAAGTTAGTGTGGAGTGTGAATTAGAATGTGTTGGCCAAAGCCGAGTGCACTTTGATCCGTGGAGGGAGACACTCCTGCGGCTCGCAGCTAATTAAATTCCGTCGGAGCAGAGGTCCAGTCCGCTAATCTGATTTTAATGCTGAATGCCACTTGTCGGTGTGTAGAGGGACAACCGGGAGCTGGCTTTCTAGAAGATTTGCCAAGGTGAAGGTTAAAGATTACGGATGTGTTTCCGGACACTGACCCCACTCTCCGCTAGGCCTCATTTACTTTTTTAGTGTTTGTGGTCATACGTGTTGTGTGTTGACCTGTGGAACAGCTAAAAGGGCTTCACAAATCCGCAAAAAGCCCTTTCCGGTCCGGTGACGTACCATGTCATTTCCAACAAAATTCCATATTACCTGCTATGCATTTTTCCATAGCAAAAAATCACTTTTACAAAAGGATATTTTCTGCTTTAATGGACAATGGATTTGTTTTATTATGTCGAGAGTGTGCATCCCCATTGCAGTCAGTTTTACTGAGGGATGGATGTTAAAGTGGCTTCCTTTTAACTGTATAAATAAGAATAAGTTTAATTATGAAAAGCTGTTCTGTGTTCCTCCTTTAAGGGAAGAGTATAACGAGCAAATATACTGTACCTCCTGTTATCTTTGGTTGTTCTATTTAAAGCAATGTGTACATAGTGTTTTATAATAACTAGTGGAGGAGTTGTGGTGAAGGTGAGAATAAATCAGATCTATTTCTCTATAAAGAACTTCTCTTGTGTTTATTGATTTATACTTCTGAACTTTGTGTTTGTGTTTGAAACTAACCCTCTTTCAGTTCTTGGTGAATTTGTGTTGGTCCAGTTCACTGTGTTGTTGACTATAAACACGAACCACCTCATGTACCAAATATACACCTCTGTCTCATATCCTGAGAGGTTTGTCTGCTTTTGGTTTTCAATAATCAGTTTTCACCTTGAGATGTGTGGAAATACAAACTAGTGATGTGTTCAGTCGGGGAAGAGGTACATGTGCTGAACACTGGGGGTGTAGGATCAGTGTTGAGAGTAATGTGTTGCAAAATTAACATAATTGCAGTAACATATTACTTTTGCTGTAACAATCATTAAGGTGTTACTTTCAGTAATATACTTGTTCCATATTTCAGTGACACGTTACAACACCCAAAATTTAGTGCTGTTTTGTTTTATTCCCAACATCGTGAGACCTAAACTGTATCACCACTTTATCTTGAACAGGTCTTATTTTATTGAAGATTGATTAATATTTAAATGTCTGGTTTAGCTAAGGAATAAAAATGTTAAAGCATATTTTGTAGTAATTGTGGAAGTAACTGTGTTAAATCTGCATTGTGATATGGTCTCATATTGATCGCTGGCTCCTGAATTGAGTCAAATTGAAACTGTATCGTAACAGCTTTTATGATATCGACAGACGTCACGTCGTTTTACATTCAATCGATATAACTTCGCATTGTGAGCTGGCTTCAGGGGGGTTTTATGGCCAGTCTTTTATAATAAAGTCATACTGAGTTGGTCGATTTGGGAATTTTTAGCTGCATTATTCCAGAACTCGGGTTAATTCCAACTTTATTTCTCCGCTCGCTCGGTTTACCTCATATTTATAGCCCACAGGCCTGGGTGGGCGTGGCGCGCCTTCCTCACCTCGCTCTCCTATTGGCTTATCACGGCCTATCAATCTCATTGGTCCGCACGGTCCGTGCGCGGTGACGTCATGCGTGGAACAAAACAGGCCCCGTTCGCATACTAACGTACTAAGCAGTAGGTCGTCACAATGAGTGGATGCCGCTCTGCCGTGTTACAGTGGTAGGCGATGTGGGCGGATTGGGACGCGTCCTGTCGTTTTCTTCTGCGCCGTGTTCCCGCTCGACGCTGAGGCCAGAGACGAGCAGCAGCGCTAATGTCCTCCTGAGGGGTTTTTACTGCGTTTTAACGGGTTGTGAAGCCTTCCGAAATGGCGTCGAGGGCAGTGAGGACGTTTTGTTCGTCGTGTTCCGTGGGGAAAAGGAAAAAGGTCGGCGGGTAACGTTTAGCGAAGACGCGGGGCAGGTGTCACATGATTGGCGCATAAACCGTTTTCCAATATGGTGGTCGGCCTCTTGTTGACGGTCTGCTTCTGCTTCGGCTTCGGTTTCGGTTTGGGGCAGTCTGGAAGCCCCCAGCTGGTCGGCCTGCGGCTGGAGGACGGCGGCGAAGGCGTGTACATGAGGGAGCGGGTGATAAACGCCGCCCCCGGCTCCACTTTTCGGCTGCGGCTGTTCGGCGGCTCGCTGGGTAACGGGACGCGGCCGTGGCTCGCCTTCGCCGCCGAGCAGCTGAACGAGGTCGGGGATCCGTGTTCGCTGGATTCTCGCCGCAACTCGTCCGCATTCCGTTTGAAGGGAGATTTCACGGCGGACGACGACGACGTGAGCGGGCTGGTAAACGTGAAGACGTCTGAAGGAACCGAGCTGGAATCGAGTGCGCTTTTCCACAGGCTGTGCGTGCTCGCGGGTGAGAATTGGGCGTCGGTGGGTTCGGACCGGCTCCGCGTGGAAGAAGTCCCGCTTTCCCCGTTACCGTTGTGGGCCGTGGTTCTGATAATCGCGGCCGTGGCTCTGCTGTGTGGCCTGATCAAGTGCTTGACCCTCAGCCTGCTGTGGCTGGACCCGTTAGAACTCTACGTGATCCACAGTTGCGGTTCCGAGGAGGAGAGACGGACCGCCAAGCGTTTGGAACCCGCCCGGAGGAGGGGGAACTTCTTGGTGTGCGCCCTGCTCCTGCTGACCGCACTGGGCCACTCGGCCCTGGGCGTGATTCTGTACCGGGCCTTGGGTTCGGTTGTGCCGGCCTTGCTGATCTGCGCCGCGCTCCTGTTCCTGGTGGCCGAGCTTCTGCCCCACGTCGTTGGTTCTGGTTACGGCTTCCAGCTAGCGCCGGGCCTGACCTGGCTTGCCCAGACGTGTCTGATCGTGACCTGCCCGCTGTCGTGCCCCCTGGGCCTGCTGCTGGACGTGGCGCTGGGGCGGGACGTGAGCACGTGCGGCGTTCGGGAGAAGGTGATGGAGATGATCCGCACTAACGTCAACGACCCGTACGGCGAGTTCGTCAAGGAGGAGTTCCGGCGCGGCACGCTGAGGACCAAGACGGTGGAGGACATCCTGACCCCGCTGAAGGACTGCTTCATGCTGGCCTCCAACGCCCTGCTCGACTTCGGGACCATGTCCGAGATCATGCAGAGCGGCTACACCCGGGTGCCCGTCTACGAGGAGGAGAAGTCCAACATCGTCGACATCCTCTACGTTAAAGACCTGGCTCTGGTGGATCCGGAGGACTGTACGCCCGTCAGCACCATCACCAAGTTCTACAACCACCCGCTCCACTTCGTCTTCAACGACACCAAGCTGGACGCCATGCTCGAGGAATTCAAGAAAGGTCGTAGCTGGACTCCAGTTTATGGCGTTTTGACTTTATGTCATGGTTAGGGTTAGACAGTTTTTGACTTACACTTTGCTCGTTCCTGTAGGAAACTCCCACCTGGCCATAGTGCAGAGGGTGAATAACGAGGGCGAGGGCGACCCCTTCTACGAGGTGCTGGGGCTGGTCACCCTGGAGGACGTCATTGAGGAGATCATCAAGTCGGAGATCCTGGACGAGTCTGAGGGATACAGTAAGAGAAACGTTACCAGCATATCTTAAGATTGCATCAGTTAGAAGTTCACGATGTGTGTTGCAATTAATGTTTCAGTGTGCTAATGTATTGTCCAGCCCTAGTTTGAGTATTGTGTGTGTGTGTTTGACGCCCTCGATCCTTCTTTCACTTACCCGGCGTTCTGTCCTGCAGTGAACATGAAGGTGAAGCGTCCCCTGGTGCCGCTGGAGATACCCCTGGAGCCTCGCTCGGCCACACAGGAGGAGTTCTCGCTCTTCAAGGTGCCTGAGGGAGAGCCCAAAATCCGCACGTCCCCCCAGCTCCTGCTCGCCACGCACCGCTTCCTCTCCAGAGGTCCGACCCCATGCAGGCGCTCCGCCCTGCACTCTCTCTTGTTGTGTGTTATATACGTGGTGACAGGGTGAAGTGAGACTGTAGACATCACCCAAGAGTCAGTAAAATCCGCAGCTCATTCTCAAACCACTTCTTATCTTAAATATTATTTTAGATATTAAAATTAATCTACTTTTTCCTGATACACAACACTACATGCAGGGCATCACAACTTCACAACTCCTGTAGTGCTTGAATTACATTTTTCCCTGATTTTACTGTCAGCAGTTGAGTAAAGCCTGCCCTTGGAGAGCCTACTTAAAGCCCAGAAGCTTCTCTCTCGTTGAGTTTTGCAACGCATTGCTTAAGACGGAGTGTGTGAAAGAGCTGTTTACTTATTAGCAGCACCAGCCCCTTATCACTTCCTCTCTAGTGATACTTCTGACCCGTGTTCCTTCTGATAGCTTTCCACAAACACACACTTCTGACTTGGGACTGAGCTTCAGACTGAACAAGTGATTGAATCTGCAGGTTTTACACCTGTTAGTGTTGATTAAAGCCCTTACACGTGCAGAACACTTATTGGCCTAACTGCTTCACACATCTCTATACGTCGTGTACAGTAAGTTAGTAAGAAATCCAGTGAGGCGGCAGCTTTTAGTCATGATGCACCTGAACCATGGAACACCAGCAGCAGTGATTAGACAAGCTGAATAACTCTCCGCTTTTAACATCTCAGCTCTTTATTACTCTTAATTTATTGTATTCCTATTTCTCCCCTTTAACCCTTCTTTAGAATTTTTAGATTTAGGTTGTTACTAACTTGTGTCCTTTTTATTTTTACGTTTCTTTTTATTTATTTCTATTTGTCCAATTGTTCACTCGGTCACTTATTAACATTTCAGTTTCTTCTTTACATTTACACAGAATTTTTACAGGGCATGTCACACTCAAAATTGAACACAACAAATATTCAACAAACTCCTAGTGATGGGATTTTTATCCTGATTTTATTGTTAATGTACAGCACTTTTGTGCTGCAGTTTTCCGTATGAAAGTGTGATGATAAATGGGCGTGTGTATTTTTGGTTGTAGAGGTGGAACACTTTGGCCCACAGCGCATGTCAGAGAAGGTGTTGTTTCATCTGTTGAGGCACCCGAGCGTTAACCAGGAGGTGAAATTTGACCCGAGCAACCGCATGAGTCCCGATCACTACCTGTACATGCGCAACCAGCCGGTGGACTACTTCATCCTGCTGCTACAGGTGAGCGCAGCACTGCCCCCGAAAACACACCCTACAGCGTCCAGTAGGGCTCGCCAGTATGACTTCTAATCAGTATCGCGATTAGATTGAACACTTTACCATGATTACAGTTAATGAACGATTGCTTTGTTTTGGGACTTTTTGTTAGGTTTGTATTGTAAATTATAGTTGTGGGAAGTAAGCTAGTGCCATTACATTAGTTGAAAAATAAGAATCGATTTTGAATGGACAGAGAAAGACTCGTGATTCGATTCGATACAATTTTTTAGCACACGCCCAGTAAATATCCTCAACTACAAAAGCTGGAATATTATATTCTACTGAACTGGTGCACATCTTTGTGATGGTTCTTTTTGTATTAACAGAATGGTAAAATATAATAATCATGGGCCGTGCTGACATCTGGAGCTAAACACACACTGGCTGTAGTCCTCCTCACTATAAACCAAATGTGCTGTTGTGTTTTCTCCCCTCAGAGCTCTCTGTTTGGAGCTTGTGGATAGTAAACACACTTGAGGTGGGCTCAGTTGGAGGTTGGAGAAAGCAGAGTTGTGCTGGGATTAATCCCAACCTTTGGAGAGCTGGCTTAGTGGTGGAGTGGTCACAGAGTGGAAGATTAATAAGTAGTGAATGCTTTAATGCGTGAGTGAGTGTGTAGTGTTTGTAGCCGTGTGATTTCCATGCTGCTGGTCATCAGGACGTTAAGGTTTCTTGCTGTCTGGTGTGTTCAGGGCCGTGTGGAGGTGGAGATTGGAAAAGAAGGCTTAAAGTTTGAGAACGGCGCCTTCACCTACTATGGAGTTTCAGCTCTGACCGCACCATCGTCTGGTACGTAATGTCACGTTGATGCTTTTGCAGTAGCGATCTCATGATTGTGTTTTACAGCGGTCACCTTGTTCTCTTCAGTGTTTAGTCTCCTAAAATTCACCACACCATCCACTTGATCTCTCCGTTTGATCTTGCTTTCTGCACACCACAATCACAGTTTCTCCAGGACATGTCTTTAGCCTCATCTTGATGTTCTGTTATCTTGTAACTCTCACTTCTGATGCAGGTGATCTCATCAGGGGTGGGATTTAGCTGGATCAGGTGTGTTGAACACTATGTAGTTAACCTGCTCTTGTAGAGTTCAGATTGCTAATACACAGTTCAACCCAGTCCCTGTCCTCCGTGTGTGTGTGTGTGTGTGATGTTTTACCACAGTAGACCGTAGGGTTGTCATGACACTAGAACTCATGCTCACACACAGGAAGTACAGTTACATTTAAGGTGCTTTATCAGACTCTTATCCAGAGTCACTTCCATCTCCTAATTTCTCCCTGCAGCATCTTGGGGTTAAGGGTCCAGCTCAGGCTCTCAGTGCTGGTAATGCTGCCACCACCATCACCTAGATGACCTGGGGTGTGATGATGTTGTTAGTGTAAACTGCTGTAAATGGTGGGTGGGTGTGTGTGTGTGTGTGTGTAGTCCACCAGTCTCCCGTGTCCACCCAGCACCGCTCCTCCAGAGACCCGTTTGAGCTGGGAGAGGCCACCAGCCCGTCCAGCTACTGTCCCGACTACACAGTGCGAGCACTCACCGACCTGCAGCTCATCAGGGTGAGAACACGGACAGCAAGGTTGAAGGTTACTTTATTATCAGCAGCAGCAGCAGCTTTATGCCAGACATGCCACGATACCTCTCATGTCCAATACCAATGTTGTAAATCTGAATACGTGCTGATACGATACAAATCTGATACAGTCTCTGAGTCTTGTTTAAACAACATTAATAATGCTTTAAAAATGAGATGATTCCGTTCTGCTTTAGGGAACACCTGACTTGAATCCTGTTTTCCTACTAAAACTGTGTAATAATTACTAGGGATGCACCGATCGATCGGCCAGCGATTGGACTTGGCCGATTTTTGGCCTGATCGGCCGATCACTCACACGTGTGGCCGATTTCAAACCGATCTTGCGCATGCGCATTACTTGCCGCACAGCCACGCGTGCATTCAGGCAACGTTCACATGTGCGCTCAACGGAGGCGTTTCTCATTCTCTTTGAATGGGGTGATGTGCGGCGTGCGTGATTTTTTTGGGTGCGTGAGTATGGCGTCACATCAATGCCAAAACTAGAGCGCGCAAAATGGCCCGCCGCAAAAAATTTGCAGGCGTAAATTTCAAAGTCGCGCCCACAAATGTGAAACTCGAGAGCACAAAATTAAGAATCGAGTGCGTGGTTGTGATAATATTGCGCACGAACTGTATTGTTTCCTCTCGATGTGTTAAATGTTCTCGCGCGCAAAGCAGATTACCGACGAGCGGCTTTTTTGCTCGAGTGAGATTTCTGCGCGCGGTTTGAAAGGGGGTGGGTTTTGGCAGTTTGGGGGCGGGGTTTTTCCACTTGTCTGTCCCCAATTCAACATAAACACAGATGCACAAGTCAGTCACAAGATGATCAGCCGTTTTCCATAGTTGAGGATACAGGCTTCAGAAATCTGATAAATCACCTCTGCCCAAAATACACTATGCCAAGTAGGCGTTACTTTTCGGACGTCGAGTTACATTTTATTTATTTAAATTTGTAAAGAAAATTTGTTATGAGAATAAAGCATTATATTAAAGAAAATTAGATTTTTGTTTGTATTTGCTGTAGAGCTGCCACTATTATATGTCACTATTATAAAAGTAACTAGTAAACAGGGAAAGTAACTACTGCGTTACATTTAAAAAGTGGAAACCCATTTTTTTGTGTCGATGTCGTCGACTACTCGCAGCAGCTCTAATTTTCTGTTATCTGGGAAAAAAATCGGTATCGGAAAAATCTGTGTCGGCTGATCACACTTACAAAAAAATCGGTAATCGGAAAATTGCAATCGGTGCATCTCTAATAATTACACACCCCTTATGTATATGCTAAAATAACATCTCAAACATTAGTCCTTTAAACACAGTTGTGTATGTAGTGAAGACCCAATGCCATTGCTACCTGATCCAGCTGTTCGAGTGGTTATCGGACCCAAGCTGTTTCTACTTTATACTTGTTCAGCTTGGTGTTAAGGGTCTTACTCATTAATCCAGTGCTGGTAGTGCTGGAGCTAGGATTCAGACCCATGACCTCTTGGTCCAGAGGCGAGCATCTTAACCGCTACACCACCAGCATCCCATAAACAACACAGTGCAAGAACAATACAGTAGAATAAAAACAGCAACACAATGATGTGCAGATGTGTGGGATGTAAACTTGACTGGTCATGGCTTTCCTCCAGGTGACACGTCTGCAGTACCTGAATGCGGTGCTGGCGTCCCGTGTGGCCCAGAGCCCCGACGCAGCTGAGATTAAAATCCTCCCCAACAGCCAGACCAAACTGCTAAACGAGAAGAACACTACCCAAGGTACAGAGCTGTGAGCCAGCTGTGGACACACTCCCACACCAGCTTTGGTAATGAGATTAAAACCCTTCACACACACACACACACCCCACGCCATTCCACTCGCTTACCCTTTATTACCACCAGACTCTCTCTCCATACCCACACACACACACACACAGCATTCTGCCTCCACGTCCACTCTGATTAAACCTCTGCTTCTCTCTCTCTCTCTCCTGTTTAAACCTGATCTCCACTCCTCCATCCAGACTTCTCTCTTCAGTTTTCCTTCTTTGATGCAATTGACAGCTACTGTTAGTGTACTTTGCATGAGGTAAACAGCAGTTGATGTTGGTCGTGAGCATGAGTTTGTACGTTGTGACCGCTCTTCCCATCTCCCCTCCTGCACTCAGCTGCTCTGGTGTGTGCGTGTTAGGGCTCCACGGTTCACTTAATGCTACGTGTTTCAGCTGCGGTTTGTTTCAACACTGTTTTTTTTGGTTGACTAAGTAAAAATGGGGAGAATACACATCATCTTTAACATTATGACAGCTGATATATCATTATAGAACCGTTACACCCCTAATGTGCATGTCATTTGAGTTGTGGTGAATGACATGAGCTGCCTCCTCCTCATCACCGTCCTCCTCCTCATCCTCCTCGCTGTGTTTACTCAGTTTGTTTCAGTTGAACTGAGTTTAGATGCATCATCAGCACAGATGGCTATGTAGTAACTTCGGTGTCCCTTTACACTTTCAGTAGCATTAACGTTCATCCCAGATCTCCCTTTTAGAACCCTTTTGTTGTCTGCTGTCCACGAGATTGTGTGTAGTTTCCACTTAAAGGTCCCATATTATGAAAGAATTCCCTTGTTGTGTTCTCTGGACATCAGTTGAGTATGTTTGATATAAAACTGGTGAATTGTGTTAGTATTAATTTAGGAATGTGAGAAATCATGTGCTTAAACGAGGTGTTTCTCCACTACCTCTACATCACAGTAGGGGACATTTGAATAACTCCACCCTCCTATCTGAGAAGCTTCACCCACCTGGTAGAACTTCCTGATCCGCCATGTTTTCTCCCTGGTGCTAGTGTAGGAGTCACAGTGAAGCGGCGGCGTTTTTGTGTTGAACTTGTGTGGCTGTATGGATGGTCTGTTAGCAGCACCGTGTGGATTATTTTCACGTCAGGTAAACTCTGGCCGTGCTGTCTACACTACACCCAGGTCTGGACTGAGGATGTGGTCAGCAGCGGCTCATTTGCATGTGTAGTGGAGCTCATAGACCTAGTTTGACTTGTTGAAGAAATGTGGAATGTGGGACCTTACATTACACTGATGCCCTGCACTGGCTCATGCCTTGTACATTCCAGATATATGAGTAGCACATCTGATAAGATGCATCACTAGGGGTGTAACCTGATCGAGGAGCCCAGCATCCATCCAAAATGAATTCAAGATCCAGTAACATCATACATGTTGTAGCGTCACTTTATATTATATTTTATATACACTTTATGTAACAGCTCTGTTCTTATTAAGAGACTTTCAGCCCGAGCACAGAACTTCAGATGTTATGATGATGTAGTAGCTTTTTGTGATTTGATGTGAGTGGAAGTGATGGTGTTAAATCAGCAGATGGTGATGTCTCATATTGATCTCATATCGGCTCCTGAACTGAATCAAATGGGAATCGTGTTGTAGCAGGCTTGGTGATATCAGCAGATGTGATCTGTTGAGTTGGTATGATATTGTATTGTGATGATACTTGTGATTTACGCCCCGATCATCTTCTATTATCATCTTATGTTTTGCTTTATTATTCTGCTGAATAGTCTGAGGCACGTTTTGCATTTGTGTCATCACTCCCTCCCTGTGTGCTTTGGTTTGTGAGATGAAAGTGAGTGTGTGTGTTCCTCTCTGCATTCTTCTTCCTTCTTCTTCTGTATGTGTGTGTTTTGTGTTGCATGCTTGTGTGTTGAACGTGTCAGGGCTGGTGCTGGAATCTCACACATCTCCTTGCTGGGCTCTACAGGTTCTGGCAAGATCCAGGAATGCAGGACGGACGACGCAGCTGCGGGCCAGAGAGAAGCTTTTTAACCTCCAGCTACGTTTTACTTCACTCTCGTCGGGACTCTGGTTTAAACAGCTCACACCTGGTTTTATAGCTGAGTGAGAATCAGATGGGCTCGTTCTCTTGTTGTTTATTTGGGTTTTTGGTTTAGTTTTTAAACAGCACGTCCACTTCTCCTCTCGTCCTGGCCAGCTTGGCTCCTCGGTGCTGTTTGTCCGGTGCTGCCGCTGTCGTTTCTCGAGTGTTTAGGCCCGGACTCGGAGCTGCTGAGTCTGTGAGTTATAAATCTGGGTGTGTGAGGGCAGCAGGACCTGCCCTGCTTTTATCAGCCTGCACTCGGGTCACGCTTCTACACAGTCACATTCCGCCTTCCCTCCTTGGTGTTTTAATATTTCAACGTTTCAGAACAATTAAGTATAAATGTTTTCTCCTCTTTGATGGTGGAATAAGCAGATCCGGAGCCTGCTGACATTCCACTGCAGGCCGGGTGTGTTGAGTAGATCGCTGCTTCCCAATCCTGGTCCTCCTGCACTCCTGCTCTTCTCATGTTTGGAATTCCAAACTCCAAGACATCCTGATGCTACAACATAAACCAGGAGTGTCCAGTTCTGGTCCTGGAGAGTCCGTTCTGGTGAGCAGCTACCTGAACTCAGGACTCTCCAGGACCACAACTGGACACTCCTGATATAAACCGTCGGATCACTCAGAGATCATGGAGCGTTCAGGCGCGTGTAGAGCAGGTCTCCTCCCTCCCGAGCTGGTGTGTGTTCTGCAGTACAGCTGTAGGTGGCAGCACTGCTTCAGTTAATCAGGAGAATCTTTAGCTGCAGTTTTAACGTGATGTTTGAGTTGGACTTTGTCAAGCAGTTTAGAGAGATTTCTCATCCTCTGTTTATTAACCTTCAGCACATTCCTGAGACAAGCCCCCACTCTCCCCTGTGAGAAGGTTTCCTGCAGGGAGGAGAGGAGTGTGTGATTAATGCTGGTGATTGATGATAAATGATGGTGATTTTGGGACGGAGCTGCTCTGTATGTGCCATATTTGATTTTATTCAGCAGAGCTCATCAAGTTTCTACTCCGAGCCGTTTGTCCACTTCTGTCCGTCTCTACGTCATGTAGCACTCTCAGGGTCTTGGTTCTGGTTCTTATTTGCGTGTTGTAGTGGCCGATGTGAAAGCCGTCCATGAGGACGTGGGGTCGAGGGGTTTTGGTTTAAGGCTGCTCGACTCCTGTGTTTGGCTCTTGTTTGTCCAGTGCTGCTGTCCTTCAGACCTCCACAGTATTACAGGTGTCAGTGCAGGACGTAGGGCTGGGCATTTAATCAAAATTGTTAATGTTTTGAAGTTCTGTTGATCCTTTTTGTCGTTCTGTTACTGCGTTCCCCTGTGTGTGTTCCAGTTTGACACTACATCTGTTAGAAAACAATATCCAGCTTCAAAATGTGAGCAATATTTACAGTACAAACCCTGTTGCTGAACTATGAGTGTAAAAGACTCATTAAAATGTAAGTGATGTATCAGGATTTAACAGATGAATAATTAGTTCATTAATGGTAATGAGGCAGAGTGTTGAGTTAATGATGTTGATTTGCGGTGGTATCATCCAGCCCCAGCAGGACAGCAGTGCTAATGGAGACCTGACTTCAGGGTCTGTTTATGAGCCAAAACTCCACCATGTCGACCTGCACCGAGCTCCACTGACACTGTTTATAAAGCTACATCGTGCAGATAAAGGCTGTGGTGGTGGTGATCGTCCTCCTTTCGTCTCTGCTGGAGGTGTTTGTATAAAGTGCCATCAGATACGTTCTGCAGCTGCTCCTCCCAGAGCTGTGTGTTCTTACATGTGTTTAATCATTTGTTCATTCATTCTAATACCAATATCCAGTTTCTCCACAATATTCGTTTCTCAATCCAAAGTGAACGGATCACTCACCTCTCCACTGTCACGTTCAGCTGAAATGAATGTAGAGGTGTGAAGCTTCACTGCTCTCACGATTCCATCCAGGTACCGTTATCACATCAACGATCCCGCGTGATACTCCATACATCACGAAGCATCACGTCAGGTTTTGGATGTTATTATGATATGATCCATTTTGAGTGGTCCACGTCTGCATCACGATTCATCAGTTCATTTCAGCACCCCGCTGACTCATCCTGTTTATGTTAAATGAAGTCACATCTGATCCACCAAGAAGATGTTCTGCTCATTAGACTGGATAACTTCATCTGGTTCCTTGGCCAGTAGGTTTTTTAATTTTGGAAAAGCAAGTTAGTGAATGATGCTGTGATTGTTTGCCTTCATCATCATCTCTCCTTTTGTCTGATACACATTAGAAGTGACAGTGCACTCATGTGTCCCAATCTCAAGTGATGTTAGTTCATCTAAAGCTCTTGAACAGTTAAACCCAGTTCAGATCGCTGGTCATTTTCTGTTAATCTGTGTTTTACTCCTTTTTCAGAGCGTCGTGGGGTTGTATTATCTGGAGAATGTATATAGTACATAAAGCTTCTTTCTGGCTCTACGGTATTGACCAGGATTAAAGCTGTTGTTTTTAGTAGAGTAGAGATGCTGTACATTAAGATCCTTCTAAATCATAGAGTCTATACGTGGAGAATAATTGCTGGCAGATTGTGTTTTCCAGGTGTGAAAGTTTTGCTGAATTCTAATTGTTTTGTAGAAGTTCTAAACCTCCTCTGTCATCTTGATACTGCTTATTGCATCCAACGCTCAACGTTTTCCTAGTAATAAAACAGACTAATGTAGAAGTGTTTAAGTGTGGTGTGTTGTTTGCAGCAGTTGCATGTGTTCCAGCAGGTGGCGCCGCAGTTCCCCCACCTCTACAGACCTGCTTTAATCTCACCTCGGCCGCTTGCTGGATGTGAAGCCTGACTTCACTAGAAGACGTGGTTACACAATGCATTTACACACTTCTGCTTCCACCTCCACAACAGACTTACTTTGTGTTTCAGTGGTGATTCTCCAGTGTGCCTGCAGTTTAGTCCAGGACTAGGCGTAATCCATGTTCAAGAAACCAGCCCTTAGGGATACCAGAGAGATTTAACACAGAAACTCAGTTAGTCCCCTCCCCCCTCTTCAAACTCCAAGCTAGTCTAGGACTAGTCTTAATCTTAGACAGGGAAACCTAAGAGTTTAAAAGATATAGGGCTAGTTTCATGAACATGGATTAAGCCTAGTCTTGGACCAAGTTGTAGTAGCAATGGAGATATCCCGTTCAAACTCAAGGTTAGTCTAGGACTAGTCTTAATTCTCAACTGGGCCGCAGGGTTAGGGTTAAGGTACCAACATGGATATAACAGTACAAATGGGGAAACTGGATTTGAAGAGAGTGCAGAGTTATTTAGAGTTTGTTCAGAAACAACACAATTTCATGATGTTATTCTGCAGAGAAGCAAGTTTATTTTCAAAGGTTTTTTGAGACTTACATTAGATTTATATTAAATTAGAATTAAAAGACGAGCTATGAAATGCTTTTTAAGTCACTTATAAAGGTGAAACTGATAACAGATGTTTAGATGTTTCTACTGATTATAGCTCAATGTTAAAGTATCAGCTGCTGAATGCTGTTAATCTCACGTCAGGAACGAGCTGAACACGACAGAAGCAACGGCACAGTTCTAATGAATGGTGGACAAAACAGGGAACAGGGAGGACTACAACTTTCTAGACCTGCAAAGGAGAGTTCCAGTTGCACTGTCCGCAAGAAACACAGTAACCAACACTTCCTCAATCAGCTGAAAGTGTTCAATCATGAACCATGTCACTAAAGTTAAACTGACAAGTAGTGGCAACAGTGGTAACTTGTGATTGTAACACATTACATTTCCAAAGTAGCTTTCCCAACACTGTGTACAGCTGTGGTCAAAGTATCAGAAATGCTTGTGGTTTTCTTTGGTAAGTCAGGACTGCTGTTGTGGCCCAACTTGTGTTTGAAGTCAGACATCAAAAGCATACCGCTCGCTTGGTTAACGTTGTGGTTTCCTGGTCTCACATGAGCCTTCATCAGGAACTCAGGACCTTCCTTAATATGGACTTCTGCCTTTCACCCTGCTTTCGCTGTGTGTGTGTGTACAGTATAGAAAGGAATAGACACAACACAGTACGTGTTTTAAAAGTATTAAAAGTACATCTTTTTTCAGCGCATTGTTGCATTATTGCCACATTTACAAAACCCACGGCCTCAGACCAGCTTGTAGAAGCTGTAGAATAAGGAACTGGTAGAATGTTACACAACCCCAACTGACAAAGAAAACCAGTCATTAGCTTATTTTGGAATTAATTGACAAAATAAAGACTACAGAAAGACTACACACCCCAGCAAACATTTGGACGTGTAAAGACCGTTGAAAAGACGTCCCTCCGACACGTCCCGTCGTGGTTGAAAAATAGTTCCAAAATGAAAGTTGAACCGACGTCTTTGACGTTATCTGGACGTGAATTGCACGTCTTTTCTGTACGTCCCTGGACGTCTAAATGTGTCATCTTTTGTATGTCTATACTATCTGTTCATTTAATTTTAGTATATAACCCTACACATAAAATAGCAACATACCCACTCTGTACCCACATACCCACTCGTGAAAAGGCAATCTTGTCTTGAGGTTTAGCCAGCTTAACTTACAAGTTCTAAAATGGTCCAAAATCGGTCTAGTCAGACCTGAACGTCTACAAAACGTTTTAACCACGTGTACATTACAACAACACACTGTTTGTGGACTTAAGCAAGAATTACCGTTCTAATTTACAACATATTTTGTGCATATTAGTTGGTGGCGTAACGGTAGGGTGTTCGCCCCCGTGATCTGAAGGTCGCAGGTTGGAATCCAGGGCCGGTAAAGTTACCACTGAGGTACTCACGAGCAAGGTACCGTCCCCAAGCACTGCTCCCCGGGTGCTGCCCTTGTCAGCTGCCCACTGCTCCTTCACAGATGGGTTAAATGCAGAGGACACATTTCGTTGTGGTGCACTGTGTGCTGTGCTGTGTTCACAATGACAAATAATCACTCACTTTACTTTTTTTTTTCCAATGTCTTCAGTTTGTTAAACAGCTGCTATTCAAACACAAAAATATAAATAGTATAATGTAGTTAATTCTGAATATGTAGCAATTTTCTCAAAGCTTTACATTAATTTCAAGTAGCCATTATTCAAACAAGAACATAACCAAAGTAAAGGATAAAAGTGAACACATATGTATATTTATAATCTTTTGTTTAATTGTTATTATTCCAAAATGTCTACTATCATTTTGTTGCTCCACAAGCACCTGCTCTTCCAGAAGCATTATTATTGTGGCAGTACTCATTTTTTTGAACAAACAGTTTTTAAACAACTATAAACCAAACAAGTACAAAACAAAAATACTGGATTACAGTAAACACACATGTAAATGTCTCTCAAAACTGTTTAGTTCTTATAACCACCACCCCCAGCTCTTCCTGGGGCGTGTTTTAGGTGCTCTGCCATTGCTGTATCAATTTCGGAGTCTGTGGCAGTTGGACTCCACCTCTTTAGAGCATCTGAGGGAAGAGAGTATGAATATTTAAAAAAAAGAAATAAATTGGCAAAAGTTGTGTTAAATGACATGCACTTATTTTGAAAATGCCTTTATGGTTATACCACTACATTTAAAATACAATGGAACAAGACTTTTCCGTTTCATGAAAGAAGCATTAGTAACAAGGAAACAATAAGTATTATGTTATTTTAGTCTAGAATAATCTTATGTCAATAAAAGATTTTGTGCATTTTCTGATGTGTACTAGAGTACATAAAAACCAGCATTAGTCCACTGCCTCTTCAATATCTCTATGGTGCTCTTGAAATAAAGCAGATGTGTAACTGTGTGAACATGAACAGGACATTTCTGATAGAGACAGGTGGTCTTTTAAATAAATAATAGACAAGGAACAGGAGATGTTTTTTTATGTTGTAAGGTAAAGTCACCTTGAATTACATAGTACAACACTGTAGCTTTGAAAGGCTTTTTGTCAAGTTGGCCACCACCCTTCATATTGTATTTGGCCATTAAGGCATTTGACATGACTCTGTGAAAGAAATGATTCAGTATTACTTCACTTCAGAAACATTTTAACACAGGCTCAATATTAAAAATTAACAGCAGTGTGCATCATGGCAATGTTACAATACTCTCACAACCACTCTTCCATCACTCATCTATTATGTAACAAGTACTCTGAACGATGTCCTTTTCCATATCCAGAATTTTACTGACAAGTAATGACTGTCGTTCATTGCTTACACTGCCATTATGCAAGGTAAATACATACCTGTTCATGATTTTGTTAACGCAGTCCCTGACAGAAGATCCACCAACTCTGGACAGTTGCTGAACCTAAAAGTGACACCACAATCAAAATAATGTGATATGATATTTTAAAAAGTACACAGTTCTCTCTCTGTGTGTGTGCGTAGTGTAGCATATACACAAATATAATACACCTATGCTTTGTTAAATTTGGAACTTACACAGATCCACTTCTTTTCATCATCGTTGATGTATTCTTCAATGGATTTTAGGTCACTCTCTGAATCCAGTCTTTTAAAAGATGATGTAGACTTGCCAGGGTCCAAAATTCAGCAATCAGAAACCTAATTTTTCTGTGGTACTTAAGGAATTAGATATTTATAAAAGCACCATAAAGGAGATTACAAACAATAAAAACTATGAAAGTTGTGTATTTATTCGGTACTTTTAAGTTATTGTGAATTAGGAAGTCCTTTCATCTCATTGTGTTATTTTATACAAACAGTTTGTGTATACCCTTGGCACTTTAGTTATGTATTTGTTGTTCAAGCATTAATTTAAAAAATAAAAAAAACGTTTTAGCCAAACTCAAACTACGTTTCAGTTGACAATGTGCGCATTATTTCTTCATTTTCCTTCGTGTCAAACAAGTACAACTCGACCACATCCATAAAATACTACAAAATGTACTTACCCACCAGTAGATTTTTTTCTTTATTTCGTAAAGCTTTACAACACACCGACGCGCTTTCCTCGTGGTTA
>JAVGVS010000371.1:0-157653 GCA_032718565.1 Distichodus sexfasciatus | reverse complement strand
TATATATATATATATATAAAATACTATTGATAATATTGAATAGTAATGTTCTTATTGTTGTGTTCTTAAAGTGTAAATAAGTGTTAAGCTGTAAATGTACCCTCGCATCATAATTACAACATAGTTGGTGGATATTTGAGTGAATTTAAGTTGATTTTGTGTTAAAGCCGCGTCGCGCTGTTGAACGCTGCACTGCGCTGGCGCTGTTTCTGCTCGATCTCCTACTGGAGCTGATTATACTGGAGTTTGGGGAAAATATTCGACACTTTTCTCTCTTTTCGGTGGATGTTTTACTACAAATGACTGTCATAGAGCCGCTGAGGTTGATCATCATAACTAACCACTTCACAGCAGAAGGTTAAAGACACTGGTTTGTCCTCCATTCAGTCTGTTATCAACTAAAACACGGCGAGAGGAGGAAGAGCTTCACTTTCACTTTCACTTCACAACACGAAGATCATCATCATCATCGTCGTCAGGAAGGTTTGTTGATATTTCTCTCATTATAATGTAAACAGGGTGTATGGAGGAGTCTGGTCTCTGCTTCTCCTCTTTCTCTAGTCTGTTGGTAATTAAGCCTCTCCTGCGGGAACCGTGATGTTTAAAAGCTTTGTCGTCTTTAGTTTCTCACCTGAACTCAAGTCGAGATGCTGGAACTCAGGCAGAAGTTACATGAGGCTTTTCGACTCTTTAATGTGCAGTTATGACAAGTTGCAACACGATACGATATTAGATGGATTCTGTGAACAGAGATTCGGTTCCGGCTCGGTTCGGTTCAGGAGCCGATGCGGTGTCGAGTTCTGCAGCGAGTGGAAAAATCCTACCATATGGGTTTACACCCGTTATTACGGCATAACTTCCACCACTGTCACATGTTTCTTACTGTTTTTGACATCACAGTGAATATAATCCCTTAGCAAAAAGTAGTTTATTCAAGTGTACTACGAGTGTACCTATTATATACTAAAACTGAGCCCGTATACTTGAAGTTTACTTTTCATATACTATATTTTATATGCTCAAGAATAGTATAGTGAAGTATACTTGACTTATACTGATAAGTATAAAGAAAAATCTGCTAAGTCTAGAAGTGTACTTTTATAATCTTAAAATGACCCTATAAAGTATACTTTTATAACCTTCCAATTTAGTCTGAAGAAGTATTAAATTAGTATACTTTCTAGTACACTACAAGGTACATAGTACATGGTCCGTAGTATACTTGCTATACTCATACTCAAGCATACTTAATCAAATGAACTTCAAGCATACTACTTTTTGCTAAGGGATACACCATCTTCCTGACATGATAGCATTTACTGTGACAATACCTCTTCACTACATGTTTAAATAAAAAGTTTAATCCCTTAATTGTACATATGGTAGAATATTTAACTTACAGAATGGCTAAAAAAATCATTTCTAATGTGTTAACACACTTATTACCAGCTACGTTTGTGTAAACGTGCAAAGGCTGAACAACATTCTCATTTCTACACTGAGCACTCACGCCAGCAGGTATATGCAGATATTCAAATGTTTACTGGTCAAAAAGCGCAATAAATAAGGATTTAAATGATTATATTTACCGTCATCCGAAGGCTCAACACCGAGGTAAGATTTATGGGAATGGAAACAGAGCGCAAGATTGTGGGAGTGCGCATACCTGCGTCGGTCGGGTGATATGATGGGAAGCATCTTTCCAAAGAACACCTGCGATTGACATGAGACAATATCATATGATTAATACAATCAGTTCCATTCCTATCACATGACAAAAAGCAGCTAAAATAGCATTTAACATTCACTACAGTTCCTATCCATTTTGCTTGTTCTACAGCGGTTTACTGTAATTTATCACACCATCATTGTTAAAGCCTGGCCTGGTAAAATAAAGGTTTCATGTAAATAAAGAATTGATTTTATAATTCTTTCCACACAGGTTTCCAGATGAAGCCGACAATCTGCAGTGTTAATGTGTTGTTTATCCTCCTCCTCTTCCTCCTGCCTCTGGTCCATCCTCTGGCTGTTGAGGAACCAGGAGGCCCAGCGGTCCCTGAGCCCTCAGCTGACCCATTTGGGCTGCGGTTGGTGGACACCGTGCGCCCTCTGCACTACCACCTGCTTATCCACCCCAACCTCACCCTGCTCACCTTCAGCGGCTCGGTGCAGATTGAGCTGGACGTCCAGAAGGAGACTGAGTTTATCGTCCTGCACAGCAAAAACCTCCACATCTCCACGGCGCTGGACCTCACCTCCTCAAGGTCGCTTCGCGTCCAGCAGTCCGAGTACTTTGAGCAGATCAGCTTGTCCTCGCCCAACTCCACGTTCCTCGCCAGGATCCACCTTGTACAGCTGGACTTCTTAGCCAACCTCTCCGATAACTTCCACGGCTTTTATAAGGGAAGTTACACTATGAGCAGTGGGGAAGTGAGGTGAGGAGACGGCCGGTGGTTTGCAGTGCCCTTCATGTATTTGTCCAGACCAATTATTGGTGTTTTCTAGCTGAAGTATTCAGCAAACTAGTTTTATCTGCTCAGCATCTTAATCTGGTCCATTTTACTGTGTGTTTTGGAACTCTCAAGTCAAAGTCACAGCCGACTTTATTGTCATTCAGACTAAAGCTGGGCAAAAATGAATCAAAACAACATCCAGAAGCCCTTGCTTACTGCAGTTATTTAGATTCTGTTAATACTTCCCCCAGTGTATGTTTTTATTGCACAAAAACAGCAGCTTTTCATAAGAGACGAGGAGCTCATCATATATGTGTTAATACACAGTCTGTGTGTGTTGAGATGTTCAGCACTTCCAACATACCAGCATCACCATCTTGACCCACAGCAATTCACCAATAACCTGCAAATATTACTGCATAAATACTGGATTTTGGGCAGTCGGTGGCGTAACGGAAGGGTGTTCGCCCCGTGATTAGAAGGTCAGAGGTTTGAATCCAGGGCTGGGAAAAATTCCACTGAGGTACTCATGAGCAAGGTACCGTCCCCGGGCACTTGTTAGCTGCCCACTGCTCCTTCACGGATGGGTTAAATGCAGAGGTCACATTTGGTTGTGGTGCACTGTGCGCTGTGCTGTGGTGTGTTCACAATGACAAATAATCACTCACTTTTCAGTAGTGCCACATCCCCTGAGGCAACAGTATTGATCATAATTTAGTTCAACTAGAGGAAAACTGCATTAAACCCGGGTTTGACGTGTAAATAAGTGAATATTTCCTCCAGGACTCTGGCCTCTACCCAGTTTGAGCCCACACATGCTCGAGCAGCTTTCCCCTGCTTCGACGAGCCGGCCTTCAAAGCCAACTTCACCATCCGCATTCGACGAGAGCCGAGACACATCTCCATCTCCAACATGCCCAAGGTACGGTCAGGATTCGGCAGTCCTGGAGTTCTGATAAATTCCATGTGGGTTAGGGTTAGGGCTTTTTGTATGAATATATAATATGTTCATATGAAGGCTGCTGTACTCCATCATTTCCAGACTGCAGGGTTTATGCAGCACGGCTGATGATGAAGTGTTTTTAGTTGCAGACGGTGGAGCTTGCTGGAGGTTTGCTGGAGGATCAGTTCGATGTGAGTGTGAAGATGAGCACCTACCTGGTGGCCTTCATCATCTGTGATTTCCTCTCCATCAGCAAGACCAGTCAGCACGGAGTGAAGGTTTGTTGCTGACCTGCTGTTGTATGATAGTGGTGTAACGATATGTCGATCTACATCAGTACGTTGATTGAATGATCAATAGCCCATAAACAACGAGCAAATGAAAACTTTGAGCAGACATCATACATGTTGTAATGTCACGATGCAGTCAGCAGGAGCTCTGTTTGTGTTAAAAGTGAAGGCTGTTTTCCAGTACATGTGTGGTTGAGTAGTGAAAGGATATTTGAGTAGCTGTTGAGTGATTTGATGTGGATGGAGGTGATGGTGTTAAATCAGCATATGATATAGTCTCATATTCATCTCTGGCTCCTGAACTGAACCAAAAGGACATTTTTATCAACAGACATTAAATTATTTTGTGTTAAACGGATGCAACATGGTGTCATGATGTAGCTTTATATCTCTATGAACTATCGTGATGCTGCGTCTACGTCATTTGCATTTTCCTCACCGTTGGTGAATTTGCTTTTGGTCTAGATATCAGTCTACACGGTTCCGGAGAAGATCAGCCAGGCGGAGTACGCCCTGAACACCGCCGTCACTCTGCTCGACTTCTACGATGATTACTTTGACATTCCGTATCCACTTCCCAAACAGGGTCGGTATCGGCTCCGCTGACCATCACACCGACCTTCTCTTCTGCTTCCAGTTGTTCTTAGAGATGCCAGCACGAGATAAATAGTGTAATATTATACAACTGAAGAAATAGTAGATTCTGTTCCCAGCAAATAACAAATCTCAAAATACAACTGAAGCAGCACTAGCTGTTGACTTGTGTCACGCCTCACCGCGTCCTCGTGCTGACCCTGTCGCACCATTAACCACACTGTTATTCCTGCCGTTTTACTTCGTGTCTAGATGTTGTGCTTCTTCACCACACAGTGGTCACACCTTATCTCCAGTTTCTCATCAAGTCTCTCACGTTGCTCCATCAGATCTCGCGGCGATCCCAGATTTCCAGTCGGGAGCCATGGAGAACTGGGGACTGACCACCTACCGAGAGTCTGGACTCCTGTTTGACCCCGAACAGACTCCTCCGTCCGTCAAACTGGGCATCACGAAGGTCATCGCACACGAGCTCGCACACCAGGTGAGGCGTCTACTGACCACAAGCTTTTACATCACATGGAGCCTCATATTATATATGAATATTTTCACCTACACACACACGCGTATATATAATATGTTTAATATATGTAGTGAAAATAGTATAAGATTCTACAACTTATTTTTATAATATACTTATTATTAATAGAGCTGATTACTAGATGAGAATTTACTATTTATTATTAGATATTATGAAACTTCTTATATAATATTTATGAATATTTATTAATTCTTGTCATCTATAACCGAATGGAGGAAAATCCAGTAAGTTAATATTTTGCACAAAGGGGCATGGAGTAAAGTAGAGTTATGAGTAAGAACTGACCAGTGAGAGTCCTGGTGAAGACTGTGTTGTGGTTAAATGTGTGCTGACTCTCCTGCATGTTCCTGTCCTCGTCCTGCTCCAGTGGTTTGGGAATCTGGTGACCATGCGCTGGTGGAATGACCTGTGGCTAAACGAAGGCTTCGCAAAGTTCATGGAGTTTGTGTCTGTGGACATCACCTTCCCTGAGCTGCAAGTGGTACGACACTCGCCCCTGTCACTCACCAACTCCAACCGTGTTTTACATTAAAACCAAAACCCGAAACGTGTCTTCTGCTCTAATGAGAAACGTGCACTTACATTCCATTTAGTCTGGACCAACAACAACAACAAGCCAAATGGAACATGCGTGTGTTTCACATCGGAGTCACACTTTCCATTTGAACATAAAACATAAACCCGGGAAATGCCCCGTCGTTCGTTTGGTGTGTTTTAGTTTGGAGATGAATATTGTTTTTGGTTTTAATGTGAAACGTCAGGGGATGCTTCATGGATTAATGTTGATGTTGAGTCATGCACAACTACATAGAGCACTACATGTTCATCTCACACCTCACACCTCACGCTCGGCTCTTAGTGCTGCTGACGCGCTGGTCTTGAGACTTCTTGCAGGATGTTATCAGTTGGTGTGTGTGGTATTTGATACACACACGTGTCACTAGAGTAAAGCAACGCGGCGCTCCACTGCAGCTGGTGTTAAGCGCTGTGTGCATGATGCGGGATCCTTTAGGAGAGCAGGGAGTTTGTCTCGGGAGACATTTTGAGGATGTTGTTGATCTAGTCAGCCAGCGATCCTGTGTCTTAACCCTGGTGCCGCTGCGTGAGTGAAGCTCCTGCGCGTGTGTTGTAGAAGGAGTATTTTCTGGAGCGGTGCTTCACGGCTATGGCAGTGGACTCGTTGAGCTCGTCGCACCCCATCTCTACCCCGGTGCAGAATCCAGCTCAGATCAGGGAGATGTTTGACGACGTGTCCTATCAGAAGGTACGGAAACAGCTCACTCGCCAAGACGCACTGCTGTAGCCTTAGATCTGTGGTTGTGAGTTGATTCCTGCTTTAGGAGCATTACTGTAAAAATAATCAAATATAAAAAGCAGCGCCGTGTGTGACCTCATCGTGTGTGTGTGTGTGTGTGTGTGTGTGAAGGGTGCGTGTGTGTTGAACATGCTGAGAGACTTCCTGAGTCCCGAGGCCTTTAACAGGGGCATCGTACACTACCTGAAGGAGCACAGCTACCAGAACACCATCAACGCTGACCTGTGGAGCAGCCTGACCAACGTACGCTGCACTCCACACACACACACACACACGGCTAAACATCACACAGCTGCACATTTACACACATCAACCCTCATCCTCCTGAACTTAAGCAAAAAGAAATGAAATGTGTTTATCATTTTAAAAGTTTTAATTTTAGAACACGTTAACTAACAGTTTATGTTTTTATACGTGTACATGTACAGTACTGCGCAAAAGTTTTAGGCAGGTGTGAACAACCTACCAGCCGAGTTCCTTCAAAAACTGTGTGCAAGTGTACCTAGAAGAATTGATGCTGTTTTGAAGGCAAAGGCTGGTCACACCAAATATTGATTTGATTTAGATTTCTCTTTTGTTCATTCACTGCATTTTGTTGATTGATGAAAATAAATGATTAACACGTCCATTTTTGAAAGCTTTCTTTGTTGACAGCATTATTTCACACCTGCCTACAACCTTTGCACAGTACTGTATATATATTTTTCAGTGTAGACTTCCATAAACTAGACACTTGTTAATCCACTTATAGGATATTTTACAGTTGATTTGACAAAGTTACATTGAAAGGTGTACTTTTATCAACTTGTACTTGGTAAGCACTTATTTTGAATAAACACTTGTTCAGTTTACTCCCTAGAGCTGCTCTAACATGTGGACAACTAGACCTGAAGATACGTGTGACCTCTAATAACACACTACAGTAGAGTCCTCTCTCGGTCTTGAGGAGTGAGATTAACCATGTTCCGATTTCAGGTTTGTCAGTCGGACGACTCGGACCTCGTGAGGCTGAAAGCAGACGGATATTGTTCAGATCAAAAGGACCGAGCTTCTGCAGCAGTGCGTTCTCCTCACACCGAGATCCTCCATCTCTCACATACACAGTTATACAAGTACAGCAGCCGCGGAAGTTCGGCCAAATTCAGCCCTAAAACACAACAGATTACGCTGAAGACACCAAACCGGAATGTGTTTCCTACATGTGCAGTTATTATAAAACACATCGCTGTATTATTATCTAGTTTTAGTTTTAAAATTGCCTTGTTTTTTACCTTAATCCACATTTCACAACTTTATAGAAATATAAATGAGGAGGAGGATAAGCTTTCCCAAATAAACTTGAAAACCATTTGATCTACATTTTATTCCCTGAAACTCACAAACGGTCAGAAGTGGTTTGTGGAGGACGCGCTGAGCGTGCAGGCGGTGATGGACACCTGGACGCTGCAGGAGGGCTTCCCGCTGGTCACCGTAGAGCTGAAAGGTCGAGAGGTCAGACTGACGCAGGAGAGGTTCCTTAAAGGAGCAGAGTCTTCAGAGAGCTCCAGGTGGGGTTCTTCATTAAGATGGTGCTGCTCTGGTGGTCAGGGTACTCACCTCTGGACCAGGAGGTTGTGGGTTCAGATTCACCAATGTTGACCAGGACAACCACCAAACTACTGAAGAACACGGACTTTATTGTGCAAAACATTAGCTTCTACAGTTCTACACTCTATAACAGTATCTACCAGTATTTGTGTATCAACCTGAGATGTTATTATTTCATATAACCCTGTGTTAAGAACCATTTTGAAGTAAGAACTTGCTGCTGAGTGAGCTCTGTGTTGTCTGTAGAAGTTGGTGAGAGCTGCGTATCGTAACTGTCTGTGTTTGTCTGCGAAAGCTTTCTGTGGCAGGTTCCTCTCACCTACATCACCAGCAGCTGCAGCTCCGTCCAGAGGTTCCTGCTGAAAACCAGAACAGGTTGGTACTGCACTCAAACACAGAACGTTCACACATTGGGGCAGCCGGTAGTGCATCGATCAGAAGGTTGCTAGTTGACGTCCCCGTCAGCTGCCCGCTGCTCCTTCATGGGCGAGAATAAAGCTTTGACTCGTGTCCTCTCCGGAGAGCTGTGGAAGCATATGGCTGCTGACCCGCGTTGTGTCTGTTCTTCTCCAGACGTGCTGTACCTGCCACAGGAGGTGGACTGGGTCAAGTTCAACGTGGACATGCGCGGCTTTTACGTGGTGCATTACGAGTCGGGAGGCTGGGACGCTCTGATCGCTCAGCTGCAGCACAATCACACCGTCTTCAGCGCAAACGACCGGGCCAGCCTCATACACAACATATTCCAACTGGTCAGGTCAGAAGCAGCTTCACACAGCCAGGAAACCCGCTCACTCAACAGGTCACGAGAAGCAAGGTCGGACTGTGCACAGCTGACCTTGGTTCCAGTGACGTGTTAGGCCTGGAACATACTTGCTGTGAGCTACGTGTGCGTATCCGTACACAGTTGCGTTGTTTACGTTTGTGCTGATGTACTTGCAGCCGTACTGTGTGTCGTAATCTGCAGCGTGTACTCCTTACCACCAGGAGTCAGTGTCGAGGCCGCAAACCTAATAAATGAATGAATACCTGTATCTTAAAATCGTCATCTGTTATTCCAAACAAACATGTCTTCAGTCGTCGTTAATCTTCATCATACTGACGGCACCAGAGAAGAAAGCGAAAATCGCGGAGATGGTGCGTTCCACCACTTAACAGAACTCGTCAGCAAAATATGGAATTATAAATATGGAAAATATGGATTTCACCCCACTTGACTTTTGAGTGCAGATCTCGCAACACTGCCCCCTATAAATTACGCAGGTATTGCATCTCCGTTTACGTTTCGTTAATTTTTGAGTAAAAACAACGCAGGACACGGATCGCGCCTGTACGCACGCACATACGTACGTAGTTAACAGCAAGTATATTCCAGGCTTTAGACTCGATGGCAGGGTTTTCTAACTAAAATCTCATTTTTGCTCATCACACATGTCGAAAATCTCCACGCTCTCAACAGTGAGGTCAGTATATGTCATGGAGTGAATGGGGTGCTGGTGGTGTAGTGGTCAGGATACTCCGCTCTGGACCAAGAGGTTGTGGCCCTTAACGCCAAGTTGCTGCAGGGAGAGTGTTCGTGAGATTAGGAGGTGGAAGTGGCTCAGGATGAGTCTGCTAAATGCTGTAAATATGAACGAGTGTGTGAATACTACATCAGACCGCAGGGCAGTAGTGGACACCAGATCGTAATCGAGATGTTGATTTGAGGTTAGCGTTGTGTTACTGACCTGCTGCGGGGGGATGGACGTTGCTGTGGATGAGAGTGTCTCCCAAACAGCAGAAATGTAAAGGTGAAACTGGAAAAGAGATTTCTTGTGGTGTGTGTGTGTGTGTGAGAACAGTGTTGGGAAGGTGTCTCTAGACACGGCGTTGAGTGTGAGTGTGTACCTGAGGCAGGAGCGGGAGGCGGTTGCCGTGACGCAGGGCTTCAGCGAGCTGGTTCCTCTCTACAAGCTGATGGAGAAGAGAGACATGGCGGCGCTGGAGGAGCAGCTGAAGGTGGCGCTCTACGTCAACACCGCTCTCTCACACTAACACACTCACACTGCCGTCACACACAACAGATCAGCACAGCGCACTGCTTCACCACACACTCTCCTGCTCACAACACCCTCCTGATCAACTACTGACTTCAGACATTTCAAACATTTAACAACTCATTCCCAGAAGAATGAATAGACAAATACATAAGTAAATTAATAAACTAATAATAATAACAACAATGAGAAATAATATACATACGTCTGTGCTCACACATGGATACGTTACAATAATTCATTAATTTAAAGATAGGAAATCTATTTTAGCACCTTTAATATATAAGAAATGATCAGTATCCTACTGCTACTACTAAAAATGATATTATAAAAATGTTGATACATGATGATAATAAATAAATAAATAGAAAACTTATTACTAGATCGAGAGAGAGAGAGAGAGACAGAGAGCATAAGCTTGAGTTCATTATGGTGCTCAAAGAATAAAATAAAAATAGTGAGCAGTCCTTCTTAAAGCCGACGCCAAGATTCTGACGTTCACCGGTGTTTTCTTGTTTAATAAATTCTTCAGTTGTACATTTGTACTGTTTACACTGAAATACCGTAGTTATTTTACAAACCGTGTTCATGAAGAAGTCCTCGCTGCACTCACACTAACTCAACATTTCAGAGCTTGTTCTTTGATTGTGTCCAGTGCAGCGCTCCACCCTCTTCAGCAGCTCGCTGTCAGCTTCACACTCCAAGTTGAAGTCAAATCTCTAAACGTAGTTCTGAAGGTAATATTGGTGGTGAGCGCAACTGCCCAAATCCCACGCAGGAAGACCTCTGAGATGGAGCTCGAGTAGGTTTTTGGTGAGTGAGGCCCAGGGACCGGACTGCAGCTGAACTGCTGTAGTTCCATGAGAGAGAGATCCTGGACGAACAGGAGGGAGGTGTTTCAACAAGGACAAGTTTGAGACGTTATTGTTGGTGCTGTAGTTTGTCATTACCAGGTGGTTGTGGTGATTTTTACCTGCAGAACTTCCTGCTGGATTTGTTCCGGGGGCTGATAGATGAACAGACGTGGAGTGACGAGGGCTCGGTGTCGGAGAGGATTTTGAGGAATTACCTGCTGCTGTTCGCGTGTGTGCGTCGCTACGAGCCCTGCGTCACAACCGCACGAGAGCTGTTCCACAGGTGGAGGGAGTTGGACGGCGAGATCAAGTGGGTTTTCCTCCCTTACCGTTAAGAAGAGCTGTAATCGCGTGCACTGTTGATGGATTTATTCACATTTATAGTATGATTCGAAACTAAACCCTGTAACTCCCCGTACTTAAAGTTTACGTGAACTCGTCTTGAAGTGGAGCGTTCTCTTAATCAGCCGCCAAACAGTGAACTTTAATCTCATCCCTAAACCTCACGCAGCGTTAAAGGCGTATGTTAAATATAAAATAACAGTAAGTGTAGAGTTGGCATCAGGGAGATGTTTACTACACTATAAAAACCATATAAAATATGTCAAAGTCAAAGTAAACTTTGTCATCTCTTCTATATATTGTACAGATATACAGAGAGACGAGACGACGTGTCTCCAGTTTACACAGTGCAACAAGAAATAGAGAACAAAGAACAGATAGGGCACATGGAATAAACAATATATAAATAGGACACAAAATATACATTTTAAGCTAGAAGTGGAAATTGACTGACAGTTTTCAATATGAAAGATTTCAATATCCAGTCTATTAATAGAAGTATATTCTTAAAAAGTCTGACTGAAATTTAAGTTTGTACAGATATTATATCAGCATTTTTGGAGAACCATTCTGTGCAATACCTTTCAATAATGCGTGCAGATATAGTTAGTTAAAAAGTGACCAGTGATATATACATGTTTAACGGTTGTGCAAATAGTAGAGGCAATGCAAAAACTATGCAAATATTATGGCAATGTTGTAGCAATAGTAATACTGTACAGTTTGTAAATATAGACATTGTTCTTATTCTTACACATCTTTTCAGAGAGAGTTTTCAGTGCAACATGAAAGAGATGGTCCGTATAGCAGCATGTGCGTCACAGCAACGGTGAGGTATAAAGTGCAGAGGTGCAGCAGAGTTAGTTCACAGTCCGGGTGTGTGTGTGGGGGAGTGTGTTCAAGAGTATGTCAAATATGTCAAAAGTAATAAAGTATCCCGAGAGGATGGAGGCGGTGCAGAGGCAGGGCTCCAGGAGGGTGAAGAAAGTTCATCCAAAAAACACTACATATATAAAGAAGTGTGAAATAACCAGAGGTGGGCAAAGTAGCTAACTTCATTACTTAAGTGAAAGTACAGATACCACTAGTCAAATGTTACGCCAACACAAGTGAAAGTCGTACAGTCAAATTTTTACTGAAGTACGTGTTTTAAAAGTATTAAAAGTACATCTTTTTTCAGCGCATTGTTGCATTATTGCCACATTTACAAAACCCACGGCCTCTGACCAGCTTGTAGAAGCTGTAGAATAAGGAACTGGTAGAATGTTACACAACCCCAACTGACAAAGAAAACCAGTCATTAGCTTATTTTGGAATTAATTGACAAAATAAAGACTACAGAAAGACTACACACCCCACAAAGCAGCATGGTAGTGCTGTGACCCAGCTCTGGCAGTGTGTTCACTCATATCTGTGTATGTTAATCAGGAGGACGGTGCAGTAGCTGCAACAACGTTTTAATCAAGACAGAAAACAGCACAACTGTGTGAACGTGGTTTTATAGCTACAGTCTACAGGTGTGATGTAACTCTACTGATTACTGACAAACTGTCATCTGCTAAATTACCAATCACCTGTTAGAAAAGGGGGAATAACATCCACTTCATACACAGATTTGAAAGTAAAGAGTAACAAGAACCTTGATAGAAATGTAGTGAAGTAAAAAGTACAGTATTTGTCTTTAAAATGTAGTGAAGTGAAAGTCATAAGTTTCCAAATAAAATACTACTCAAGTGAAGTACAGATCCTCAAAAACTCTACTTAAATACAGTACTCAAGTAAATGTACTTAGTTACTGTCCACCTCTGGAAATAATGATATTTTACCAGATATTTCCACCTGCTCTGTGTGTGTGTGTGTTGCAGGCTGGCGGCCGACGTGCGCTTGGTGGTTTATACAGAAGGAGCTCGAACAGAGGAAGGATGGGACTTCCTGTTGGAACGGTACCGCCACAGCCAGTACCCTTCTGAGAAGAGTCAGATTAAAGCCGCTCTGTCCTACACTCCTCTCACTCACAAGCTGCAGTGGTGAGGCTACAGCACCGCACACTGCACACTGGATGCTGTGATTATTTTGTGTGTGTGTGTGTTCATGTATTTATGGCATTGTGGGGACCCTTTTGTCTCCTAAAATCACTTTGATCTGTTTTTTGGGCTTTGTGGGGACATTTGAGAGGTCACCATGAGGAGAAATGACTTTATAGTAAATGTGCTTGTTTTATTTGAGAAACTAAAAGAGGTAAAAGATGTGCTTTTGGTTACTGAGGTTAAGGTTAGGGTTAGGATTAGGTGTAAAATTATATACATCTAGTCATTATGGGAGGCTATGGAAAGACCTCACAAAGATAGTAATACAAGACTGTGCGTGTGTGTGTGTGTCTGTGTGTGTGTGTGTACAGGCTGATGGAGAGCGCGCTGCAGGGAGACGTGCTGAAAACCCACGAGCTGCCCTCACTGGTCATCAGCGTCAGTAAAAACCCCAGAGCTTTCCGGCTGGCGTGGAACTTCCTCACCGACAACTGGCACCAACTGGTCAAGAAGTGAGAGGGAAACTTTACACCACTCAGTGCAGCTTTAGCTTTAACTTTACAAACTCTCGAGCCAGAAAACTCTGAAGTGTGAAATATTCCACGCTGATTTCCACCTGGTCAGCTTTGAGGTGGTGTAGAGTAAGTCCAGTGCTGATGTGGGTTTAAACTGACCGTCATCCTTCTTACCCTCAAGTTGCTCCTTTTACGGAATAGTTCAACAGAAGCAATGAAAATGATCTTCATGTAACGTCTGAGTGTTTCTCCTACATCTTGGTTTCATAGATTTCACGATTTTCTTGTCGCGCTTGTAGGAGTAAAATCATTTACACCACGTTTAACACATTAAGTTCTTGACTCATTACCACCGGTCCAAAGACATTAAGATGTTGAACTTGATGAATAACAGTGACGTTCACTTCCATGAAATAATTCTTAAATTTACATCACGGTTTCTGCTGCAACATCTTCCTTCATCTACAGCTTCATACTCCACTGAAACGTTTTTAAAATGTTGAAACTTAAAAGCAGCGTAACAGAGTGTGTTGGATTGCTGTGTGTGTGTGTGTGAGAAGTGTGCTGATGTCCAGTTATTTATTGTGCAGGTTTGATCTGGGTTCCTCGGCTCTCTCTCGCATGGTGGTCGGAGTGACCGGTCAGTACTCAACCAGGGAGATGCTGGACGAGGTACCAAATCCACCAACACACACACACAAACCTGCATTTACACACACCACTGCCCTGATGCACTCGGTCTGACCCTCACAACGTGGATCTTTAGTCCAGATGTAATCATGGCTGTGGAAACTGAGCCTAACTGCTGATATGTGGAACATGGATTAGGTCTAGTCCTGGACTAAATTACACTACCACTGGAGACTGACCACTGAATATCACAGCTAGTCCAGACATGTGGGATGCTGGTGGTCTAGTGGTCAGCGCACACACGTCTGGATCATACAGCTTGTGGGCTTGAATCCCAGCTCGAGCACGACCCTTGACCCCAAGCAGCTGCAGGGAGACTGGTCCTGGAATTATGAAAGTGGACGTCGTGCTGGATAAGAGTCTAGTAAACGTAATGGTATTTCTATGACCCTGTAGCTTTGAGTTTCGTGTGAAGCCTGACACTGCAGCTTGTCCCGTCTCCTTCCCTCAGGTGCGTGGATTTTTCGGCTCGCTGCAGGAGGACGAGGGGTTGGGGCTACGCAGCGTCCAGCAGGCTCTGGACAACATCCAGGAGAACATGCGCTGGCTGGACAACAACGTTCCCATTCTCACACGCTGGCTCAACAAACACGGAACCGGAACCGGACGCGAGCTCTAGTGGAACCTTCACCGTGGAGTTACAGTCTGGGCGTGTGTGAAATCACTGGGATGAGGAGCGCGGTGGACGTGAAGAGACGAGAGGAGCTCTGGGCTGCAGCAACGTGGGTTCCAGCACTGAAACACCCATTAACTCCAGTGTTAGAAGCAGCTCAGCGCACCAGCAGCAGCAGCGTAATGCAGTCACTAGAGGAGAACAGGAGTTTTCATGCAGAAAAACAGCAAATTTGAACTTAGAGAAACAGCAGAAACATTTCTCCATGAAAACTGTGGGATTGTATTTTCCTCAAGATGCAGGACACGTTGTAACAATCACTTCATCTTATCACTGCCAGGACTTTTACATCTCAGAAATGTGAATCAGCTGCTGCTGAGCGTCAGGTTTTATTTCCCTCATGATTGTGCTACTTCATAAAAAATAAAATCACCACAACAACAGACTGGAAAACATTTTATTAAATCTTAACTAAAGCCAAATCATTCATTTATAACCCTGAGAAACGGAGAAACTGAACTGGCATATGTACAAGCATAAACATGATTAAAACCTTCACAGTCCGCTGCAGGAACACCAGTGTGCTGCAGTTTGTAGCTAAAATGATTTTCCCAAACCAACTCCTAAAGTAAAAAACATCAGAACTCTAGTGATTTCAGCAGGAAAACGGGAATTTAAATAATTTATTGGGATAAAATAGAGTGGTGTTGGCTTAATATAAAACAAACATGAGACGCGGTGTTGAATGTTGCTGGAGCAGCTTCTCAGGACGGGAACCTTGCCGTTTGCTCCAGAAGCTGCGTTTAAACTCGTCACTAAAACACGTGGCAAAAAGGGAGATTTGTTGAATCTGAATAAAGCTTCTCTCATCCCTCACGCCGGCACAGCGCCGTAAACGAGGTCCGAGTGCTCGGCCCTGCAGCCCCCCTCACCGCCGCTCATCCTCGCCGGTCGTAATCGCTCACCATCTTCTTGATGTGGTTGAGTTTGGCCTTCAGGTACTTGCACCTCTTCTTCTTCATCAGGTAATCTCCACTCTGCAGCGACCGACGTGAGGGAAGCAGACGTTTACACATGTTAAATCATCTTCATTACACATGGGGCCGGGCGATACCACTCAGTACTGACGTACGGGGTTTTTACCCGTCCAGAACCAGTCCTTTATGTTTACTCAGCTTCTATTATTTAGATCTGATTAGATGGAAACAACACACACACTAACACAAAGAACACAAACGTTAGTGATCCGGCTGCACTCGGCTGGCGTCGGAGCAGCTGCTGTAACTACTGCAGTAAATTTGCCATTAAACGCACTGCTGATCTCAGTCCCTCCAGGATCTCACGGCTCTTTTTTGAGATTGTTGTGGCCTAAAATTCCTGATTTTGCATCAGCTTTTCTAAATAATGATGAAAGTTGCAGGAGCAGGTCAAAGTTGTCGTCATTAAAATGAAGGAACCAAACCACTGCTATTTTTATTAAACATGAATCACGTAGCGCTTTTTGAAGGTAAATGTGAGGCGTTTTTATCACACGTTTCCTGCGTCTTCTGAACGTAACTGGGAAGTGAGTTCGCTGACGTGTGGCTCAACGCTTTGTGGAAAATGACAGCGATTGGTCAGAAGTTGCACGGTAATGATGCTCTTGTGGGGACTGGCTGAATTCGTGTTAACGGTTGTGATGGCGACATGGTGAATCCTGGAGCGTCTGGTTTATTGCCCAGCTCTACACAGTGGCACAGCTCCGTTCAGGTTTGTCAGGTTAAAGCCTCCAGAACACACAGCAAATCCACCTTTTTCACATGAAACACTAACTCTTGCACTTCTCTTGTAGTTTGGTTATTGGACTCAGAAGTGACCACTACATGCAGATAATTTAAAAATCTCAGATGAAGAACTATACACTGTGGTTAAGCTCGTGTAGCGGTCACTTCTGCAGGACGCCGCGTGCGCGAACCAAACCACACTAAAAGGAATTTCCCATTTTTTTCACGCGGAAAATGATTTGTTTTTGGAAACTAAGATTTCTTGTTTTTCGGGTTTTGGTTTTAATGTGAAAAATGAATAAAGCAAAGAGAGATGGACAGTAACGTCACGGTCATTACCTCTGTATAAAGCTACTGAACAAACCTTCATCCTCCTACACTTACAACTTACCACTTAGTGACCACTGTGAGACCTTCCACACTCCCAAATGTGAATAATGGTTTTGAATAAGTGTCTGCTGAGTGTAATGTGATAATGTCCATCATAACAGCTAGGAGCTCAGCGCTCCAGCACGTCTCAGAGTCCGGCGGTGTTGTTTTACACTAATCTGTGAGTAAAGTGTAGTGTAGTTCTCTCTCACCTTCTTTTTGTCCTTGAGAGCGTTGTACTCGTCCAGAGCGTCCTGTTACAGAACAACCACGTCAGCAAAACACTGGCCAATTTCTCAACCACTAAACGCTGACCAAAACCTGCTGCTTTTCTTACACTACACCATGTCACAACTGATCAGCATTTTCATCAAGGAAAAGTAGCTACACTTCCCTCAACTCCGTCACTGTTTTTGGTCAGCGTTTGAATGATGTGAACACGTGAACTGTACTCCAGTACGACCGTCAACATTATTATTCTTCTCGTTAGCTTGAGCTCTTCTAAAGTAGCAGCCGAAACCAACTCTAACCCCACTGGAGGTGAACGTGCAGGTGACCACAGGAGCGTCCAGCACGTTGACCCCCAGTCCCAGCGCTCCAGAAGAGACGCTCTGCCCCGCACCTGGTACTCCGGCGTCTCCTCCTGCAGGTCGTCCAGTTCTCGGTCCACTTCGGCCAGGCGCTTGTTGATGTCGTCCAGTTCGGCCTGCAGCACTTTATAATCCTGGTGCTCTCGGTCAAACTCGCGCTTGTAGCTCTCTCTGTCCTGGTCGTACTCGATGGGAGGGAACTCGCTGCAGAAGGGGAGATTCATCGTCACGAGAACAGCAGGTTTTCACCCCGATCGTGTGATGGGGTTAATCTCCTGGTGATATTTATTACCATCGTGGACCAATGTGTCTGATTTGATCTCCATCGTGGACCGTCACGAGTGGAAACAGCAGCACGTCTATCGGCGCTGGACGACTAGTCACATCAGCGTCCATCACTCGGACGTCTTATTATTTACTGTTTAAAAAATGACTTGCTCGTCTCGAGATCATGAGAAATAACACAGAGAACACACTGAGCAGAGAGGAGCTGAACATACCATCTACCTCAAACGTGTAACAAAGTATCGTCATGTTCCGTGACGAGGGAGAACATCACCACGAGGGGTTCACCTGTAACGCAACACTGCGGCGAGTCTGTCATTGTGAACGCAGCACAGCACACGCTGCACCACCACCACACATCAGCTCTGCAGGTAACACATCCACGAAGGAGCAGCGGACAGCTGATGGGGAGCAGCGCATGGGAGCGGCACCTTGCTCATGAGTACCTCAGTGGTACCTTTACTGGTTTGGTACCTTCAGATCACTCCCTCGCCGTTACACTACCGCCTGCCACTAATCTTCCCTGTTACAGCGCTGCAGGCCTGACCACCAGCAGGTGAATCAAAAGCAGGGTAAAATGCTGGACCAAGCCGTCGTCTCAACCGCGTGCAGCACACAGGGCCGTGAGCAGATTAAACAGACGTGCTGAGATGTACGAGACGCCGCAACACACGAGGTGTGGTACACACTGAAACCCCCTCCCGCCTCCAGCTCATCCAGCCCCCGCTGCTGCTCTCCTTACAGCTCAGGTGTGTGTGTGTGTGTTTACCTGGAGAAGTCTTCATCGTCCAGCTCGTCTCCAGAGGAAGCGTAGTCGGTGTCGTGGTCTTTTCCGTCAGCTCGACGTGGACGTCCGGCTCGTCTCTTCTTGGGTCGGCTGGCCGAGCTGCCCACTTCAGAGCTGCTGTAGTAGGGAACGGAATTCTGCACCGGAACATTGTACTCCACCCCACTGCAACACACACACACACACACCCCTTTAACACCACTCACAGCTCTCATGTATAAGACAAGGTGCTCTATGGCACATACACAGCTATACATCAAGCATCACACAGTGACACGCAGCCGGACTCTAACCGGAGACTGAACACAGTCACACAGAAATGAACAGATCACATTAAAGAGGTTCTACAGTTAAATAAATCTTTACCAACGTTTGAAGAATCTAAATCTAAAATATATATGGGAAAGATGTTTCCTGAAGAATGAACATTTTAAAATAGACTGTGCTGTACGTGGTAGAAGTGGAAAAGTTTCATCCTGATAGAATATTTCATCAGTTTCACAGACGACAATTCAACATTGGCTGATAATCAACAACTCAGTTCTGATCAATGTGTGACCCTCCACGGCAAAACCAGTCGCTTGTTGCTACGGAGGTTTCCGAGAGAAACGAGCATTTATGTTGCGTGGGGTAAAATGGTGGATTTTTTGTTTTTAGTGTTTTGAAACAGTGGAAGGTCTATACTGTACTGTTGTGAATAAATTTAGCTGAAAAACTTACCCTTTCCATCCTAAAAACGTGACTTTCTTGAGGTGAGGAATTCAATTCCAGCAGAATGTTAAAAGTTTGTTTTGACCGCTCTACTTCAATATTTACGCTAAATCCACTGGTTGACTAGCGTGAAGATATTTCTCCGGAATCCATCTCCGTCTCCCGAGTTCAGTTAACCTAACGCAGGTAGGCTATCCGTGTGGCTGTGAATGCAGCGTAGGCTAGCGTAAATGCAAACGTAGCCGCGACCGCACCAAGCGTCTGTGAGTGCTACGGCGATAGTCAACTTCGACGGCAGATTTCTCCGTTTCTCACTTGGCGTGACAGGAGAAACCCGACTCCTTTGAATGTTGATATCTCAGTCATATCTCGTCCCATTCATTCCACATAGGTATCGTTTTGAAGCTTGATTTATGCCCTTTCATGAAAACATCACAACTCAAAATTTGTGACAAGCGACTGGTTTTGCTGTGGAGGGTCACAAATGAGACGAGATCATGTGCTGATTTAACACCATCCAAACCACATCACAACCAGCTACTCAAATATCACCCGACATGTTGACTCCTGAAAACCAGCAGACGTCTACGTTTAGTTCAAATAGCACATAGTAAAGTGAGGTTACAGGATGTATGAGGTCTGGTTGAAGCTGAGCTTATCGATGTATCGTTACAGCGCGACTAGACGGATGTAGATGTAGACGTGATAAACTCACACTACGCTGTCGGGAGGTTTGTCGTAGCTGTCGTCATCCAGATAATTCCTCGAGCCTCCAAACTTCTCCGGATACTGGTTCAGCGCGTGGACAGGCTCTCCAGAGACGTTATTCACCTGCAACACATTCCACATGCTTTATCTGTCACATGCACAGCTACAGTACAACACACGGCAATAAAGTTCACTAATATGTTGAAGAGTGATCTGACGAGGCAGCAAGGTGATCAAAATCTCCAGGAATAAATACACTCCAAATAAACACTGCTGTGACTGAGAGGGTGGGAGGTGATGTAACGTTACTCAGACTCATCATCACAGTCATACGGCCGTGTAGAGGACGCTGCGTGCGTGATGTTGCCGTGTTCAAACTGCATAACATTCTGTAAAATAGCTGGAATACTTCACTCGTTTCTCAACAAGTTTCAACCTGCATCAGCCCCGAGGCGCCAAACAACCGCCAACACACTCCATATGATGAACACACACACACACCACTACGGCACCTATACCTACTGCTGTCTGGGAAGAAAATCTATAACAGCTCATACTCTTACAGCACATAGTAAAATCCTCAGAGCAAAATGTCTGTTAGAAATACTGAAGAGAGTATTTAGTGAAGATGGAATTTAGATTCTGGTTGAACCAGTTTGTGCCAGAACACACCGTCACTGCACTTTACTACAGCTCAACACACAACGTGAGTAACTCCCGAGCACAGCCAAATTTGACTTTGACCACAACACTGACCCACAACTGTTTACAACATTTACAAACCCTTTAGATGCAGTTTGAACAAACCTTGATTTTATATTGTGGTGTTAAAAACACAGCACCATAAATGAGAATTAAAAATCTAAAGCAGTATTACTGCAGGATAAAGCTGTGTTGTTGATTATGGTGTAAATATTAAAAATATTACTACGTTGGGAGTTGTTTACAGCAGGTCCACTGAAACTGTCACTGCACACCACACCTAGAAACCAGGTGAGACGACTCCCTTCCCCCTCCTGCAGCGCTGCCGCTACCGCAAAACCCGTCCGTCCACCTCGCCGTCTTATCAACACACACACACGGGTCATGGTGCAAGCATTCCGGAAGTAAAGCTCTTCCTCACACCAGCTCTCACTACATCATCCAAAAACATTGCGCGGTCTCACTCCCAGGTAGCGCTACGTCACATTTCACACTTCCAAAAATACATCATCCTCACTGCGTATAAGATAATAAACACTCCAAAATAAACCAGACCTTACGGAACAATGAGCCTCGCTCACCAACCGCTCTTCAGAAGAAGTTTGTTCTTATTCACCAGCGTTTTATTATTTAAATATTAAGAGCACATGTAACAAGTACGTATTGTTCAGCAAGGCCTGCCATCACTCACCCAGTCCTCCACGTCCTGAGGAGCATTGGGATCTTCAACAATCTTCTGTCTTCGCCACAGAATGTTCTCCTTGCCGTAGTAGTTCATTTTCTGCCGGGTCTTGATGGCAAACACCATGATGATGACGAGACAAACCGTGACCAGGAACCCAAAAACAATGGCAACCGCCTGCAATGTGAACAAACACATGGGTTAGTGAGTTACATAATGTGTCTTTTGTTTTGGTGAAACGAATACTGAGTAGATCAGCTTTATTTCCAAATAAAACTTCCTCAAACTCTGTGTGTGATTCATAGCAGTGGTGGCGCTTTGGTCCAAGTGATTGAAACCGGAACCTGGCACCACCATCGCTGAACAGCTGAGCTGGTAAACCTTCCCAGGTGGGTTAAATGTGAATTTCTACCACACACTAATGGTTCACGCCTGAGCTCAAGTGAAACTAACGACTCACACCTTGACTGGTCAGACCCCAACCACCTGCTGGATGGCAGAGCGAGTCAACAACCACTTTCAATGTGACAACCCCAGTAGAGGACAATCTCCTGAAACTGCACGTCAGTTTCAAGCTGTTGGTCTTGAGTTTAAAACTTAAAATGAACTCCAGTTGCCTTCAAATCAAGCTCTTAAGATTTCCTTTAGTTGCTCAAGGGAGACTCGCTCTACGTAGAGCCAAAAATGTAAATAATGAATGTTGTGGTGACTTGTACCAGCCGTTATTTTAAACAGTTGAGTTTAGCATCTCCTCACCTCTTGGGGATCCACCACGCAGTAATGGTACAGGTACTGGTTAACCAGCATCCCTGCAGCCTGAGGATCCTGGTACTGGGCACATAGGGCTATCACCTGGTTATACTGCACGGAACCTGACGTCTGCGCCATGGGGTTCACCGTCACCACGTAGACGATGCTGGCTATGAGCATGAAGCCGGCCAGGACGGCGGAGACGATGATCAGGATCAGGAAGAATTTCCTGTTACGCGCTCGGTGAGAAATCAGCAGGATGAACATGGTCAAAAGAGCGGCGAAGGTGATGATGGCCATGGCGATCATGAAGCCCTTTCCTTTCCTGGGGTCATTCTGAGAGCCCAAAACGCCGTAGCCAAAACTACTGCCGTAACCTCCGAAACCGTAGCCGCTGCCGCCGTAGTAGCTGCCGCCGTAGCTGCCGCCGTAAGATCCGCCGGGGTAGCTTCCCGAAAAACCTGCTGCTCCTCCAGCAGTGTCCCAGGCCAACGTGGAGGCCACACAGGCAAAAATGCCCACGCACAGGACGATGGCTATGACCGACATGATCTTAATGATGCCGGGAGGAGACGTCCAGCGATAGAAGTGCTGGATCTCATCTTCAGCGTAGTAGGAATACGCCGGCTGGGGAACTACATCACTGTGGGAGGACAGATGTTGTATTAAAAACACACTATCTGGGTTTGCTCAACTCAATGGACCTCATTCACCAACCCTTCTTATGAAGAAATCTGTTCTTAAACACACTTACGGAATTTTCCTCAAGATTCTCATGTTGACCAATGTTGTCTTATTTGAGATTTGTTCTTAGGTAAGAGCACAACATAGCAACACTGAACAACACTCTCACACATTTTATTGCCTGTGTCGTTTCAATTCAGTCTTTAGTTGTATAATGTGATGCTATTAAATGTCTTAATTTCTTCAGATCAAATTCAAGGATTTTTAAAACACTGGGGAATGAGGTCCAGTGTAAAGCTCACAGCAAACACCAAGTATAAGAACAGTGTGCTGATAGATGAAAGTAGGATTGGAGCTGGAAGGTGTGGATCACAAAATAACAGCAAGAGAATCATACTGTTGACTTAGTGAAACTGAAAAGAGAAATATTTTAATGGACATTAATGTAAAATGTTAAAAAAATAAAACATTTATTTGCTACTAAAAGAAAAACTCAATTTGAATCCAATTTCTGACACTTTTCTTAATTCAACAAAACAAAGACCGCAGTAAATAAGAACGTGTTTGAGTTAAACATGGTGAAAACACAGCAGGCGAGAAGGAGATAAACATAAAAACATAAAAATACACATAGAAATACACACACAAATACAAACACACACACACACACACACAAATACACACAAATACACACAAATACACACACACACACAAACACACACACACAAACACACACACACAAACACACACACACAAATACACACAAATACATACACACACAAATACATATACATACACACACAAACACACACACACAAACACACACACACACACAAACACACACAAATACACACAAATACATACACACACAAATACATACACACACAAATACATACACACACAAACACACACACACACAAATACACACACACAAACACACACACACAAATACATATACATACACACACAAATACACACACACACACACACACACACAAACACACACACACACACAAATACACACACACACACACAAATACACACACATAAATACACAACACACACACAAACACACACACACAAACACACACACACAAATACACACACACAAACACACACACACACACAAACACACACACACACACACACAGAAATACATATACACTTTTACACACAAACACACACAAAATACACACACACAAATACACAAAAAATACACACTGAAATACACACACACAAACACACACACACACACAAATACACACACATAAATACAAAAATACACACACACAAACACACACACACACAAATACACACACACACACAAATACACAAATACACACACACACATAAACACACACACAAACACACACACACAAATACACACACACAAATACACAAAAAAATACACACACAAACACACACACACAAACACACACACACAAACACACACACACAAATACACACACAAACACACACACAAATACAAATACAAACACACACACAAATACAGGGCAAGCGACTTACTACTGGGTCTCAGACTGCATTATGGAGAGGACTGCCGTTAAGGTTCTGGAGGACATAGTTCTGGAGGAAGAAGAGCAGGATGAAGTCCAGTCAGCAGCAGGTTAACACATCGGCGCTAAAACACCATCAGCTCATTAAAAGCCCTGGTAGAGCGAGTCAGGTGAAATCCGCTCGGCTGCTGCTCGGAGGGGGTTCTGTAGTCGGGCTCGCGCTGCAGGTGTGTGTGTTTCAGGTGAAGAGTGTGTGTGTGTGTGTGTTTTCAGATGGATAGTGTGTGTGTGTGTTCAGAGTAGAATGTGTGTGTGTAATGTGTGTGTGTGTGTGTGTGTGTTTCCAAGTGTGTGTGTGTTGTGTGTGTTTTCAGGTGGATAGTGTGTGTGTGTGTGTGTTTTCAGGTGGAGTGTGTGTGTGTGTGTGTGTGTGTGTGTGTGTGTGAGTGAGACCCACCGTGTCGGCGCAGCGCCTCGTCTCCCTCGTCTCTCTTCTCAGTCAGCAGGTTTGTCACACCTTAAAACCAGGTGAGCGAAGCCACGCCCCGAAACGGCCCCATGACGTCAGCAGCCAACCAGCGCGCGCGTTTCCAAGTGAGATGTGTAAATATGTACAGTATATAGACGCACAATGACACATGTACATATATATATATGATTTATTCAGAGTAACCCACTCTTTTCTGGCATTTTAACTGAGTACAGAGCAGGCTTTTCTCTCACTTCAGTCGAGTGTAAACAGTGAGCAAAGTGCATGAATTATTGTTTGAAATGAATGAACGTTTGCTAGGATTAAAACTTGAAATCAATAAATCATTTGAATAGAGTGTATATATGCTGTATATGCCATCGGAGCACGTACACACCACCTCTTTCCTGAATAAAAACTTCTAGGCTGATTATAAAAGACATTTTGTACGAGCTTCATAAAAAAACACCATTTGCTCTTAAGTGAGTGGAGGCAGCTGCTTGCTGTGTGTCTAATGGAGCACTAATACAAGCTACAACATTCCAGCAATAAAACACTGATGTGTACAATCTCTTACAGCCTCAGTTCTTCATGCTGTGCTGTTGAAATGAGGCAGCAGAGTTAGTCATTTACTGTAGTTTATGTGCAAACTCACATGTTCATACTGTTCCTCGAGACTACATTAGAAATCTCGAGAAGCTGGAAGCACCACATGAAGAAATGAGGGTTCAAGACTTCTGTACACAACTGTAGACCTACATGTACACAATAAACACCAGCTGGAGAGATGTAGCTGCACAGGAGCAATATGATCAGAACCCCACATAACTCAAAATGGGAATACACTGAACTAACACTCACCTGGAGATCAGAGTGCAGAAAGCTGTGGAGTTATTATTATTAGTAGTGATTATCACTCACATCAAAAGCTACACATGACTCCGTGCAGGAGGATAAGATACAACACTTTAAAATCATGAGGAATTACAGCTGATGCTGCAGATAAATACCACATTCAGACATGCATAAGGAAGTGGTGATTATGGAGGAGGTGCCGCTCAGCATTAACCATGTTAAAACCAACATTCAGCAGAATATTATGGAACATCCAGACATATATTACCAGATGAACACATTCAAGAGCTGAGAAATTCGGGAAATAAAGTTAACCACCGTCTTGTCCAGACCTGGGCACTGCTCTTTTCGAGGGCCACATCCAGCCCTTTTGTCTGTCCGTGGCCGGGCCACCTTAGGACAGCCTGAAATAACAAATTAAACATAAAAATAAAACTTTGTGTATTTTATACACACCATTCAACTGCATTGCTTTTATCTTGAAGGTGAAAAAATGCAAAAAAAAAAAACCCCAACAATTTCAATATTGCTTTTGTTGTTAAACGAATGTATTGTCAAAAATAAAATTGCGTAAAGATATAATATGCCCTGCTCCACATGTTTATAGCTTAACGGTAACATCTAGTATTAACAGTAGGAGCTCATCAACACTAGAAAACTGTCTGTTTTTTTAAATGAAGTTGAGTTGAGCAGAGCTGATTAGTCTATTGGTTCGGCCTCCATATCAATCCAGATTTGTCATGTGACCCATTGGGAAAACTAATTGCCCACCCTGGTCTTGTCTCTCAGTATACATGTACACAGCTGAGATTAGTTTATTTTGACTTTTGATCATTTGTCATTGTGAACACAGCACAGCACACAGTGCACCACCACCACACGTGAGCTCTACACGGAGCAGTGGACGTTTTTGGGTAGCACCCGGAACCTTACTCACGAGTACCTCACTGGTACCTTTTGTGATCTGGGAGATGAACCCGCAACCCTCTGAACACAGGGTCAACTCCCTAATCGTAACACTACCAACTGCCCCAACACTGGACGGTGCTGGTGGTGTAGTGGTTCAGATACTCGCCTCTGGACCAAGAGGTTGTGGGTTCAAATCCTCCAGCACTACCATCACCGTGTCCCTGAGCAAGACCTTTAACCCCAAGTTGCTGCAGGGAGACTGTTCCCGAAATTAGGAAAATGGAAGTTGCTGTGGACACGCTGTAAATGTAAATATCAACCCTAGTTTCCAGATTCTACAGAGGACATCACGAAACACGCGTCTGGGGTCAGTCTGTTCAAAGCTGTGGTGACACTGGGACACCATAAACAACACACAATTAAACAAGCTGCAATACACAGATACTTGCTCATGTTTTTAATGAAACATTTTAGATATTTTTATAACTTTACACACTTTATATACTGTATGGAAAAGTACAAAGCTTTTCAGCGTATGAAGAATAAAAAATAAACTCTCTCTATATAACTACAATGAGGAATAAAAATGTGAGGACAATTTAAATTAAGTGCAGGTTTTTGTAGAGACAGGCGCAGACACACGTTTCCAGGAAGAAGTGGTCAAATACACAATCACATTTTATACAAGTCAAGTAAAATGTTATGGGAACATCCAACAGTAATTGTGCACAAGTTCAATGAAATCAACCACGAGTGTAAAAACGTCAATCAGGCAGCAAGAATGTAAAATGTTGATATACAGGACAGGATTCAAACAGTGTCTAGTTTCAGTCACTACAGCAATCAAATTTATCATCAAGAATACTGTTCACGTTAGAAATGTGTGATGCGTGGTCTCACAGCTCGGTGCTCACATTGAAGACGACGAGAGCCAGGCGGCAGTGGAAATTAGGACCGTGGCGTTTCAGCGCGGCGTCGCTCTCAGCCGTAGCCGTCGTTCCACGTCATGATCTTATCGTACTCCTGAATACGCTGCTTGATGTGAGCCAGCTTACTTTTCAGATACTCACATCGCTCCTTCTTCTCAACAAATGAAGGATCCTAGAGGAGGAAAACAGTGGTGAGTGTTGTAGGAGAGAATATCAGTGGTGTACATGCAGCCAGAGAGACTCTCCATGATGTCTGTGGACGAGAGTGAGACTGGGACATTCCTGATATTTCCTTTAGGGAAACACTGCACCCTGCCCACTTCCCTTCATCACGCCCCTTCCTGCTGCACAGCACAATGCAGACCAGCACTCCCTAACTCAGGATGTAACCAGTCAGCCATGTTAGCATGCTTCTTAAACTTAAAGCAATCATTTATGCACTTTCAACCAGCTTTTATCAGTTCTCACGGCTGTGTTAAAGAGTAAAGGTGTTAATACACCACACACCACCTTACAGATAAATCTGATGTCAAAGTGATTATTTGTGATTGTGAACACATGAAGGAGCAGTGGAGGGCCGACATGGGCAGCACCCAGAGAGGGACCCTTGCTCATGAGTACCTCAGTGGTACCTTTACAGGTCCAGGGATTCAAACCGTTTGCCGTTGTTGCTCGGTTTACGAGTTGTTTTCCGAGAGCCAAAGCTGGAAGTGCCAACATGCGCCCTGTTTCTCGAACATCCGACCAAATGTCCAAATGTCAAGACCACCCCGACCACATCCAAAATCGCCACTTAGTGTAAAGACTGTAATAAATGCTTACATTTTTGGCTGCTTAATGTTTGTAAAAACAAATGACTAGCCTAGTTAGCCAAACAGAAAAGCAAACAGGACCAGTAACTTGAGACGGAAAATTCAGATAAAAAGGCATAAAAATTACAACAATTATCTGACAACTTTTCTGTGGGAGAGTTCATCTGAGTTCAACTGCTTTTCACTAAAAGTCCACTCTGCACTTACATTTTTCTTGCGCTGGTATTCCTGAAGGATGCGGTGAACGCGCTCAGAGTCCTGTGGAAACAGAGAATGATGTTTGAACCTGGATTACTGCATCATCTGCAAGATCAGTAAGAACGTGAGGAGCAAGTTAACAGGGTCTGTACACGGTGTGAGCAGGAGTGATGAAGTGTGGACAAACAACACTGCAAATCTCTCATGAGATAATACTGTAAGGCCTCGTCCACACGGACGTTCGAAATGAACGCCCTCTGAACGCCATACGTGTTTTTGCTGCGTTTGATTGGCGTTTCACTGGCGTTCGCAATAGCGTCGTTCTCCTTGCGTTCGTCGGGATTTTGACGGCAAGAAAACGTTGCATGCAGCGTTTATTCGACGCCACCCGAACGCGCAGCCGGCCGAACGCCGATGCTGAACGCCGATGCTGAATGCCCGCGTGGACGCTTTGAATTGCTCCAATGAGCAGAAAAACGGTCGGCGTTCAGTCGGCGCTTGCCTGGCACCACAAACGCCAGAAAAACGCCTGGTTCAGACGTCCGTGTGAACGAGGCCTTAAGGGGAGAGCAGCAAATACAAACAGAACTCTAGTCATATGAAAGTGTGCAATGCTGGTGTGAAACGGGTCAGTGGTAGTCAGATCTATTCTGTGCACATTTCAGAAATACTAGTGTAAGCTGCAGTCAGTCTGATTACACAGGAAAGAGGATATTCAACATGTACTCATCATGGGGGTGGGATCCTCCCTGATCACTCTACCAGACACCACACACTGGACTCACACACAGCTGCTTACTGAACACACCGTCTGACTGGCGGGGTTTCGAGGTAAGCTGCGCATCATTCCGTCCATCTCGTCAAACTTCTTCAGCGTGGCCTGGACCTCCGCGTGCAGCTCTTTGTACTCAGCGTACTGGTCGTTAAACACCGCCTTGTACCGGTCTCGCTCCTCATCACTCCTTATGGTGGGGTACTTACTGCACAATCAACACGGAGATAATACTCTTAAAATCAACATATCGACATACTCCACGATCTACAGAGCTGTGAAGTCGTTACTAACCGAGCAGGTTTTCTTGCCGAAGTTATGGTTCTCGTTTTACGTAAGAAAGCAGCTTAAAAAGAGCTCTACAAATAAACTGAACTGAACTTGAGCTATGACGTGCTCTCAGACTCGATGCTGACACCTAGTGCTACAGACTTCGCTCTGATCTTGGAGATCCTCTTTTGAGCACTCAGGCACTGGGCAGTAGAGCTGGGCAGTTAAAGGTAAAAATTAGCAGCAATAACGCATCTTTAATAGTGTGAACATGTGTATGGTGCAATCTAGTCTGTGAACTATGTGGGTATAAATTAAAAACTAAATAACTGGTAATGAGTCGTAACTGAGACAAAATGTTCAATAAATGGCGTTAGTGATACGAGGTGACATCTCACAGCCCCACTACTGACTGACCAGCATCAGAGGTACTCACGACAGGTAGTCTGGAACTACCACAGGTTTGGGGATGTGTCCTGCTGGAATATGACCTTGGACCACTTTGGCTTTTGGGGCGGCGGTGTGTGGGTTCTGACCCGGCGCTGCAGAGACGACGGCAGGCTCGGAGAACCTCGGCTCAGCCAGCGTCTAGCACGGAGGAGGGAGAGAGCAGAGTGAGCAGGAGTAAAGCTACACCCACACCTCCCCGTGCAATAACACACCTGCAGAACCCACACTCACCGAGGGATGAGTCACGCGCTGGGGGACGTCTGACTGCTGCATCTGAGCAGAAGAAACATGGTTGGAAATATTTCATATTTAATATTCATGTCAACAAAACACTGACTGATCTCAACTGAGGCACAGCCAAAGCTGACAGTTCCACAAAGCGAACGCAACCTACGAACCCAAAACAATTCCTCAACACATCGAGGGAAGTCCGTTAGCATGTAAGGGATCCGTGTATTATTCATTAATTCATTTCTCAAATTAAATCCAAAATCCTAAAAGCACATCTTTCCCAGCATACATTTCCAAAACCAAAATCAAACAAGGAATTTTCCAATTTCAGTCTCCAGGTTTGGTAATGAAAGTGCCCTGACCTTGAGATGACTATTACAGTACATGTGTTCAATCAAAAAAATATATATACACACAATATTTTGAATGAAGAGCTTTGCTTTTTGTTACTTTGGGGTCATGCCACTGGTTTTCAATAAAAATGCTGAATTGAATATGAGTGGACACTGTATCATCTATTTCAGTGCAAAATGGGAAATCAGGAAATAATAAATTAATCATTTTGGATTAGGAAACAAATATTGGAAAAGTGTCTTTTATGAATTTTGGTTTTACTTTGAAAACCCAACAAACGACCCACGTATTTCAGCTCCTCACCTCGTATCCGTACTTCTCTCGGTACCGCCGGGCCGCCTCGTGCCTCCACAGCTTGAGGCAGACAATGGCTCCGATGAGGTAAACCAGCATGGAGACGAAGAGGAAGATGATGGCGGCCGTCTGGCCCGCTTCGGTGCGACAGAAGGCGGCGTTGATGCCGTTGCTGAACATGGGGTAGTAGCAGAGCCCCCCTCGCGTGGTGTCCCTCACGTACACGATGCCGGCCGCCATGTAGAGCACGGCCAGGGCCAGGTTGATGGCGAACTCGGTCAGGGGCCACCAGCTGGAGTCTAGCAGGATCTCCCGATAGTACATGGTCATGCCCAGGACCAGCAGGATGACGGTGGCGATCCAGGCCAAACCGGCCACAACCAGGATGAAAGGCGTTTTGGGTCCGGTGTAGTAGGCGTCTCCGTAACCGGCCCCGTACGCACCGCCGTACGCCCCCCCGTACATCTGCGGCTGCGAGTATCCGAACATGTTGTACCACTCGTTGTCTTTGTGGATGTACGCGCAGACGCAGGCGAAAACCGCGGCCCCCAGCAGCAGCTCCACGCATCCCAGGATCCTCAGCAGCCCCGACCAGGACTTCATGTAGGCGTAGCGCTGGTGGTACTCCTCCACCCTCTCGCTGTAGGTCAACGCCGTGCGCACCGTCCGGCCGCCGTCCACCGACTCCGGGAGGTGCTCTCCCAACGGGAGCATGGCTTCTCGCTCCTTGCGGGAGTCGTAGCTGCCCCCCGAGCCCCCGTGCGAGCCGTGAGCGGTGGGCGAGTGGGGCGGCGAGCACCGAACCCCCTCCGTGGTGGTGTTGTAGCTGCTGGACGTGGGCATTGACTTCTTACTGCTCCGGTTGCTGCCGCGAAAGAAGTTCTTCCAGGAGTCTGGAATGAAACGGTGGACGGGTTTGATGTCGACGGCGGGCTCCCTGTCTTCTGCCTCGCTCCCGCTGGGGTCGAACTCGGGGCCGATGGGGGGCTGGTCCGGCAGAGGAGGAGGTGGGAGGGGGTCGAAGCTCAGAGCAAGTTCAGAAGAACCCCGACTTCTTAACCCGGGGAGGCCCTCGTCCCTCTGAAAGGAGCCTAATGAAGCATCGTCGTAGCTGCCGGGGCCGTTTCGGGCTCGCTCAAAGCGGCCGTAAAAGCCCCCTTCCGAGGACATGGGGAATGAGGTTTGCCCTGGACGGATATTAAAAGAGTGAGCAAACTAAAATCTTGACGGGGAGAGAACTTCCCTACCGAATTAAATCCCACGTTTAAGAATCACATGTGTGCAGTACTGACCGATCACGACGCTTATCACCTTCTTCAACTTCCTCTGACAATGTACAAAAGCAAAACCATTCTACTCTACGCCCCTCATGCCTGATAAGAGTCATTTACTGTCCTTTCGAAAGCGTCAGACGAGATCTACTATAAGAACGTTCTAGACACAAGGAAGCAAACAGAGACAAACCCAAACCAAAGTTCACCACGGAAAAGATTAGTAAGCAATGAACACAGCCTGTGACACCAGGACGAGGTGAAGGATGGATTTATTCAGCGCGCCGGAGTCTAATTCTCCCTTCACGGGCAGGTCAGAAGTTGGATTTCACCATCGGTCAAATTGTGATGAGTTAAGAATGGGGAAGTTGAATTTGTGCTTTTAGGTGTGTTTATCCTCATTATCATTCAGCTGAAACTTCCCGGTTTGAAACTCGTCATTTCTGACGCCACGTGAAGGCAGCAAAAGACAAACATGAGCCATGTATTTTCATATTAATCAATGCAGGATGTGATGGATGTGATGGAATGTGATCTAAGTGTCGGCTGTAAGACGATACGCCGTCCCAGCAGCTCTGTAACATGAAGACGAGCCCTGGCCTTCTGTAACCAAACCCCACACCTCTCTCACCGAGCAGAAAGCTGTTGATTGGAGAAAGAGAGGAAGAGACTGCAAGCCAACCAGACTCTACACAGACTTAGATTCTAGAGAAAATTTCCATCAGGCGCCAAAACAGAGCAGCATGGGCGTAAGTAGGGGTGGGGTCGGGGATGTACTCTGGCCCAGTAATCAAAACTGGCCATGTAAACTGTCCCAAAAGCCTCCAGACCCTCCCCCAAAAAAGCCCATGTTCAGCCCAGAGTTACGCCTCTGCAGATCAGGACATGCCCCGTCAAGTTATTTCTGGATCTCCTGAATGAAGGCTTTATTCTAACACAGCGTATCAACCTTTATTTCCTTAGTTATGTACAACTGGCCTGGTAAGATGAAAAAGAGAACTCGTATTAAACACACACAAAGACATGGTTTAAAAAATACCTCTTTCACACGCAGTCACTCAGCAACACTTACATTGGCTGGCACTTCACTGGGAATAGCTTGCCTGGCCATTCATTAACCCAGAGATCTGAGGGAACAAAAAGTCTATAAAGCTTTATTCCTCAAGCAGAAGTCAATAACAGAGCTGTAACGATACATTGATCTACAATGATTCAATGATCAACAATCCAACAGCATCGAGAAAATTTAAAATCATACAGTACATACTGCAACGCCCCACACCGAGCATGCGAGACACTATATACTGATCAGGAGGTCTGGTTTTATTAAAAAAGAAGATTGGCTTTTATGTAAATGTGTGGTTGAGCTCAGGAATTAAAATGTCATGATATTTTGGTTGCTTTTTGTGATTTAATATCAGTCTATGATATTGTATTGTCTCATATGGATCACTGGCTGCTTAATCAAACCGAATGGAAATCGTAGCGTAGCAGATTTTTTTAATGACAGCAGACACTGAATTAATATAATATTGTAAGTTGATGAAACTTGTGACGTACACCATTAAATAACACAGCAATATTTGCACATACAGCATTACTGAACACCACATGTTACTAAAATTGCACGTTTTCTTTTTCTAAGTATAGTTTATTTATATATGTACAGAATATTTTATGTGCCTTCATTATACTATGTAGAAGCTGGAGCCACATCGTCTCGTCTCTCTGTATACTTATATATAACTGAGATGACAAAGTTTACTTTGACAACACATGATTTCCAAAAGAGACATTTCACACAGCAACTCTATAAACACATAGTGTGGGATAAAAAGACAAGAAGGCGATTTAAGTAAAGCAACGTTAGAAAGTCAATGTAAAAGTAAGTATATAGAAGGAGATTTCTTTTCAGCCTCAGTTCTGGAGCAGGAGTGAAGAAAGCAGCAGGCAGTAAACACAACTCATCAGGTAGGTGCTGTGGTGGGTAGAAGGTCAGGAGGTGGTCAGGACAGCGTGATAGCGCGGCTCCAGGGTCAGGCTTTGATATAACCGAGGTCAATAAGTGGATATTGAAGTGTATAATAAGTTATCAGGTGATGATGGTGAGATATCAGCGGCTTTTTGAGCGAGTTTGTGGAGCAGAAGGCGGGACGAAACTCCACGTTCCCACTCACAAAGCTGGCAAAACAGCCCCCACTCCGCGCAGAGTGTGCGTTAGTCCGGCGTGTTGGTGAGAGTGGGTGTCCGCGGTGGGACAGGAGGTGTTCAGTGCGGGTTTTAATCGGGTCTTACCTTCACTTTGCGACGCCGAACTTGTTCAACTCTCCGCTGGCTTTTCTCCTGCTGGAGCCTGCTGGGAGACGCACCACGTGACCAGCCCGCCCGCGCATGACGTCACCGGGACGAGCCCGCGCACCTGGGGGTAGGGGGCGGGGCTAGTGGCGTCTCGGCCCCGCCCACCGCGTCACCGCGGTTTTTCATGACGAGATAACGAGTGGGTTCAGCAGGAATTCCACATATGAAAATACGACTGATGGTCGTATCACAACGGAGCATTAGGGATGGTAGATCAAAAAGAAATAATTCCCTGACATTCTTCTTATTTGCAAGAAAAACGTTTTTAAAGTCCTTTTTTCGTCACAGATTCATAACTTTACAATGGCACTAAATATCTGAGCTTTGTCATGTAAATATACGACTATAATCTCGGAGGTTCTGACTTTCTCTCCGAGTTTTATGCCTTTATTACCCCTACTACTCTATGAGTAAGTGAGTGATTATTTGTCATTGTAAACACCACAGCACACGGTGCATCACAACCAAATGCCAGCTCTGCATTTGACAAATTGGTGAAGAAGCAGTGGGCGGCTAACATGGGCAGCGTCCGGGAGCAGTGCCTGGAGACAATAACTTGCTCATGAATACCTCAGTGGTACCTTTACAGGGAACACCCTAACCGTTATGCTGCAATTGTCCTTGTAAAGTCATAGATTTGCCTAAAAGCCTTAAAATGTAAAACCACAAAGTTTAAAGAAATAAAACTCTATTCTGTACAACTGTAAAGTCAAGTTTTAAATATATGACATGACTGAGAATACCCATGTTTTATTTTGTTTTTTTGTATATATGTTCCTGCCATTAATATGAGGATGTCACAGATATCAGATCTTCTCAACATGGAGATACTGACTTAAGATCTGGACAATAAATCAGATAAATTGGAAAAACCATGTATGTTTTCCTTTTTACATACTTCTGTGAAGTGATACAGCACTTTATTTTTATTTGTTTTTTTGTTTGTTTATCCATTTATTTGGTGTGAGGGTCGAGATCCGAGTCAATTTTGCTTTAATGAAAAGAAAGAACACAGTCAGTGCTGGCCCGCGAGTCACTTTCCCATCAATGCTGCAGATTTGTCATTATGGAGGAGACGTGGTAATTACACAGCGTCTACCTTGCTGACATCCTACTCTTCTCTCTCACCTTGTTGACCTGCGACTTGAGCAGGCTTCTTACTGCTGGGTCCGTGTACGTGACCACCAATGGATTTTCCTCTTAAATCGGAAAATCCAAAAACGACCCGTTTTTTCTTTTTTCTTTTTGATTTTACGATCGAAAAACGAAAGGATTGCCCGTTATGGTCTGTGTACCTTGCGTTCATTGGATTTTTTGACTCTGAAACCAAAATCGGAAAACGAAAAATGACGTGAAATTTTGGGTCATTTACTATTTCTATTTTTTTGGACAGTTTTGTTGTGACCCGGAAGTTCACGGTAAAATTGGCGCAAAGGAGTAGATAAGAGAATCGGTCCAACACAGAAACGAAGTTTCTTGTTCTGATATTGCCTTGGCGTTATACACTCATTTTGGGACGAGACGTGGATTTTCAGAGAGGAATGTGTGGAGGTGGTGTGGGGGTGACAGACCCCAGTAAAGATAGTTTTCGGTTAGCGATTCGGCATTCCAATGAATATTACTCTTCGTAGTAGCCACTTAGAGTCTTAAATCATGAAGCATTGTGTTCATCGTGATTTGTGAATTTATATTATCGAGTCTCCCGCCCTGAAATCCATTAGAACATTAGAAGTTGCATTTTTATGTTAAAGCACGAATTACTTAAAACCCTTACAACGCAGAAAGACCAAACCAAGCGCAAAATGACTAGTCTGACGTGTGGATTTTTTCACAACCCACACTTCGTCTGTCAGAGAGTGATAAATCCGTATATTACAGATGCAGGAAAATGAACCGTTTTCTTGGAACCGCTTTAAAACGCACGTAATAACGCTAATGGTAAAAAAAAATCCACTGGAATTAGAGTTAGCCCGATTTGTGGAAAAAAATCACAAATGGATTTTTGACAAATTATGGAAGTGATTGTGATAAAGGTATAAAATCAGGATTACTTCTGATTTTTGAGCTTGTATTAAAATAATGTAATCTGCCTGTCAGGTGGTGCTAAAGAGGCGCTGTTTTAAGATGGAGAAATATGTATAATAAATACTTTTTTGATAATCATACTGTGTTGTTTCTTGTTACAGTACTTTTTATATTGAAACACAATTAATTGATACACAAATCACATCGTTTTTCATATGTATATGAACTGTGAAAGTGTTCACAAATGCAGGTTTGTCTGTCTGACCACAAATCACATCGTTTTCCATATTTTTTGATCTTTAAGATGAAAATCCATTGGCCGTCACGTACTCGGACCCACTGGCCTCTGGGTCGTCATGTATCTTTATACAGGTGGAGTCATACACCTTGTTCCCCTTTTGAGAGTGCACAGCCACTTATCATGTAGTGGGCAGCTTTACTGTCAGTACACGTTTGTCTAGAATAGTTCATAGTCCAATGCCTGCCTCATATAAGCCCCAGTTTTACTTTCAATATTCAGCTTTACTTTCTCCAAGAGCTGATAAATATTAGAATTTATCAGTGAGCGAAAATATGTTTTAATTGGTGGTAGTGAGGATCTGTGTGGTTGAAACCCTGTACTGGTGACTGGAGGTTCAAATCCCAGGTGAGAATAAGCAACAGTGCCACTCACCGACTCCACTGGGCAATGCCTTAGTCCCAAGTTGCTCCAAAGGAGACTGACAGAAACAGAGACAGAATAGCATTTTAATACAAGGTTACAAGGATATAAGAAATGAGGAATTTGACTTGGTGTGATGATGCCGTAAAAATAAAATATATTTAAAAAATAAATAAAAAATATAAATATGAACAAAGTAATCACCTGTAGGTATAAATAAACTGGGTTTTGGTAAGTGAGTTCTCTCTTAGCTTCCCTTCATCGTTAATAATATGAGCGTTTTCAGTAGCTGTTTAACCTTAACCAAAATAGACGCACTGTCTCTTTAAGAGAGCTGCTAACGCGCTGACGCTAACACGCCGGCGGACAACGACCTTTATATCTCAAACCGCTGCCTACACCCTACCTAGTGCACCTCACACTAACCCCGGAACTGTGATTTCACACCAATACGTAGTATATTCAAGTATATATAATAATAAACATGAGGTCTTTTTATTTAAAGAAAGTTATTTTTCATTTTAATACCTAGTTGAGACTACATAAAAACGTGAAATAATATTTTTGTTGCTTTTTGCGATTTGACTCTAGTTGAATTTACTCATTCGGACTGCGGACAAACAAACTGACTTTGGACAGACTTAAAACAAAATTGTATTGCAGAAGACTTTGGCAGGCATTGTATCACTGAATTTATAAAATATTGTTTTGTGCTTAAACTTGTGATTTTCACCCCTAATATTTAGTTAAGGCATGCTCATGTTTTTGATGTACGAAGTCTGTGGCAATACCAAGGGTCTAACGATACACTGATCTAAACAGTCCCATAGCACTGATCCAGAATGAAAACATCAATCAGAAATTATACACATGAAATGTCACTGGGAAGGTCTAAGAGATCTTCTTCTTATTAAAAGAGAAGATTGTTTTTTATTTAAATGCCTGGCTGAGCTCAGACAAAATGTCAACTGATATTTTAATTGATTTGACATGAATGTAAGTGATAAATCAGCATATGATATTGTCTGATTTACGTGTACAGAATTTAGCAGATGCTCTACCCCAGAGCGACTTCCATCTCCTAATTTCATGGATAGTCTCCCTGCCACAGCTTGGGGTTAAGGGTCTTGCTCAGAGATCCCAGTGGTGGTAGTACTGGAGGTAGGATCTGACCCCACAACCTCTTGGTCCAGAGGCGAATATCCTAATCACTAGACCACCACCAGCCTGTTTCATGTTGATCACCAGCTGTTGATTGGAATTTAGTCAAATGGAACTTATAACAGATTTGGTGATATCGGCAGACATGGAATCGTTGTCCATTGAATCGATATAATCTAGTATCGTGTTGAAACTTGTGATGTACCCTTCTAGTCAGTATGTTGAAGTTCCCTAGCTAGGCATGAGTACCTCGACTGCGTAGTCGCACAGCGCCTCAGTGGAATGTATGTGGAATAAACAGCTCGGCGGAGTGTGCGGGTCACTGTGGCCGGCCGAGGTGAGACAGAAAGCGGATAAGAGAAGCGCGAACAGCCGCGGCGGCGGAACTATGAGGCATATGACGGTAACGTGAGGCAAACACGACCTAGTCATCTTAGCGAGAGGTGTTAGTGGCTGTTAACGTTTAGCTTAGCCGGTTAGCGGAACTGTAACGAACGACCAAGTTTATACTAAGATAAGATAAGCTGGGCTAAAGCTAAGGTTAGCATGAGTTGAGGTGAAGTTAGCCACACTGAGTTAGCTTATGATAAGCTAACGCTGTTCTAACCTGCACGTAGACTGGAGCGGTTAGCTAATAAAGGTAACAAATGCTAATATGATAATATATATACCGTATATAGTCACACAAACAGGTTATAAGACAAACCAGTCCATCTTGAGAAAATTCATCAGATAAAACAGCACAACACAAGACTAGATATTGTCAGATAATCAGGCAAAAGCAGGAGCCTTTCTTAGCATAGAGGCTAATTAGCTGTAATTTCCTTCGAGCCTCTCGGCTAGCGCTGTGGACGCCGTGTCTGGGTTGTAATGTCAGCCAGGTTTGGGGTAAAGTCACTGGTTAATGTGTAGTGTAATGACAGGTGAGTTAACCAGGTGTAAATCAGCGATGGACTGGATAAATCATCAGCTAACCGTGCTGCCATGTTTATGAGTAGGAGTGTAAATCACAAGTTTCATCACGATACCAGATTATATCGATTTAATGGACCACGATACCACACCACTTCCATTCGATTCAGGAGCTAGTGGTCATATGAGACAATGTCAACACTTCAACATTCCCATTCAGATCAAATCACTAAAAATTCTGATTTGACATTTTTAGTCCTGAACTCAACCAGACAAAATTGTATTCATTTAATAAAAATAGACCCTCTGTTTGATGTAAAGTGCCTTGCTTGCATGGTGAGGGATGTTAGAATGAGAATGACGTCTGATCAGCGCACGACAACCACATGCGAGCTCTGCATTTGACCCATCCGTGAAGTGGACAGCTGACGCGAGCAACCTGGGGACTATGACATTGTTATTCACTGAAACACATGATTTTGCACCTCTTCTAAATATAGAAAAAAGCATTTAAAGAGATGTAGATCAGACACAAGGGCTTTCAGAGACACCGTCTACCTCCCGCTCCAGATTCAAGATTCTTTATTTGTCACATCCCTAGTTACACAAGTCCAGCGTACTGTGAGATGTGAAGCTTGTTTTTTTTGCCTCCACAGGGGTAAATGCAGTGTTTTGCAGCTCTAGGATGGACAGCTATTTTAAAGCTGCTGTGTGTGACTTGGACAAGCTTCTGGACGACTTTGAGTTGAACCCAGGTTCGAAGGATTTTCTCTTATTCTGCTGTAGCAGAGGCAAATGGGAGTCTCCCATGGTTCACTGCCACTTCCTCAGGGCTGATTTCTTGGCAACCCTAAACAGAGACTTTGATCACGTTTCCGGTCTCTGCTCATACTGTAGCTGTCCTTGTTCACAGTGCAGTTCTCAGAGCATTTCTCCACCTTGAGAACAGTGGGCCTCATTCACCAGTATCTTCTTAAATGTGTTTGCAAGAGTACAACTGTAGTTAAAGGAAACTCAGTAAAGTACAATTTTGCACCAATATGCCTGCAATAACAGTTGAGTAAGAGTTCTCGTCAGTGTTTGTCCTTCCCTAAGAACAAATCTCAAATATGAAAGCATATGACAGTCTTTGTGAAACTGCGTAAGTGGGTTTTAAGAACAGCTTTCTTCTTAAGAGCGGTTGGTGAATGAGCTGGAGTGATTTTTGTTGAGATGTCTGACATGTGAATGTGGGAAATGCTTTACCATTGTAATGATGGAAAGTCAGCTTGCAGTAAGTTTCCAACTCTCAAAATCTGTAATTCCACATGAAACCAGGTTTTCATAGCAGTTGGAAGTGAAACGGCCCGGCATCATCGCAGTGTTCACAGCTGAAAAACAGGATTTTGGCCTTATTGGAGCAGATTTTATATTTATCTCTTTCTAAGATGATTAATCACATCCACACTGTTTACAGATGTCCGCTCTGGATTATCATCCCCACATTTGTGAAAATCAGGCTTTTTAGCTGAAGTATTTGTGTTTCTTTGGTATTTCTCTGGTAACTTTTGAGAGATGACACTTTGTCATGCGTTTCACTTCATTTTTATACTAAAGTCAAACAGGAAGTCCTGCTGGAACACTAGATATTTAAAGATATAGACAAGGAGGTATTTTCCCAAAGAATAGTTAAATTAGTATTACATTTTCAGAAAAGTTGGTAATGAAATTCTTAACCAATAATATTTCTGTTTTTATTAAGTTTTTCTTTTGTTTCAGTTTAATATTTTATTGTGTTTTGTTGTAGACAAATATCCATAAATGTGTGTTGTAGTCGTGTTTCACAGTAATCAATAATGATTCATTTGATTTTGGCTTCGGAAATTAATTTTGGGGGAGCTGGGATTGTTTTTATATGAAAATGAATGAAACTGTGGATTTGTACCATGTTATACATAATTAATGCAGACGGTGATTTTTGCTCTCTTTGTAGAGGAAGCAGAGGGCAGCTCCACCACAACTGCCAGTTCAGCATGTCAGGACCCAGCTCCGTACCCTCATCGTGGCATAAACTTGCAGTGTTTTACACCAGAGACGTCCAGTGTGTCCCACACTCTCCCTGACCTCAACGCCCTGCACTATGGACCGACCGCTCCCAGCAGCTCTCTCAGCCAAAGAGATCAGGACACAAAGGGAAGTTCGCTGGCAGGCGTTGACCTGTTGTCCTCAGTCGACAGCAGAGCTGCCAAAGGTTCGACTCCTCCGTGTCCGGACCGGTCCTTAAAGCCCGTCTGTGACCTCGTTAACGACACCGGACCTGCTAATCTCCCACGGAAGAACAGTCATGATGCCCTCGGACATCTGGAGGTGGCCGATAACCAGGTGGTGGAGGGGCTGCTGGTAGATTTTGACAGTCCGGTTGTACAGGTTCCGGTGTTACAGAAAGCGGGCTCGGTTGACCGCTTTGATGGCCCCTCTAATTCTCTTAGTTTGCTGGACGTTATTTTACCAGCCGCTGTGGAGCGGACTGGTGAACCTCAGGACACTTTAAAACCTTTGGACAGTAATAATGCAAAAACGCCTCAGTGTAGCTCTCCAGAAGCGTCAGACTCGCCAGAACTTCCCAATAATGTCCAGAGCGCTGCAGAGGGGCCAGTTTTCTCCAGTATCCCAGTTTGTGCAAGTGGAACTGAGGACACTACGGTGAGCAGTGATGTTGTTACAAGTCTGACTAACTCAGAGGATGTGCAGCAAATCGAGACTAACAATGCCAGGAATGAGGAAGCGCCCTCAGTCGCTCAACCCAAAGAAAAGGAGTCTGCTCTCTCCTGCCTCCCGGTGGCCGTGTCCATGTGTGGATCTCTGGTGGCTTCTCTAGACTCTCAGGAGGACACGACGTCGTGTGAAACCAAAGACCAGACCGAAGTCTCGTCCCCAGAATGTGAAGAGGTCAGTCCTGCAGAAGCCGATGAGAGCATGGCGGGTTCGCCCACTTCCGCAGACATCGGGGCTTCCGTAAGTTTTAGCCGGCCGGATTCTTCACCCGAGGATGAGCCTGAACTGGTAGAAATAATGACAAACCCAAAAACTGCTGCAGAGGTCCCGGATCCTCTCCCTGACAGAAACTTTGAGTCGTCTTTTCCAGAGACACTCGAGTGTAGAGATTTCCCAGAGAGCAACCAGTCTCCGAGCTACACGGAGAGTCCCAGTAACCCGGCCGAGTTTGCCTTTTCCTGTGATTACCTACCAGAGAGCGAGCAAAACATAATGATGGTCACCGACGAAGAACTAGATGCCTATTTGATGGGACAGGTGGCTGGAAGCAGCTCCGAGATGGCAGCAGAGAGAGTAGCTGGAGACGGCTTTTCAGAATTTAACGGAGACTTGGATGGAGACGAGCTTCTAGAGGCAGAGTTACGCAGCGGCCGCGTCGACACGTTTGCTTCACCTGAAAGTGACAGATCTCTCAGCTTTCTAGAGGAAAGCGAAGGCTCCAACATCTCCTCTTCATCTCAGGAGAGTAGCCCATCCAAACCGGACGGCGAAGCGGACAGTCCCAATGCGAACCGGCCGCCCTGCTACGGAGGAGCGCGACCCAAACAGCTCCCGACCCAAACGGCCAGACCGCTAACGCCGCAGGACGAGCAGAACGGCAGCCAGTCGGAAGAGAACCTGGCGATTTCGGGAGAGAAGAACCGCGCGCCTTCGTCTCCCCCAACATCCGCAACGAGACCGACTCCCAGCCACGGCGAGAGTAACTCTGAATCTCCCGCTTACGAACAGTATGACGACACTTACGGTCACGACGAGCTTTCGGAGCCGCCGCCGTACCCGGGAGTCGAGGGTGAGAGCGTGTCCTCGCCCTGCCGGTCCGGGACGGTCGAGGATGAGGGCCTGGGCTCCAGACAGCCTCCCTGGGTCCCTGATTCGGAGGCTCCAAACTGCATGAAATGCGAGCAGAAGTTCACCTTCACTAAGAGGAGGCATCACTGCAGAGCATGCGGCAAGGTACGCTGGCACTTGAGCTTCTGGCGCCCTGCTTCATTATTAATGTAATAATAATAACAGCTGCATTAAAATGGACCCATAAAATGCTGCCTTTTGGTGACAGACCCCTGATGTTACCATTAATTCATTTGAGGCTGTAATCAGCGATATGATCTGTGTGCTGTCTTGTTCCTCCCAGAGTTTTAGCTCCGCTCCCCTGAAGTGTTAACACTGTGTCAGTAAGGGTTAAAGCTGGTTTGTAGCATGCAGTCTGGGAGGAGCAGCACCGTGTTGAGTCTTGTTTCACCCTCTCATCACTCTGTGTGTGTGTGTGTTTTCAGGTGTATTGTGCAATCTGCTGCAACCGCAAATGCAGGCTGAAGTACCTGGATAAAGAGGCCCGGGTCTGCGTGCTCTGCTATGAAACTATACAGAAAGGTGAGTGGAACGAGACGCTCCTCCTGCGTTACCTGGTTACTCCATTTTGTACCTGCATGGCAAAATGATCTTTCATTTGAAGAGCTTGAATCAAAGACAACTGGACTTCTTTTCGATTGAGAGGGAGACGTCCTGTTGCCTTCGATTAAAGCCCTGAAATGTAAAGTGACTAAAAACCTGTGCTGTCATAAACGTTACAGAGGAGATTACTGCGGCCGGGCTCTTGTGAGGTCTGATCGGCGTGTGTGTGTGTGTGCAGCTCACATGAAGGAAGCGCGGAGTAAATCTTGTTGTGTGACAGAATTACAGGGCTGCTGTGGCCGTTGGTCAGCCGAGAGATGGAGTCTTATGTGGTGTGTTGGTTTTGGTGAAGGCAGGTCACGTTGGTACTGTTTGACGTGGTTGTGTTGGATCAGTTGTGGTGTTGAAGTGTTTACGTGTGTGATTATATTTACATGGGTGTAGTCTTGAGGAAGAGTTTTCACAAATCACTACCTACTGCCTCATTTCCCTTAAAGAGAACCAGTTCAGGACTTTACTTGCAGTAGGGTAGCTGTGATTTGCATAAAGTTGTTATAAACCACAGTAATTGTAATCTAAGTTTGCTTTTCCTCTTGTGCTTGATCAGATGAGAGATGAGAAGGGTGAATCGTGATGTTTGATGTAGCCGGGCCTCGGCCGAGTCTAAAAACCGCTCTCTCACCATTAGCCATGCACGAGGTCCATTTGCACATTAAAAAGGACATTCATCACCAGTGTCAGAGCAGCTAGCGGCCAGCCAGCACGCACGCACGCACACACACACACTGACACACACACACACTGTGATGCTGAGTGTTGGGTGGAGCCTCCGGCCACCGGTGTGTGTCCTTGGCTCTGTGTGTGTGTGTGTGTGTGTGTGTGTGGTACAGACCCACCTGGTGCAGACGGACACAACACTGTCCTACTCTCCACCTCCCACTTTGAGTCTTCTCTCTCTCTCACACACACACACACACACACACACACACACACACACAGGTCCCGTTCGCAGGCGTCCCCCGTCAGGCAGGAGTGCGTCACCGTCCTGTGCTCCTCTCGTTCTCGGAGCAGCCATTTACGATGCACTCATCCATCTTAGCAGGCGTTTGACGGAGAGAGGGAGCAGCGCTCCAGTTATTGCCGAGGTTACAGCCGGGGCTGGAGGTGAGCCCTGAGACAGACGGGAGCTCGGTGGGGGGGCGTGAAAGTGGGCCGCTCCCCGTCCGGAGCCACACTCCTGACCTGAAAGGATGCACGTCCTCTCTCTCCTTTTCCTCTTGCGTCTCATTCGGTCATCGGCATGGGAGGCGCTCGTCCTCCCCTCGTTACTCCGGACTGAAGCGCTCGGGGAGACTGCATCTAACGTGGGGTGTAAGATGAAGGAGAGACTGGGTTCATACTGAGGTAAGGTCTGTTTTTGGTGAGACGGGACGAAGGTGGATTTTACATTTTGTTTGTCCTCGTCTTTCTTTAGCTTCCACTCCTGCCATTTATAACACTTCCTTCAGGTCTCCTTGGCACTGACGAAGGTGTGTGTGTGTGTGTGTGGGGCTGTGCTCGGGACAGGCTTAATGACGTAACCTGAAGGACACAGAAAGTCGCTCCTCAGCTTTTCCATCTTGTTCTGCTGCTTTTTTGTGATGGTGTTAAGGCAGTTTAAGTGCTTGTGCGTTGTGTGTGTGTGTTTACTTTGTACTCTCAGCTTTACATGTCAGATCCAGTGCCAGTGTAATCGGGTCAATGAGGTTCTATGATACTTAATCGATAGACTGCAAAGCTGGGCTTACTCAGCACTCTGGAGGAAGGCAGTAGCAGCAGCAGCAGCGGTGACGCTCACTATGACTGGCACTGAACGTTCTGTTGGAAAGCAACTTTTTCTACTTAGCCTAATGCGCATCGTGTCCTGTGGCTGACTTTGCGCTTGTTTTGCTGCTCCACTGGCTTTAAAGGGCTCGTTGCGTGTGTGTGTGTGTGTGTGTGTGGTCAGCATTACGAACTGCTTTGTTTCTGATATGAGCAGAATAAGTGTGTTGGTGTTTTTAGTGCTGGGATGTGGTTTTGTTATTGATCCACTTTGTGTCTGATTATTATTCACATCAGTGTTTAAATAACCCAGCGTTATGCAGCTCTTTAGAGAAGTGTGATGCTGATGCCACTGCTCATACTGCTGTCGGAAGCATTCAAGAGTCATCAGTAATATACATATATACATCTATATCACAGGGTCAGGGTTAGAGACTGATGTTTCACTCCAGTACGAACATCAATAATCATTACGTAGAAATAAATATGAAGCGTGACTTGCAAGTTGCTGTGTGTAATAAATGTGTGTGTGTGTGTGTGTGTAGCTCAGGCCCTGGAGAGGATGATGAGCCCCACAGGCCCCAGTCCCAACCCCAACGTCCCGTCTGAGTACTGCTCCACCATCCCCCCCATGCAGCAGGCCCAGGCAGCCGGCACACTCAACTCCCCCCCTCCCACCGTCATGGTCCCCGTCTCCGTCCTCAAGCACCCCGGCCACGACGGTACACACACGCCGCTGCACGTCTCTTTAAGCACTGTGTGTTAAACACCAGCAGCAGTTTGTGAGGGTTTTCTTGTAATCCACCTCTAAGTGATGGGTCAGATCGTCACACTGCATCGTCATACGTGTTAATAAATGCTGGTCATAACCATGTCATAACCCTCCCCCAGTAAACCCAAACTTCAGTTGATCCAAGATGCATGCACTTTCAGCTCCGAGTCAGCATTCCCACTTTTGTTAATGTCTTTTGTTAAGAGGTTGAAGTGACGTGGAGTTACTGTAGACTGAGGCCATGTTTACACCTATCTAGATATTTTTATAAATGCATCTTTTTATGTTTCTTTTTAACACGGTGTTTAACGACATTTGGTTATAATCTCTGTACACACCAGAACTCTTTGTCATCACCCACCACTGTTGTTGATCAACAGCTGATTATTGTTGTCATGGTAACCATTGTCACTTGTGGTATGTAAGGTATTTAAGGCATGCACACAATAGAATTAAACACGTCGTCGTTTTAAGAAAGCTGTGTTTTACTCATTAACACGGATTCGCAGAATACCCGTTTGAGCTGGCTAAAGACCCAAACCTGATAAAATGTGTGTGTTCATAAAAATATCTACATGGGTGTAAAGAAGCCCCAAAATCAGATCACTTCTTCTACGTTTGGTAGCTGTTATCTAACCTTTTTTCCGTCTTTCCCCACGTAACGTGTCTCCGTATGTTATCAGGTTTCCCGAGAGAGCAGAAGCACGTGTGGTTTGCTGACGGGATTCTGCCTAACGGTGAAGTGGCCGATACCACCAGGCTCTCCGTCAGGCCCCGGAGGTCCTCCCAGGAGTCCAGTCCCGTTACCCCTGACCCTCCACTGGCACGTACACACGCTCTTTCAGTCTAGCTCGGGGAGCCATTGAACGCTCTCCAGCAGGGTGTGTAAACTGGACTCCTCTGAATGTGTTTGCAGACCGGTAATAAACTCCTGGAAGACGGCATGGGCGTGTCGGAGGAGGGCGTGGAGCCGGCGGCAAGGGTGGCGCGAGGGCCCTGGGACTACGCCCTGCTGTGTGGAGTGGGCGGCAGCGTGCCGCCCTCGCCCAGCCTGCTGCCCGACGAGCAGGACGCACTCCCACCTCTACTCATCACCACTGAAGACCAGGACGCGGGGGGTGAGCACAGAAACCAAACTCAGTTCTCTAGAGGAGCTCAAACAAACTAACAACATAAGCCCAAAATAACACAGCTGTTGTTGTTGAGTCGTGATCAGAGTTAAATGTGCTGAGTCATGAGACTGACTCACACAAGGTGTCTCCCCTGTTACAGATGTGCTAGTAGAGGAGCGTCCTGCCGCCTGCCAGATCATGCTGCTGTTGGCCGAGGGGGGGCCACGACCTCTCACCTTTGTACTCAACGCCAACCTGGTGGTCAACGTCAAGCTGGTCACCTGTAGGTTTTATTTCTGAAGCTTCAGCCTGAACTTACATCGTACACTTACATTCCAAGCAGATATTGTTACACAGTGAAGTAGGATAGTTAGTAATTTACTAGATGGACACTGTGATGGAGATGCAGGAACAGCTGAGTTAAACGTGTTAGTGTGATACGTGTGGCTGTGCTCGTGGGTTCAGATATATGTGACCCTCCACGGCAAAACCAGTCGCTTGTCACAAATTTTGAGTTATGATGTTTTGATGAAAGGGCATAAATCAAGCTTCAAAACGATACCTATATGGAATGAATGGGACGACATATGACTGAGATATCAACATTCAAAGGAGTCGGGTTTCTCCTGTCACGCCAAGTGAGAAACGGAGAAATCTGCCGTCGAAGTTGACTATCGCCGTAGCACTCACAGACGCTTGGTGCGGTCGCGGCTACGTTTGCATTTACGCTAGCCTACGCTGCATTCACAGCCACACGGATAGCCTACCTGCGTTAGGTTAACTGAACTCGGGAGACGGAGATGGATTCCGGAGAAATATCTTCACGCTAGTCAACCAGTGGATTTAGCGTAAATATTGAAGTAGAGCGGTCAAAACACAAACTTTTAACATTCTGCTGGAATTGAATTCCTCACCTCAAGAAAGTCACGTTTTTAGGATGGAAAGGGGAAGTTTTTCAGCCAAATTTATTCACAACAGTACAGTATAGACCTTCCACTGTTTCAAAACACTAAAAACTAAAAATCCAACATTTTACCCCACGCAACATAAACGCTCGTTTTTCTCGGAAACCTCCGTTGCGATAAGTGACTGGTTTGCCGTGGAGGGTCACATATCTCCAGTGCAGCCACCACCTGAGCTCCGGAGAGACTGCAGCTTGAAAACTCAAGTCGTGTGACGTTCAGGCAGCAATATGACTCTTTGATTAGAGATTAACTTGCTGAAACACTGTGTGTGTGTGTGTGTGTGTGTTGTAGATGGTGGCAGGAAGTGCTGGTGTTTCAGCTCTAACGGCATGCAGGGTGTTGGTCAGAGGGAGGTGGCCTTCATCATCGAGAGTCTCTCTGAGGAGAGCAGTGTGCCTCGAGACATCTTCACCCTCTACATCAACATCTACCAGGACGCTCAGAAGGGTACTGACCACCGTCCAGGGCTGGACGATCAAAATGAATCAAAAGCAACTTTCAAAACCTCTGATCCATATCTTTACCATCTTAACATCATTATTTTGGCGATCGTGTTATGAATGGCGTCCAGTCTGCCTGCACGTACAGTACTGTATGTGTGTGTTTCCTGCAGTTCAAGATAATCTTGACATATTATAGGCTGAGGTACGCTGCTGCTGCGAACTGTAGAGTAAAAGAGGAAAATCAACACATCATATTACTGTGGACTAACCCTAATGATTTGTGGCCTCTGTCATGACGTCAGCCTGTGTTTCTGTCTCGTGTGTCCTTATCCCCCCTCGTTGCTGCAGGTAAGGTGTTGGAGGAGCTGGGCAGCCTGAGCTTCACGGACAGCTTCCTGGGCAGTAAGGAGCACGGCGGCTTCCTCTTCTTCAGCCCCAGCTTCCAGCCTCTGGAGGGTTTGGATCTTCCTCACTCGACCTTCCTGTGTGGAGTCCTGCTGCACAAGCTGGAGGTGCCCTGGGCCAAGGTCTTCCCCCTGCGCCTGCTGCTCGGCCTGGGGGCGCGGCACAACGGTGGGTCTGTGTCACGGCCGGACACGCAGCGGGTCGATCGGGGACGACAGCCATTATTACTGATTGGTAGCAGTTAAAAAAATGACCGATACACATAACCGTAACTATGCCAAATATCATTCCCGATAATCTGTATCGAGCGTCCTTCACGTTGACGGCCTTTTTAGACATAACAGATGAAGTTGAAACCAGCTCCAGCTCCATGATGGGGAGGTTGTATCTGTGTTTTAACGTTTGGTCTGTACCTCCACAGTGTACCCCAGTCCGCTGGTCAGCGTGAGATTTCGGGAGTCTGTCTTTAGAGAAACCGGACACACCATCATGAACCTGCTGGCCGTACGTACCGAGCCTTCACTCTCCCCCTCTTTACTGCACCAACACAACTAACGCACTGCGTCATCTCTTTAAACTAGACTAGCACTAGCACCGCAGCTTTGAGTTTAGACTTGACATGGCTTTGTGTTTAACAGACACCGTGTAATTAATATCTTCTAACACTTTACTGAGGAAACGTGAGGTTTACACCCTCTTAATGATGTCTGCTGATATCACAAACGTCTGCTACGATTATCATTTCCATTCAGGTGAGTCTAGGAGCTGCTGATGGATATGAGACAAGGTCTTCTGCTGATTTAACACTATCACATCTCACAAAGCTACTACAATATCATTTGACACTTTTATTCCACAGTTCTCATGTGTAATAGAGGTGAGGAAAGCAGCTGATGTGTCTGTACGTACCTTGCTGCGGGCATTACAGTATGATGTCTGGTCAGATGCTGTGTGCTTATTGCTCATTGAGTTGATGTACTGATGTAGATTGATGTATCTTTACACACCTAGTAATTAAGTCTTTCAGGTGTGTAGTGATGGATGTGTGATCCTGCTGATTTGTTGTCAGTGAAGCTCTCAGCTGTGTTTTGGGAGGAACTCGGCTCTTTAAGGGAGAGCTTAATCTCCTGACTGTGCAGTTCAGCTGAGGACCGGGAGACTTCAGACAGGATTAATCGAGCTGATCAACATCACGTCTCTGCTCCTGTTTTAGCCTCAGACACCTTCAGCCAGACCGTGTTTCCCTTTCAGAGTGCTGTGTTGTTGGTCGTTGTGCAGCTGGCTTCAGCAGCAGTGTTAATGTGTGTGTGCTCTGGGTCGTGCTGTAGGACCTGAGGAACTACCAGTACACGGTGCCCGTGGTGGAGGGGCTGCACATCCACATGGAAATGGGCAACAGCTACATCGACATCCCCAAAAACAAATTTAACGAGGTGAGAGATCAGTGGAGACGAGAAACACACGCACACACCAACTCCGTCTAAACTTTATAGAAGTTATATTGAAAGATTAGTTTGAACAGGAACCTGGGCCTGTTGATGTTGTACCGTAACACTACTCATTAGGGATGCACGATACGGGAATTACTGACTGATGCCGATATCTGGTATTTTCAGCCTTATATCTGCTGATTATATCAGTGCCAGTTAATGAGGAAGGCAGTGTAAAGACGAGAGATTTTGCTGGTGAATGTTCCACTGTGCGCTCGGAATTTTGCCACAAAATAACGCCACATATTTTAAGACAGAAGGCGCGGTCCGTATAAAATCCAACCTCGCACTTTGGTCATGCCTGGCACAAGCGTTACCTTTCCCTCGTACGATAAATCTGTCATCAAATATCGGCTGGAAACATCTGGCAAATCTAAGTATCGGTCTGATGACGACAACGACTTAGAAAAAGCAATTATTAGCCAATTCTGATATGATTCCGATATTATCGTGCATCCCTACGACTAATGGTTATGTGGACTGTAAGTGATTCATGCTCCGTCTGAAGTGTGTGTGTGTGTGTGTGTGTGTGTGTAGATGTTGAAGGTGGTGAACTCGTCTAACGAGCACGTGATCAGTGTTGGAGCGTGTTTCAGCCCCGAGGCGGACTCTCACCTGGTGTGCGTGCAGAACGAGGACAGCAGTTACCAAACGCAAGCCAACAGTGTGCAGGGCAGAAGCAGGAGAGGTTGGGATTTGTAGTTCTTTTTCTTTTCACGTATACCAGTGTATCAGGTGTTGATGTGAGATGCCAGCTCCGTGCCAGTGTGTTGAATCTGACGGCTTTGTGTCTGCAGTGACTGGAGCCAGCTTCGTGGTGTTCAACGGTGCTTTAAAAGCCTCTTCTGGGTTTATTGCCAAATCTAGCATTGTTGAAGGTGAGACTTCATCCAAAAAACTCAGTGTCCCTAAGTGTAGCTGACTAATTTAGACAGATTAATAAAGTGAACAGAAGACTTCAGATCAGATTGAGTGAGAAGTTGTGGGTGCCGCTGCAGCGAGGCTCTGCTCTGTGGTGGTGACGTTGACGTGCTGCGGTCGGCGTGTTTAAAGTGTGTTTCTGCGTCGCCGCAGACGGGTTAATGGTGCAGATTCCTCCCGACACCATGGAGGCGCTGCGGCAGGCGCTGAGGGAGCAGACCGACTTCCACATCACCTGCGGGAAAACCGACTCCACCGAGGCACGGGAGAACGTCAGCGTCCGCTGGACCGACTGGACGGCTGCGGTCAACACCGGGTACAACACACACACTGGGGAACAGCACACCACACGTCTGTCTCGTCAGGGAGGCTGTGTAAAGTTTCACTTCAGTGGAGGACAGTTCAGCACCTCCTGATATCAAAGGTGTCTGATAGGATGTGATGTAGGCTTGGGCGGTATCCAAATTTTGATACCGTCAAACCTCCTCCCTATTTTACCTCGGTATACGGTATTACCGTGAATAATAAAAAAAATTGTGACATAAGGCTCAGACAGCGTCACCAAACTGTTGGCTTGTGCCTAAACCGTTCAGAAACTGAATACCAAACACTAATACTGAAACAATAACAAAATAACATGCAGAACAATATTAACAACTTTTGTTAGCAACAAATAGCAGTTTATAAAAAAGTGCAAATACAACAGTCAAACAGAATTAAATTAACATAAACATAAACATCCAGAACAGTTTTCGCGCAGAGACGCGCACACAAATCAATTAAATTAAATCACACCGCCTGAACTTTTAATAACAAAGAAGAGCAGCTTATAAAAAAGTGCAAAAAGACCCACAACAGTCAACCAGAGTTGAATTAACATAAACATCATCCATATTATAAAAAGTATCGTCCTAAACACAGGGATCCCAAGTCTCCCGGAAGTTCCGGGAGTCTCCCGCACATTGATAGCGTCTCCCTGATGCCCGCAAATTGAATAAAATATCCCGGAAACTGGAGCAAGCAAACAAGAGCCTGCAGGCGAGACGGTAGCGAGCGCATCGCGCATTTGAAGAACTGTAAATAAATCGCGCACCTGGCGGAGTGAGAGAGTGAGAGAACGTGCGTATGTGTGGATCACTGCGTATTACTGCGATCCCCTCGCGCCAGTCCCCCCCCGCCCCGGAGGGTTTTTTTTTTTTTTTTTTTTTTTTTTTTGGCGGACCTCCCGGAAATGAGTTTTTGCAGGTTGGGATCCCTGTAAACAAAAACTTATTTCCATCTCTCGCGGTCACCTTTTTGTTGCACAATTTGCAAATTGCCTCGTCCGTATTTACCGCCTCTCCCTTCTCGTTCGGTCGAAACCCGAAATACTGCCAAACTGCAGTTGTGTTCTTTTTCGAGACCACGTCACTTGGTGCGCGACTCGCCATCTTTCCCCACCTCTCTCTTTCTCCTCCTTGCTGTCACGTGATGACAGCCACGCATACGCGTTTTTAGGCATTAAATAAATTATATTTAATATTTAATCCTTGTCTCCTATATAAGTGCATTGTTTTTATGACGGTGTAACGGTATTGAAACTGATAGCGTTGCTATTTTTAGATCCCGCGGTATACCATATTACCGTATTACCGCCCAAGCCTAATGTGATGTCCAGACACAATATGATATAGTGTTGTAACACAGCTGTTCAAATCAGTAACTGAACACCAGGTAAATATCATGACGTGTTTATTCTCATCCCGTAATTACGTAACATCCTCCTTCAAAATCACAATCAAGTGACATGACGGTCTGGTGTCTTTACCTGTGATTGCTGCTGTGCCACGGTGATCGCTGCGTTGCTGTGTGGGTGTAGATCAGTGTATCATTACAGCTCTAGTGGCTACACCAGTGTAGGAGCCTAGATTCGCTTGTTAGTTGGGGTCCTCATGTCATATTTAATTCTACATTTTGGAGCATCATTTTGATTATTATTGTCCTGCTTCAGTAGCAGCTTACATTAAAGAGCTAGAGTCTGCTCTGTTACCTGTCCAACACTGTGTGTGTGCAGTGTGAAGAGCCCGGTGGACGGCAGGTCCCTGGAGGGAGTACCCAGTGTACGGCTGCAGCAGGACGGAGAGTTTGAGATGGACGGCAGAAGCATCAGGTGTACTGAGGTATGACGATACACCCCCACGTCAACGTCATCACCGTTACCTGCACGGTTCACCTCAATTCATCAACTGTAGTTTAGCTTTTTTGTCCTCATAGTTCACTCACAAGGCCTGTTCTGGAAATATGTTTAAACATGCGGGTTGTGGTGGTCTAGTGGTCAGCATACTCACGTCTGCACCAAGAGGTTGTGGCTTGAGGTCCTACCTCCAGCTCAACCACCACTGGGTCCCTGAGCAAGACGCTTAACCCCAGTCCCTGATGCTAGGAGGTGGAGGGTGTGCTTACGCCCCGCCCCAGCCTCTACGCCCCCGTCCCGAGCCCTGCTTGAGCTGTGCCGTGTGTCTGCCGCTCCAGGTGTTCTACCTGCTGAAGAGTCCCGAGAGCTCGCTGTCCTCGGTGCTGTCGTCCTGCGCTCAGTTCCAGAGAGAGATGTGCACGGCCGGCTGCGCCGCGCTCTGTCCTCACCTCGCCGTCCTCGCGCACTGCGGCATCAACTTCCTCGCGCTGCGCCTCTCCACACACGCCGACATGGTAACGCCCGCACCTCACCTGCCCCGAGCCAGAGTCAAGAGTAGAGCTTCTCGACTTTATTACGTTGGGAACGTTAACGCTAGAGCTGCAGCCATGCGTCATGATCAGCACGAACATAGCGTCAGAATAAAAACATGAAATGACATTTTAGAGTCAAATGGTAATTGTATTGTAGCAAACTTTTGATATCAGCAGATGTTGACTCGTTATCAGTTGGTATATATATATAACACGGTGTTATAATGAAACTTGTGATTTACGCCAGAGTTAACACGTTGAAACTGAGTTTTAAAGCAAATTCATGATCCGTTTTAGCACAAACTCCCACATGACCTGCAGCACAGATAGTTATCTGACTAAAACCTGCTTTATACGTGAGGTTAGAGCTGGACAAAATTCATCAAAATATGTTGATGCTGATGATGCTGATGATGCTGATGATGTTGGTGTTGAGGTGGAGTACCAGGCAGGTTCAGGTGGATGTCTGCTGCCCCAGAAGTACCTGAACGAGCTGGACGGGGCTCTCATCCCCGTCATTCACGGCGGCAGCTCCTGCGTCCCGCACCTGCCCATGGACATCGAGTTCTTCTTCTACATCACACACTGCACCTGAACCGCACAGCGCCCCCTGCAGTCCCGCCCACTCCTCCTCCTCCTCCTCCTCCACGCTTTACACCAGTCACCGCGCCAGCTGGAGACGCCAAAACGCACGCGAGCAGAGCCGCAGTAAAACTCACACACGCTGCACAGCGTCCTGCTGCTTAACCAAAACTCTTAGTGTTTAACCAGACTGCAGACTTTGCTGAGCTGCTGATGAAGGATCCTCAACTGAAGGATGTCTCATAACAAGTCTGAGTCTGTTTATAGCAGTTTGTTTCTCGTCCACATCTCTGTCCTTGTTCCCTCTGAAGTAGCTCCATCTGCTGGCCACTCTCGTCCTGTTGTGTCTGAGACGAGTCGATGCACTTCTCTGATCACTTTTCTCAAGTTTAAATTCTATTTTTGGAGTCGTTTCGGACGTTGAATAAAGTCGATATTTTTGATAGGCCATTAAATTATTTTTACCATGCCGTTTGGAGTAAACTGCAGGAGAGCTGGTCAGCAGACGCGCCATGAGTTTGTAGTTGTAATTCATTCTGTCCTCTCCTCACGCTAAACACCAAGCTGCAAACAGCACTGATGAAGAAGCTGTAATACAGTGGGTCTGTGGACGAGGTGTCGAGTCTCACGATGCTCCTGAAACGTGCAAAAAGGGGAAATCTCCTGAACACTACAGCAATGAAGAGGTGAAGCCCGGCCTTTTGTAGCGACGCACATCCAGAAGGTTCTATACGTAGTTATGTAATTAATGTAAAATGGTGAAGTTGAAGACTAGCAGCAGTCGTATTACAGGTGATGTAGCTCCAAGAAATGTTCTCATCTTTTATGTTTTCTACATTCATCCTGGTGGTGTTGGGGGAATATCACAGTGTCTTTTCAACTGTTTTGTGTGTGTGTAGCATTAATTATCTACCACAAAACTCCCTCTAATAAAGATGAATTTACATTTTGTGCTGCATCTCCTGGAACCCTGAAACCTGTCCCCTGCAGCTGCTGATGTGCTGTGAGTTAGACATGATGTACAGCTGCAGCGTAGAGACCAAACTGACCTGGAGACTCACCTCAAACCCCTCTAAAGCCCCAGATCACTGACGTCTCGTTGTGGGATGTGTGAGCGCGTTAGCAAGACTGACACCAGTAGAGGAGAACTTCTTGTGCTGGTTTGGTGCGAGTCGAGTGCCAGATGCCTTGTAAATAGAGTGCGGCCGGAGTGAAAACCAGCAAAATCCAGTGATTAGTTGCCAACTCGCCGTCTCCTGCAACTCTGAAACTTACAATATGCACTTTGATAATGAAGTGAGTGAATTACAGCTGATTGTACTTTCTTAGCGTCTGCTAGGAATCCTTCACTTTCATCTTGTGATTTTATCTGAAGTCACTTCACTATGACTGACTGTGTCACCTGTTATATATCTATATTTTTCAAATGTCTTGATGCCACATGGAACAGCTCAGAGCGCTCAGTATTTCTCACAAGATCATCTCAGCTTTATTGTTTCTCACACACACACACACAAGAGCGGTCGGCCAGCATGTGAATGCTGCATAAATACAGACGATTGTCCAGCAAGTTTGAAGTGTGATCATTTTATAGAGATATTTGGTGAATTTTTGCTCCTTTATATCTGGAGTCGGTTGAGTTTTTGAGGATTTAAATTATTTTCTCATTGTTGATTAATTGATAAAATCATCAATACAATGCTTTACAAGAACAGCTGTAAATCTTGACCATTTTGCATACTGTACATTATTTATTCATGAACGCAGCTTTATTTGGTGATACTGTTCTGACACATGATTCTCCAGATTACATTCATTTATAACATGTATCAAGTGTAGAATAAAATTTTGATATATATACAGACATTTTGTGTCTTTATTGTTATTTTACCAGCCGGCGGTACGTCCTGTGCACGGGGTTAGACCTGAGCTGATGTTTCATCTCTTTTGAACACGATGTTTCACATGAATACACCTTAACTTCAACATGTTCTCAAATGCCTGATGAACTCTACGGTTGGGGTTGGCATACTGAATATTCATCTTCTGAGTCATGCAGCTGTGTTTAATAAGCGCACAGGGTTATGTAGACCACGTCTCATGATTTGACACAAGAAGGACATTAATAAAATCCACACAACACAGTCACGTCCACGTGGAGGCATCGGTAAAATCAGAGCAGATCTTTCTACAGGTGCCGTCTCTGAACGAGGATGATGTACGTGAAAAAAACACAAAAATTATGTACGTAAAATAAGACTCACTAAGGTTTTTAGTCTATGGTGATGAATGCAGAGTGTCTTCTTCAGCTGTTTACTTCAGTATGTACATTTATGGCTTTTAGCAGATGCTCTTACCCAGAGAGACTTCCATGTCCTAATTACAGGGACAGTCTCCTGCAGCAACGTGAGAGTTTAGAGCCTTCCTCAGCAGCCCGGTGGCGGTAGTGCTGGGAGTAGGACAGAGCTAGATTTGAACCTACAACCTCATGGTACATATTTTCATGCTGCAGAATGACGGCATCTGTGACAGTGTCTAAAAGCTTATTATCACACCATTTTTGATCTAAATGTTCAAGCAGAACCGACAGAACTTTTAAACACCACCAGTTTTGATGACTGTGGTCAGTGGCCCAAGATCTCCTTGAAGTCGCCGAGCTGCTTGATTTGCTCCGTCTGAATAGAGTGTCTCCTCGTCAGCAGTCTCCTCATCTTCATGTCTTTGGGGAAGCCGGCTGGTGCTGAGGGCAGGTACGACTTCGTCCCTATCGGCAAACCACAGCCGGGCTTGGTGCCGGGGCAGGTGGTGCTGGAGGAGGCGATTTGCGGGATGGGTGCGAGCTGGTGCAGCGGCGGCAGGAGTCCCGGTCGTGGGTGGGACACATGGTCTGACAGCAGAGCACCTGAGCCCCTGCGTTCCAGTTCAGCAGGGTGTCGCTTGTGTAAATGCCCCAGCGAGGTGTTCTCCAGGGACTCCCGGGAGCCGATCAGTGCGGATGAACGGGAAGACACCAGTTTCCGTCCCTCAGACTGCCTTTTCCGCTCTTCTATCGAGTTGCCTGACAGCGACAGCTGTGAGTCGGAGCTGTAGTGGTCGACTCCCAGCTTCCTGCGCTGTATGATGTTAAAGAGGCTGGACACGGCCAGGTTAGGCAGAGAATTTTCTGGCTCTTTCTCTGTGATGGAGATCTCCGTGCTGCTTTTGGAGTGGAGATTTGGGTGGGAGAGAGAGTGCAGCGAAGACAAGCCGTCAAAGGACATGTTACGGGACAGTGCCCCCTCTGGTCTCAGAGATTCACAGGTTTTTACTTTGTCCTGAATAAGTGCAGGACCGAGGCTGGACGATGCTTCTTTCAGGTCGACGCTGCAGTGACGTGAGAGGGGAGCCCCGAAATTCATTCTGCTCATTCTGAGAGGAAGCTGTTCCTCGGCCATTATGTCAGGCAGGTCTTCTGTGGGATTGGAGCTTTTGACTTGCTGCTGGGCCAGGAAGGACGGAGGGATGACCAACCAGGGCTCCGAGTGGAGTCTCTGCAGATGGTACGGCTTGTTTGGCTGGTGAGTTGGAGAAGTAGGCTGAGAGTTAGTGGCATTCTGCAGGTCCTGGAAGGAGAATATTTGTTCCGCTGCCGGGTCGGTGGAAAGGGCCCCCTGTGGGGAGGTGCTGAGGTGGACCTCGGAAGGGGACGCACACTCCATGTTGGAGGACTGAGGCACGTTCAGCTGGTCTGACGCACCCGATGACGGCACCCTGAGATACCGCTTGGCTATCTGCCTGCCGCAGGCCAGCCTGTCAGTGGTGATGATGATCACTTCCTTACCTCTGGCCTTGCAGGCGTCCATGAGGAACTTTAGGGTTTCCTCCTCGCCGGAATTGATGGCATAGATGAGAGCGGAGGAACCCGAGCGGTCTTCCAGGCAGGGGTCGGCGCCGCCGTCCAGCAGCATTGACACCACCCGGGCGCCGGCCCGCTCCAGGCAGGCGTGCATCAGGGCACTCTTGCCACTCTTGTCCTGGATGTTGGGGTCAGCGCCGCACTCCAGCAGGTAGGCCACCATCTTCTCCTTGGAGACGCCCTGCGGGTCGGTGTGTCGGCTCTTGCAGGCGATCATCAGGGGCGTCTCTCCGCAGCCGTTGCTCTCATTGATGTAAGCCCCACCTTCCAGGAGAAGGCGTGTCAAGCGGAGTCTGCTCAAGTACACGGCCTTCAGCAGGGAGTTGCTGTCTGTGTGGATGACCTGCGCAGTGTCCATCCTTCTCAGAATCTGTGCGGGAGGGAGACAGGGTTTAGTGTATTGGTTTAATGAACAACAGTTCAGCGTCTCCTGATTCTGCTACAGTACAATTTTCAATTCAGGAGCCAGCCACCGACATCACATGCCCTTAGAAAACACAACACGCAGCCATTTAACTTAATGCACAGCTCATGGGAGTTTTGTGTTGGTGCTTTTGGTTGTGACGTGTCTTTGTTGTGGGAATGCGTTACAGGGTTTGCACTGGAGTTAGTTTTTAATTATAAATCTCTACATGTTTAACAAGATTGGCTTTGGCCCCGGCTGTCCACTCTGAGTGTCTCTTCGTGCTGAATAAAGGCAGTGAGGCGAGTCGGAGGCAGAGTCCTTGGTGTTATTGTTCGTAGCAGCAGCAGCAGCAGCAGATCAGCTCTTTTCAAGTGTTGCTTTTCAATGTGAAGCAGCAGCTCTGCCTCCCTTCACCTCCCTGAGCGCTGCATCAGTGTAAAGCACATTGTGTACAGCAGCTTTACCTCAACTCACACACTGCAGTCTGTACTTACACACCATCATCACATGGACTCACCACACCCTGCGGCGTCTTAACACTGGGACCACATTAGAGATCACCTCACGCCAGTGTTGGGAACACTCCTTTTAAACAGCAGCTTTTCAGGTTACTCCTGATAAAAGTGTGTAACCTCCAAAGTGTTAAATCCCAGTCAGGTTATGATGGTGTTTTGGCAGTAGAGTGATGTCCCGCTTGTGTAAGTTAAACTCAAATCTGTAAGTTCTGTCCGTTTGGTCTTCCAGAGTCATACCTTTAGATAAGTACAGACACAGATTCTTGTTATCTTAACCAAGGTGGACTCCATCCTCCAACTCCATCTGGCAACTGCCAAGAGCGCACTGTGATGCAATGAAGCACGGTAGCCAATCAGATGCCACTTCTGCCAGTTCTACACCTGGCCACAAACACCTTCTAGTTGTAAATCGACGTCTTTCTAAAGAGAGAAGTATAGTACTGTTTTTGGTGACCATATAGTGTTTTGACACAGTGCATCACTGTTTGAGGCAGTTGCTGATCAGAGGGTTGTCAGTTCAAGTCTCAGAAGAGTAAAGGTATCACTGAGGCACTCATGAGCAAGGTACCGTCCCCAAGCACTGCTCCCCGGGTGCTGCCTGTCAGCTGCCCACTGCTCTTTCATGGATTGGTCAGATGCAGAGCTCACATGTGGTTGTGGTGCACCGTGTGCTGTGCTATGTTCACAATGACAATTATTTTATAGTGTTACTGTAAATGTTAGTGTTTAAAATGTAACTTGGCTGCTCGTTAGCCCTTGTAAAATGTGTGAAGTTGGCCGCATCACTAATTTTACTAAGCTACTCCCCGACCCTGCTTCACACACACTCAAGGCGAGTTGTAAAGAGTAATTCAGTGCGTTATCATGGCGGTGTTTCGGTCCTGCACTGCTGTTTGTTGATGTTCTCCAGTCATGAGGAGTTTCTTCAGCAGTCCCAGCTGACGCGGTGGGGGGGTTATTAGGTCCTGTGAGAGTGAGGGGCTTCAGCGTGTTTTAGACCGACTTTGCAAAAAGCCACCAGTGAGGATCCACCTCATTAAAGAGCATGTCTGACATTTCTGACATTCATCTTACACACATATTGTTGCAATGCTTTGACTGTGTTTTCCTCAGTTCTACAGTTGTATAATATTATAGTGCTTACATGTCTCACCTTTCTTGAGGGAAATGTAGGAAAAATTATATAATATTGGTGAAGGAGGCCCTGCGTCTTCTGTGTTATGTGCACTGTGTGTGTGTGCAGTTTCACCATTTTGTCTCTCAATACACTGAATGTGGCTGAAATGACAGCGTTGACTTTTACAAAATGAAGAGCCTCGTTTATGTCTCACACAGAAAAAGGTGTTTGTCCAAAACACATTGCATAAGTCTGAAAAAGCAGTATCTACATCGTACACATTTATTACTATTATGACATGAAATAAAGAAGTCCAGAATGTAATGTGACGGTCGTGTCCCGTCCAGGTTTCTTTTGAGTTTTAATTGGGCTTGATAATCCCCGCTGCTGCAGAGAGCAGATGTAAAATTGCAGCTCTTTTTCAACCGTCCTTGAGACGACGTCCATCTGAGAGTCAGTAATGAGGGTCCATTTGGACACGGCAAACACGGCCAAGTGTGTTATACAGCAGTGTGTGTGTGTGTATGTGTGTGAGCCTGGAGAGAGAGAGTGTTGTTGGTTCTGCTGGAATTGGCCGTGTTTCAGCACGAGAGAGAGTCTTCTCCTGAGCACTCACTACATAACCATCTGAATGGAAAACACATCTCTAGAGCCTTAAAATCTGATTATTATTACTCTTATTATTACTCTTTCATTAATTAAAAATCTGAATAACCGTCATGAGCAAGATTATGCCACTTAGAGATTCTGGATGTTGGTTTAGAATAATTTTCAATGAATTGTCCAGCCCTTAACCTCAGGGGTCAGTAGAAGAGCAGTGATCTAAGTGATTGGAATGCTGCGTTGGTGATCATGTGATTGGGGTCTGAAACGCAAGTTGCTGCTACTAAATGCTAGAATGTAAAATGCAAATATAAAGTAAAAATCAATTAGCGCTGAACAATTAATCAAAAATCAAAAGCAACACTGTCAGCTCTAATCAGCCTCGTAACCTTGTCCAGGAGATGCAGAGTTGAGGAGTACATAACTACAACTAGTAACACCACTAACTAACCCACATGTTCAGTAGCTTATCAGTAGTGAAGTAACATCACTACACTGCAGCACTGCTGTTTTTCTCTCCGTGTAAAGACGGGTATTTTCAGTGAGCAGGAGTTTGTTATGGACATGAGATGATGTACATGTAAATGAAAGTGTGAGAGGATTTTTGGGTCTTGCATGTGTGAGTGTTTTCTAGTTGTCTAAAGTTTTTTGGCGGATGCAGGACGGGTTTTCCAGCAGCAGCACGCGATCCGTTACCATGGAGCATCTGCACATAGCACGAGTGTTTCTCTCCGTGTCAGCAAAACTCCAACCGACCTCCGCCGGGAGCCTGAACATGGCCTGTTAAAGCCTGCAGAGACCCACCGGAATATCACACACACACACACAGGTACAGTTCTGTATGAAGGCTGCGGTCCTCAAAGTCTTCTTCATAAAAGTTTCAGGTTTTATGAGACAAGCTAAAGGAAGTGACTGCAGCTGAAGGTTAGGGTGAGAGTGTAGTCATTTTACATCTACACACTATGAGAGTCAGAGGATAATAGCTCGGTCAAGTTCACAAAGGCTGGAAGTAGGTGTGGACCCACACATCAACCCTCACCGCACATCGTACGATACGATCATCCAGCACATACAGCTGATCCAAAATCAGACCATCGATCACTCATCATGGGGCAGCTGCTAGTGTAATGGTTAGGGAGTTGACCCTGTGATCAGAAGGTCACTAGTTTAAATCCAGTACAGGTACCACTGAGGTACTCATGAGGAAGGTACCGTCCCCAAGCTCTGCTCCCTGATTATTACCTACTGCTCCTTCACGGATGGGTCAAATGCAGGGCTGGGGTCGTGGTGCTCTGAGTGCTGGGCTGTGTTCACAACGACAAATAATCACTCACTTAAATTCATACGAAGTGTAACATCCCTCACCAAGCACAAGACTTAACGCTGACCCCACACTGAGCCGCAGCTCCGCTGTTATTAAGAGAGAAGATTGTTTTTCATTGAAGTGTCTGGTGGATTTCAGGAATAGAAACATCAAACTATATGTCGTGGTTTGATCAGAACGGAAGTGATGGTGTAACATCAGCATATGATATTGATCACCGTCTCCTGAACTGAATCAAATGGAAATCGTATCGTAGCAGACGTGGAATCATCGTCCACTCAGTCAGGAAGTTGGTCAACACAATGCTGTACATGTGAGGATTTTGAATGTTGTGATATAATGGGAGTCACTCAGGATGAGACAGAATCTGCACAATGTTGTATCATGATGGAAGGTGATTTAATAAGGGGTGTGTGTGTGTAGATGAGAAGCATGAAGCACATGATGTGTTAAAGGCATTTTTTCCACATGTACTTGTGATGCTGAAAGAGGTCACGGAGTGTTTCTATTCTCATCTTTCTACAGCCTTTTAAACGCCCTACACACACTCATCTAACAGCACAAGCACTCACATGGAAACACACACACACACACACACACACTGAGAGAACTTATGCACTTTAACACCATATTGCAACCCCTGCACACATAAGCATAAAACCCCTGCATTAGACAGGCACGCGTCATGTCTCGATACGGCAGCTCAGCAAAAAGTTAACGAAGCCGATAAAGAGAGAAACTCACCAGAAACGAGGAGACGAGGCATTCGCTTCACACTGGATCTCCAGCCTTGTTATCTGAGCGTGTAGGGAGAGTGTGTGTGTGTGTGTGTGTGTGTGTAGCAGGTGTGACGGTGGTCAGATCTGAGCTACAATGAGGAGATTACTCATACACAGGAGAGTTGTTAGGGAGGGAGGGAGGGAGGACTGTTACACAAAGATCTTGATTTTCTAATGAGGATAAACACGTTAATGCAGATTTCAGCAGCCTGTAGAAACCACAGCGTCTCTGAGGACACAGTTTAGCCTTTATGTTCTCATAGATTCAACTGATCATTTGTATTGATGACTAAATGTGTTGTGAATGCTTAAACACGCCGCTAATAATCAATATTTCTGCTAGTTCTCTGCTGCTGTTGGAGATGTTTCTAAAAATCACATCTCCCTGCAGCAACTCGGGGCTAAGGGTCTGCTCAGGGGCCCGGTGGTGGTAGCGCTGGAGGTAGAATAGAGCTGGATTTGAAGCCACAACCTCATGCTCCAGAACTGCAGTATCCTCCACCTACACCTCTCTTGTATAAAAGTGTGTAAAATTCATATTTATGACATTTATCAGACAGTTTTATCTCGAGCTCTTTAGGTGGATGGATAGCGCCAGGTTGCTATAAGATGGATGGGCCAATAGATGGACAGATAGATTTATTGATTGATGTATTGACTGATTAATCCTCAGAGGGAAGTCAGCTTGTCTCAGCATTAGGAATAATAAATATATAAAATTCCTACAGTTACAGGACCGGTCTCCCTGGAGCAACGTGGGTGTTAAGGGCCTCGCCCAGGGCCCCAACAGTGGTTTCAGGCTCAACTGGGAATTGAAGCCCTCTCAGTTCTCTGCACTACCACCACTGTGGCTGGACAGTGTTGGCGCAGAATCCGTCTCCTCCCAAACAGGAACCTTGTGTCCCACTCCCACGTTGTCCTCTTTTACCCCGCTGTTCTCCAGCTGGCTGTGTGTCTGTGCTGCAGCGTGTAGACGTCAGTCGCAGTGAGCAGGTTGATGCCGAAGCGAAGCGGCGTACGTTCAGCACACTTGAGCAATGCCATTGCCATGACAACCGCTAAAAGAACGGCCACTGTGCTGCGCGAGAGTGGACCAAGTCCACATGACAATTACTTCCACATTACAGCTGATATTTGGGTTCAGGGGCGTCAGTTAGAACCGGGTGGGAGGTGTCGTCAGGGCCTGGACATGCTTTATACTGCCCACGCACACATCAACACACACTCATACACACACGCGCACACACACACACACACACTCATACACACACTTGCATCTGTCGATTTTCATAGATTTGGATTGGATTGGAGGTCTGTCATGTAGAATCTGCAGTTAGGGTCTGAATCACACATTTCATCACAGCATGATATTATATTGATTCTATGAACTACAATTCAACGTCCGCCGATATCACGAAGTCTGCAACAATAAAAGTGTCATTCAGTTCTATTCAGGAACCAGTGATGGATATGAGACAATATCATAAGATGATTTAACACCATCGCTTCCATTCACATACAATCACAAAAAGCTTCTCAAATATGATTTAACACTTTTATTCTTGAGCTCAACCGCACATTGAAGTGAAAAATAATCTTTTCTTGTAATAAAAATAAGCCTCGTGTTCATTATAAAGTGATGCTGACTGTCTCAATGTATGGAACCTGTAGACCGAGTGGGAGTGGCTCTGGGAACCCAAAATCATTTCTGTTCTGACTATATAGACGTGGAGATGCTGTCTACAACAAAGCCTCCACAACAGACGCGTCTTCGCTCCATACACACACACACGCACACCTGGTCTCAGACCAACAAGGAATGCTTTTTGGAAATTGAATTTTCGGTGCTTTGGGCAAATTTCTGCACCATCATCACCATCACCAGTTGACATCATTATAGAACCAGATACTTCCACATCTCAATATCACAGTGAGGAAAACTGAGCTTTCAACCTTTTTCATTAATAACATGAAACACTTTACACACGGAGAACATGAGAACTTGTGTGTAGGTCATAATTCTGAAATGTTAATTTTATAATATTTTCTACGTTGGATGTCTCTCCCATCACTAGATGGCGCCACATGAGAGATTAGGAAAGTGTGTAAATATCAAGCTGTTCATCAGGATTTAGATCAGAGCCACAGGGTTGCCCATCATTTCATTTGATCAGGAAGTGTGTGTGTGTTAGTGTGTGTGTGTGTGTGTGTGTTCTTGTATTTGCTACTTAGTGAGAACCAACATGAGTTTTTAAACAGCAGAGTGAGGACATTTTTGGGAAGTGAGGACTTTTTTAGTGGTCCTCACTTCTTTAAACTGCTTTTGCAAAATAATACAAGTTTATTTGCAAAACTAAAAGTGTAGAAAGATTAGCTTTTGGTTACTGAGGTTATGGTTAGGGTCATGTTTAGGGTTAGGTGTAGTATTATTTACATACAGTAATATAGAAGTCAGTGGAGGTCCTCACTACTATATAAGTACAAGGATATGTGTGTGTGTGTAGGTGTGTGTGTGTAGGTGTGTGTTTGTTAGTGTGTGTGAAAAACTGCTTTTTGGGGAAAGTTTCCTGTAGAAAAACTAAAGAGCTAAAATATTTGCTTTTGGTTCCTGAGGTTTGGGCTGGATGTAGTATGTAAATATGTTGTGTGTAGTTGTGTAGTGGACAGTGGGTCAGGGTCAGGGTCAGGGGTCAGAGTGAACAGCTGTAAAGTTTTTTTTTCCCACATTTGCATTTGTTTAAAAACAAACCCAAAGGGGATTTCCACGGCAGCCCCATTTTACAGACTTATCAGCACAGAGCTATTTTTGGGATTGACAGACATACTAGTAATCCAGCGTAATCCCTCAGCTTGGCCTTCGCCTTCAGCACACACACACACACACACACACACACACTAGAGAGTGCTGCCACTCATTTAAGAGAAATTAAAATGATTAATATTACTGCCATTACTGTCTCTCGCTCATCGCCATGCGTTTAACCTCCAGGTAATAATCTGAGTTCTCATGCTTCATTTATCTCGGTTCTAACCCAGCCTACTTTATACACTGATAGTATTGCTGTGATTTATTAAGTGATTGATTTCCACTTAATTTTAGTTGGAGTTGACCTGTGTTCACCTTTTTGGGCAGTGTGGGATGTGATTTCAGGTGAAGGGAGTCATCACCTAAAATCACATCCTGCAGATTTACCCATGTGATTTGCAATTAATTGTGTAACAGAATGAGATGAGGTTGATGCTGCATGTGTGAATGAAAGAAAGGATAAAAAAAACTGAATGTTGCTCAAAAAGTCACAAAAATCTGATAAATCTTCCAGTGGCTATGGTAATGACTTTATGTAAATGATATTACGGCTGCTGCACCTGATCATAACCTTAATAAACAAAGCAGACACTTAATCATTAGTTCATTTGTTTTTTCAAATTAAAACAAAAATGCTTTTTTGTAATAAATAATGAGTTGTTTCCCTATTTCTCATTTTGTGCTCAAAAAACCTGAACTTTTATTCCATTTTGCTTTTTTTACTGAATGCAAGAGCCGGTAATATATTAGATTTGTGACAGTTGTAGAAAGTGGTGTGATATTAAAACTGCATTTACCTGAATATCGGTGTGTAGTATCAGCTGCCAGGTGTATCGGCGCAGCTCTACTCTGAACCCTCTCTCACCCTGGGCTCGGTGCGCACTGCGGGGAGGGGGCTAGGGTGCAGGGCGCGTATGGGGACGAGGCCAGTGCGTCTCTCCTGAGTGCCAGCAGCGCCGTTCTCTCCGAGCTGTCTCTTTAAACTGGTGTCAAAGCCGATTAGCGCTGATCTCGCCCGTGATTCTGTTTTTACCGTCTGTCCGCCTCACCCCGGCCTCGGTGCTGCTGCGCTCGGGGCTTGTTTTGGCGCCATCTTCACGGATATCTGGACCGAACCGAGCTCACCTGCCGACACCGGGGCGGCGCAGAACATCCCCCACTTTCTAGGCTGTTTAACTTTCTCCTCATGTGCCCAGTTTGGTTTTGGTTTAGGCTCTGACTCCCAGACGCACAACTTCTCGCCGCGTTTTTCAGGAGTCCCACTTGTTTTTGGGCCCCTTATTCGGGACGACCCCGGGGAGGGTTTTGGGGGGATGCCGGACTTTCGCGCAGATGCAGCTCCGTGACGAGGAAAATGCAGAAGAGCGTGCGCTATAACGAGGGTCACGCGCTTTACCTGTCGGCGGTGGCGCGTAAAGAAGGCTCCAAGCGCGGTTACCTGAGCAAGAAGACGGCCGAGAACAGCCGCTGGAACGAGAAGTACTTCGCCCTGTACCAGAACGTTCTATTCTACTTCGAGAACGAGCAGAGCCCCAGACCCACCGGGATTTACCTGTTGGAGGGATGCACCTGCGAGCGCGTACCTGCGCCCAAAGTGTCCGGCGTGGGGAGAGAGAGCGCAGACAAGCCTCAGGTAAAATAAAACAAACCCCACGGGATTTTTACCGTTTTGGAACTTTAACGTCTTAATTTTGCCACTTTAAACACGCGCTCCCGTTTCTGCGTCAAAATGGCACCATAAAATTCATGCAGTCGATTCCTGACAAAATCAAAGAAACATTCTAAAACATAGAACACTGACACACGAATGCTAAAAATCCTACTAGTTACCAATAAGTCACGAATTTACCTCATGTGTTTTATGGTGAGATCTTCATCTTCACTTCAGTAATGATTCAGAAACACACTCCGTGTTAAAGTCATCACTGAAGTCGAACTTTAAAATCACCCTCACGACTTACTGCAGGTCTTACATTTGATTTGATGGTTAATACGTAATTCAGTTGTTACATGACTGTGGAGCAGTTATACCAATAACCAATAAAACAGTTTTTTAAATTCAACATGTTAAAATAGATTCGTGGAGGTTTGGACGTCTGAAATTTTCATAATAACGCGCAACGTTTTAAGGAAACACAGCCTTATATAACTTTGCTGTAAAATCCTTATAAAACATCTTGAGACTTGGCGAACTCGGTAGATGTGGTACAGTAATATCCTCCAGCGATGTGTATTGAGGTTGTGACTGGTTTAGTGCTTCAAAATAGTATGTTTAAATGATTTTGTTAAAGTTAGCAAAGAAGAGGCCATTAGCGCCCCACTGTTCCCGCTAAAAGTAAACGTCTCACAACCTGCTGTCTTAATGTTAATGTAGTGCAGATATTAATGCTTTGTAGTCCATTTGACTCTTGTTAGCCAGTTGTTAGGAAACATACATATGAACTTTTACAAACTGCATGATTGATAAAAAATATATTTGATCCAGGGGACTTTTTTGAATAAGATTATTATTCTTTACAACTGCTAAGATGCTAGCTGCATTGAAAATGATGCTCCTTCTGCCCTGTTCTGGTAAAAAAACATCTGTTCAGCCATTAGATATGAAGTCAGTCTCTCAGCATTGCTAGCCTTCAGCCTGCTGATTACCCAGACAGTGCAGTCGTCTCCATCTGTCCTCATCTGTTTTTACTTTTACACTACTGTCAGCCTGACTGCACACACAGGCTACTCAGGACGGGCAGATGTGTCAGGGCAATTTGACCTCATTTCTCCCTCTTTCACCACTTCTTTCTGTGTTGTTTTCTTAAGCCGTATAAATGGCACAACTTTGGTGAGGGTCCCTTGGCAGACCGTCGTCATATGTCCATTAATAGCACGTCCCAGCGGACAAAGGGCCGTTTCCAACAGACCCACCATTGGAGACCTTCAGAGTACTCTGGAGCCATTGTTTGTGCAAGCGTTTGATTTTGCTCGGCTCTTTTGAGGCCTTTGTGATGAGCACTTTCTGCATGATGATGGCGCAAATATCTGTCATGGCATCATTAGTATTCAAATACAAACATAGACTACATAGATGGACTTTGTTAAGGGCTATGGAGGGTTAATGTTGGATGTATAGTAGAGTTACACCACTACTGTGTTTTACTTAACTAGAGAGGGTCCTCTGTGACAGTACCTTATGAAGATTCGGATGCAAATTGAATATACTTGACAGGACTGCCAACAAGCTAATGACTTGAGTTACCATGGAAATGGGGTTTGATGTTATTCTGAAGAGGCACTGTATTATTGCGCTTGGAGCACCCGCCACCAAATGTTACGCAAGACATCCCGCCACCCTCCTACCCATTCGGCCACCTCTGGCTGCGGATGCTAAATTATGCCTTTTTGGAGAGATGCATTAGACACGAGGAGGAGCGCCGCTGTTGGAAATCGTCTACTCTTTTTGCTGCTCCAGTTGGCTAAGCTTCGTACGTCTGTGCCAGACAATGCACCTCTGCCCCACTAAGAATAGCAGGGCTCCTGGTCGCACGTTGCCCCCAGACACTTCATTTGAATATAAAAACCGCCGCAGCATCTGTAAAAAGGAATAATGTGTGTTTGAGTATGCATGAGGCACGGAGCCGGATAGGAAATTACGCACACACACACACACACAAAATGAAGTTAGAAACATGGATTTTCCACTTCAGTGAACAGGGAATGTACAGATGTAGTGAGTTCATCATTATTAGGGGGAATGTAGTTACATTCATGTGTGAATAAGGTGTGTGGAGGGAGATAACTTTGTGTTGCTAGAGTGAGAAGAGTGTGTGTGTGTGGAAGCATGGGCTCTATTGTTATCTCTCAGCTTAAACAAGGCTTGGGGCTGAGGACAGCACATTAAAGGCACAGAGGAGAAGCACTGACTGTTACATAACTGTACACACACCAGCCGCCGTGCAGCAGGAGAACATGAACAAGCCCTTAAGCCTACATACTATAATGCACACACACAGTCTCTGTTACTGTTTTATTTTTTGGCATCGACACTGGTTTTGGACATCACAAGAATACTCAAAATCCAGAACAATTCCAACAACAAAGCTCTTCTGTTCCTCATTTTCTTATGTGGGCTTCAGTGTTAGACCAAGTCAGAGATTATGTCTTGTCAAAATGTAATTATCATACAAACAAGCTGTACAATCGTCTCAGTGTGCTCGCTCTTCACTAATGCGTTGTTTGTCATTTCTAAAGCACTATTTCCTGGTCATCTTTGGCCATGATGGACAGAAGCCTCTGGAGCTGCGGACTGAAGAGGATGCTGACTGTACTGAGTGGGTGGAGGCGATTCAGCAGGCCAGGTACACCAGCAACGTACAGCATCTACACTAGTGCTGCTTCTGTTTTTGACACAACTAGACTCTGGTTATACAAACCTCAGAACCTGAACCTGCCACCTTCGCTAACTGTAACAGCTCAGACCAGTGTGGGTCTGAACCAGGTGCATGATGGTCTAGCCACCTAAACAAGTTTTATCATAAACTATATGAAGTATATTTTACACTTAAGTCATCTTTGGTGTGTGCTGTGATAAAACAAATATTCCAAAGCTGTCAAACAAGCTGTTCATCAGCCAGACATCGTTCAGCATTTGTCTCAGCGCTCATTCTGATTTTGACCGTGTCCACTTATGCTTATCCCTGGGGCTGTAACGATAGATAGATCTACATCCATACATCAACTCAAAGATCAATGAGCCTATAGGATCCAAAATGAAAACTGCCATTGAACTTTGATCAGACATCATATATGTGACCCTCCACGGCAAAACCAGTCGCTTGTCACAAATGTTCAAAATTGAGTTATTATGTTTTGATGAAAGGGCATAAATCAAGCTTCAAAACGATACCTATATGAATGAATGGGACGACATATGACTGAGATATCAACATTCAAAGGAGTCGGGTTTCTCCTGTCACGCCAAGTGAGAAACGGAGAAATCTGCCGTCGAAGTTGACTATCGCCGTAGCACTCACAGACGCTTGGTGCGGTCGCGGCTATTTACGCTTAGCCCACGCCTGCATTCACAGCCACACACGGATAGTTCACTCATGCTAGGGTTAACTGAACCTCGAGACGGAGATGGATTCGGAGAAATATCTTCACGCTTAGTCAACCAGTGGATTTTACCGCAGAATATTGAAGTAGAGCGGTCAAAACACAAACTTTAACATTCTGGTTGAATTGAATTCCTCACCCCAAGAAAGTCACGCTTTTTAGGATGGAAAGGTAAGTTTTTCAGCCAACGTATTCGGACAACAGTACAGTGTGCATAGACCTTCCACTGTTTCAAAACACTAAAAAACTAAAAAATCCAACATTTGTGCACTTCACGCGCAACATAAACGCTCGTTTTTCTTGGAAACCTCCGTTGCGACAAGCGACTGGTTTTGCCGCGGAGGGTCACATATATTGCCACCATCTTGGTAGCACACATACTGTCTCATATCAATCACTGGCTGCTGAATTGATGTCATCTTATCATAGCAGACTTTGTAATATCTGCACACATTGTACATTGACTCTATATAATCACACGCCTACTATCCTGTTTTTACGCTCTCTCTCTGCCGTGCTTCCTCCAGCTACTCCGACCTGATCATCGAGAGAGAGGTGCTGATGCAGAAGTACATCCATCTGGTGCAGATCCTGGAGACAGAGAAGGTGGCAGCCAGTCAGCTCCAAACCCAGCTGGAGGACCAGGACACTGAGATCGAGAGGCCTGTGCTTTCTAGGTCAGACCGGTACACTTGTGGCTGTATAACCCTCAGAGTTTTACCTGTGGTTGATGCGAAGAGGTCTCAAAACTCTGTTGGGCAGTACACACTGCTAGGTTAGAGGACAATATTCGGGGGTGGTGGTGGTCCACTGAATAAGGCTTACCTCTGGACCAGGAGGTTGTGTGTTCAAATACTAACTCCAGCATGTCAGCACCACTGGGCCTCTGAGCAAGATTCTTAACCCCAAGTCACTGCAGGGAGATTCGTGCCTGTAATTAGGGGATGGAAGTAGCTCTTGGGATTTAATCACCGATTTTAATATTGGAAGTAATTACACTATTTGTTACTTTCTCAGATTGTCGTCCTGAACAAAACCAAAGAGAGAATGTTACCTTATCAGTCCAACCAAGAGGAGGAGGATTCAGATATACGCAAAATTAAGAAGGTACCCCTCTGACTTTCCCTTTAAGACTGAGTCTCTTGATTTATGAGGTTAGTTGTGTGATAATTTGTCTCACCAAACAACTGAACAGTGTTAATCACCAACGGCCCCACGCTGGTGTATTTAAGGTGCAAGGCTTCATGAGAGGCTGGAGCAGCAGGAGAAAGTGGAAGATCATCGTTCAGGACTACATTTGCTCGCCGCACGCCGAGAGCATGAGGAAGAGGAACCAGATCGTCTTCAACATGGTGGAGGCCGAGACCGAATACGTGCTCCAGCTCTCTATTCTGGTCAACTGCTTCCTCCGCCGCTCAGGATGGCCGCCAGCTCCAAAAAGCCTCCCATCAGTCATGACGACGTCAGTAGCGTCTTCCTTAACAGGTGTGTTTGTACTGTATTACAGCAGGCAGTTCTGATCATGTTTCACCACGATACAATACGCTGTATCAAAACCTGGAAAACCTTGGCCCTGGAACTCTGCACCCAAGCCAACTGTGCTGAATTATTCTAGTCTTTATTGACTCAGTAGGAGCATTTCTAGTCCCACTGCTTTGAAACTACTTGATTTTTGCCCCAGTCCTTGTCACACCTGTACCAGATATACACAGTTCCAGACTGGCCGTGTGTTTAGCTGTAACCGCCCGACGAAGAAGCCTTCCTCAACTCTTGTCTTTTTTTTTCACAGTGAGACAATAATGTTCCATGAGATATTTTCCAACAGCGCCTGAAAAGCAGAATCGCCAACTGGCCCAATGCTGGTTTTTAGGTGAGTGCGCTTTACTGCCTGCTGTTGTTCACAGTTTTCAGTCACGTGGTCATGTGAAAGTGACCCCGAGTTTTAACCCTGCATCTACATTCCCCCTGCAGCTGACCTTTTCGACATCTTGTTGCCGATGCTGAACATCTACCAGGAGTTTGTGCGGAACCACCAGTACAGCCTGCAGGTTCTAGCTAACTGCAAGCAGAACCGGGACTTTGACAGCTGCTGAAACAGCATTTAGTCCAACGCCGCTTGCGAAGGCCGAATGCTGGAGACCTTCCTCACATACCCCATGTTCCAGGTACACAGACAGAGGCATCCTCCACAGTATAACCAGTGGTGGGGAAGCTACTTTTAGATGGTTGTTTTAATGGTAGTTAGCAGCTTAACTCACGCCGAAACAGTATTGAATATATTCTATGATTTTTTAGCTTTATCATGTCTGAATGTGCCAAAGTTAGTTTGTTGTGCTGTAGATCCCACGATACATCATCACCCTGCATGAGCTGCTGGCCCACACGCCATACGAACACGTGGAGCTCAAGAGTCTGAGTTCGGCTGTCGGGTTGAGGAGTTTCAAGCACGGCCACGCACTCAGCATCACACACTGCACCTTTACTCTGATAGAGTTCTAAGAATAGCTACTTTTCCATGAGGTGATTCTTGAAGATCTTTACAAAACACACATATTTTAACAATGAAATTTAAGACAAAAAAAGCATTCTCAAGAAGATGAAGGTGAATGAGACCCAGTGATCAGGAAAGATGGAATATAACATAAAATCATTTTAAAACAAAATGTGCACTACAGCTGGAATTTTACAGCTAGATTCCAGTCGTTTGAAAGCCTGTGTATTTTCAGAATGATGCACGATGAAGTGAGCGACACTGAAAACATCCGTAAGAATTTGGCCATCGAGCGCATGATAGTTGAAGGTTGTGACATCCCTGCTGGACACCAGTCAGACTTTCTGTACGGGCAGGGTGAGTGAATTACCACAGCATGACACACTTTTTATTTTGAAGGTCAAGTATCCAGTATGTATCTGAGATCTGACTTGATGTCAGAGCTTTTTATCATTGTAAGATGTTGAAAAATTGCAGTCTAATTAATCCAGTAAGGTATAAATGTGTTTTGTGCAGGTTCTCTGATCCAGCTGCCATCGGCAGAGAAGGCTGTTAAGGTGTGCCTTGGCTCTTCTGTCCTGCGGAAGGAAGGCGAAAGCGTCAGTGTTTCCTCTTCACCAAACACCTGCTCATCTGCACACGGACATCCAGTGGCAAACTGCACCTGCTCAAAGTGAGTCTGATCACGGTGTTACCTACACTCCTCCTGCCGCTTCCTATCACAAATAATCACTCACTTAAGAACAGCAGTATTTCAATCGTTATTCTTGTGTAATTATGTTTGTGAGAAATGAAGAATCTTGGTTCTGATGGTGAGTCTGATGGTGGTTTTTACAGCAGGGTGGAACGCTGTCTCTGATAGAGTGCACTCTCATAGAAGAGCTGGACGTCAACGACGAGGACTGTAAGTGAACCTCACACTGCAAACTTTAACTGAGCTTCATTTACCTCTTAAATGGTGATGAAAGCCCAGTCTGAATTAGAGCTGTAGCACAACATCAATCTGCATCAACGAGCCTTACAGCATTGAAAATGTAAACATTGATCAGACATATTGTAACATCCCTCACCAAGCAAACACAGAGACGCTGATTTACTTATAATTTATATTAAGTGCCATAACGACAAGTTACTACAATATAGAGATCAGAGTTAAAATCTCAAACTAGCATTTGTGATTTCATAATGATGGAAAGATGGTGATATGGTATTGTCTAGGGTTAGGGAATGGAAATGGTATCATACTGAGACTTCAGGACTCCTCCCACGCAAAACCAGTCGCTTGTCGCAACGGAGGTTTCCGAGAAAACGAGCGTTTATGTTGCGTGGGGTAAAATGGTGGATGTTTTGTTTTTAGTGTTTTGAAACAGTGGAAGGTCTATACTGTACTGTTGTGAATACATTTGGCTGAAAAACTTACCCTTTCCATCCTAAAAACGTGACTTTCTTGAGGTGAGGAATTCAATTCCAGCAGAATGTTAAAAGTTTGTGTTTTGACCGCTTTACTTCAATATTTACGTAAATCCACTGGTTGACTAGCGTGAAGATATTTCTCCGGAATCCATTCGCCCCGAGTTCAGTTAACCTAACGGTGTAGGCTATCCGCAGGCTGTGAATGCAGCTGTGAGGGCTAGCGAATGCAAACGAGGCCGCTAATCGCGCACTAAGCGCTCAGGAGCAAGCACGCGATAGTCAACTTCGGTCGGCAGATTTCTCCGTTTCTCACTTGGCGTGACAGGAGAAACCCGACTCCTTTGAATGTTGATATCTCAGTCATATGTCGTCCCATTCATTCCATATAGGTATCGTTTTGAAGCTTGATTTATGACCTTTCATCAAAACATAATAACTCAATTTTGAACATTTGCGACAAGCGACTGGTTTTGCCGTGGAGGGTCACATATCAGTAGATGTCAAATCATTGTCCATCAGATGGGTATAATATCGTATCGTGATAAACAGTGTGATTTACACCTCCACTCTGAAGGCTGCTTTACACTGGGTGTGTGTATGGCAGAATGTTTGGAAGCTGGCAGGAGGGTTAGAGTACAGCAGCGTGAGGAGTTGTGGTCCTGCAGGGTTGGTACTCTGGAGGTTTTCCTCCCTCCTGCTGAGTCACTTCAGGTGAGTTTGTACCTGAGCCAAGCAGGATGGAAAAAGCTGCAGCGCACTGACACAGGAATTACACACCAAGATCAAATGTTCAGTTAGTGGTGATATTGAGTTGAGGTCATATTGTCCAGACAAAAGTTGAGAAATGTTTTAATGAATTTAATGAAAAGGTAGTGGACAGTGCACCCTTTTTGTCATGTCCCAGTAGTGCTAAAGAACTCTTGAGCTCATTTTACTGTATCCACTTATTTTTTATTGTGAGTATATCTACACACAAAACTGGAATAATTTCTTTTTGGTGATGCGACATAATTACAACCAAACCAAGATGAAACAAAACAGAAAAAATGAATAAGTGAATGTAATGTAAATGCGGAGTGGTGAGTGCTGGTGCTGAGTGGCAGCAGGTGGTGATTATAATGTCTGTCCTGTAGATAATGTAGCAGGTCAGGGCTTCAGTCACCTGGAGTTTAAGGTGGTGGTGGAGCCGCCGGACGCTTCGTCCTTCTCAGTGGTGCTGCTCGCTCCCTCGCGCCAGGAGAAAGCTGCCTGGACCAGTGACATCAGCCAGGTATCACTCTAAACTCTACTCTGCTTCATTATTAGTCAGCACCTCAATTTCCTCAATTTTCTCATCCACTTGATCTTAATCTGCATCTGGAACCTATGACCAGCGTCACCTGCATCTAACCTGGAACAACCAGCACATGACTAACGGCTTTGATTCATCATTTGATTTCTTTCAGCACAAACATATTACACACGGTCACTAATTAGCAGCGGTGTAACGATGCCTCATGAGTCCACAGCATCAGCATCAATCCAAAATCAGGACGTCAAACGACAGTCGCTTTTTGAGATTTCACAGGAATGTATGTAATCGTGGTAAACCACCGTGTAATACTGTCTCCTGAACTCAGTCAAGTTGAAATTGTACTGTAAGATGATGATGTACGGTCTTACACCTCTTACTAATGATGAGACACAAACACTAACACATGCAGAATGACGGCTTGTTGTTCTGTCATTTTAAGATTGTAAATCCAGAGGGGCTGCGTTGTCAACACACACACACACACACACACACACACAGGTGCAGGAGTGCAGGAGTGTCCCCAGTGGCCTGTGTGTGTTGTGTGCTGTGCACTGTGGTAGAGTTGGGCCCAGAGGGACGTGAAGCTGCTTGTTTTGCTGTGAGGCTGGGGGTGTTTCCATCATCTCCCCTGACACACACACACACACACACGACAAAAACCTCAAAGACACTGCAACAAATATTTTTATTACTGCTATATATTTAGTAATACTGCAGCATTATTTGGTCCACTTTGGAAAAGAGCCACTATATAAAAGTAGTTTAGTTCTGATATGTGATATTAACAGATTGTATATGATTAATTGTTCTTATTTAAACCCTGTATACACTTGAGGACATAAGAATTTCACTCTTATACACTGGTGATGTGATGGTCAGGAGCTGCTGGTCAGGGATTTTTTGTAGTTGGAGATGGTGCCTGAGGTGGGTTTTTAACCCCCACTGCACACTGGGGTGCGGCTCACACGTTGTGTCGTTGGGGAAGTGAAATAAAGAGGAGTTAAATTTACCACCTTGTGTTTCCTGTGTGTGGTGTGATTGTGCAGTGTATCGATAACATTCGCTGCAACGGCCTGATCACCAGCGTGTTTGAGGAGAACTCCAAAGTCACCGTGCCTCACATGCTCAAGTAAGAACACAATGATTTATCACAAAGTGAACAACACGCTCCGTTTGAAACGAACTCGCAGCGTCAGTCTCACTGCTGATTTAAGCAGATCTTCAGCTTTTCGTTTTTGCTCTCAGCCGTGTTGAAAGTAGTGTTGGAATATTAACATTGACCCATTTTAATGCAAATTAATCAAACGATCAAATCTGTCCCCAACCACTGATTTATTAGGACGTGCTTTGACATCTGTACTGCGTTCTCACACACTCACGGTGTACAGTACACAAATAAACACGACATACTGTGTGAACTCGGCAGGTCGGACGCCCGCCTCCACAAGGACGACGTGGACATCTGCTTCAGTAAGACGCTGAACTCCTGCAAGGTTCCGCAGATTCGCTACGCCAGCGTGGAGCGCCTGCTGGAGCGGCTGACCGACCTGCGCTTCCTGTCCATCGACTTCCTCAACACCTTCCTGCACACCTACCGCATCTTCACCACCGCCTCCGTCGTCATGGACAAGCTCTCCGACATCTACAAGAAGCCCTTCACCTCCATCCCTGTCAGGTCAGGCCCCGCCCACCGACCCCACCCACCGGTCCGGCTCCGTTTCCACGGCAATGCTAACGCTGCGCGAGTCTTGCACGGTTGTGTGTGTGTCAAACTCTGTTGTTGTCATCACCAAAAACTTAATTAAGCAAATTTCCCCATGAGAAATATCACGTTGTTTTGGTAAAACAGAGACAAAAATTCTTTTATTCCCTCTTATTAATTAGGAAAACTGATATTTTTACTTGATGTTGATGCAAAAATACATGGTCTCTAGCAAATAAATTCCAAACAAATTACCTTGTTAATTTGGAAATATTTGATTGTCAGAATGAAGTCACTTTGACCTGAAAATCCCATTAATTAGAGAAAATTAACAGTCATTAATACAGAGAGAGGTCACAGGTTCAACCCTATCCCACCTCCAGCGCTACCACCACTGGACCCCAAGCTGCTGCAGGGAGACTCTTCCTGTGATTAGTAGTTGACAAATGGAAATCGCTCTGGACACGAGCATCTGCTAATGATGTAAATGGAAATAAATGTAATTGTGTGTGTTTTTGGTCCAGCGAGTATTAATCAGACCCCGTCCCTCCCTCCCTGCTCCTCTTACTGTCACTCACAGGGTTCAAAACCACTCATCTGATCGTTTGTTCATCTCCTCCATCTGTCCAGACTACAGCCTGAAGATCACTCGACTCGCCCTCGACCAGTCCAAGTAAACTCACCTCTCTCCCTCTCCACCTTCACCACCTGCTTTGTGCTGGTCACCTGCTGGGTTTGATGCTGAAACATTAGAAAAAATATGACTTAATCTCCTTCGCATCAAAACCATCTTAAACCCGTCACTAGTCCGGTGGCTCTTGATGGATCCTCAGTTAAGAAGGTGACCGGATAGCAAAGCAGCTTGCTGGACGAGGCTCCTCTGTGTGACCCCAACCTCAGCTGAGACCCCCAAATTGCTTTGGTTTATCTCTTCTCTTTATGTGGCTTGCTTCACCCCATCATCACAAGGTCATAACTGTCAGCAGGGTGACCTATGAGCCAAAATGAAAACGTGGATCAGACAGCGTACACACCGTAAAGTCCCTTCATATTCAACAGAAGGGTTAATGTTTTTCATTTAAATGTGTAACTGAGCTCAGGAATAAAAATGTTAAATAATATTTTAGTTGCTTTTCTTCTCTTTTAATTGACCAGTGTAAAGTGACATTACAGTGCGTATGATGTCTGTTTGAGGAGGTGCTGCTATGAGCCTCATGTATTAAAGTCGACTGATATATCATTACACCCTTGTTCAGTACATGCTGTGTGTTTACGCTCTCTCTCTCTCCTCCTCCTCCTCCTCCTCATCAGGTCCCTGGAGCTCTTCTTTGCCTCCACACAGGGCCCATGGGGCAGTGATCAGCTGAACAACAAGTCTCCCCGACTCTCACGCAAGTTCTCTTCTCCACCGCCGCTCTCCTTCTCCTCGCGCACCTCCTCGCCCGTCCACTCTCGCAAGCTGTCGCTCAGCTCGCCCCTCGGCACCAAGGTGGGGGCCCTCGACCTGTCCGGCGGCCCCGCGACGTGCCCCGGCCCCGCATGTAGCCCCACCTCCCCGTACGGCCCGTCCCTCTCGTCCCCGCCCCCCACCGGCACGAGGGCCCCGCTGGACCTGAGCCGGACCCCCACCTCGCCCGAGCCGGTCTCCGCTGCCACCACCACCGCCGCCGGCGCCCTGCAGGAGGAGGAGGCCGGGGAGCTGCCACGCATCGATGCCTTCTGCGGCAAACTGCGGAGGAGCATCAGGCGAGGTGATCTTGTTTTTAGAGCTCGCAGACGCTGTGATTTCTTTACGTGCAAACATACAGTACATGTGAACGCTGGTCCAATCTCAAAATCCTGGCACTTTATATTCTTATAAACACCTCCAAAGAGTCAAAATCCAGGACCCCCGAAAGTAGGTGAAAGTGCAGCACGCTCATCAGAAAGTCCAGCGTGCTCATCAGCGTACCACTGTACAGACTGCAGTTTTCTCTGATTCTTCATTTTAATGGTGTTTATTCCTAAGCGCAGTCGTTTGCTCTGCTGCCACCCGGAGGACACATCATTATTCATCTCCTCAATACAATCTGGTTTTGACTGTGTGTGTCAGTACGTGTTTTGTGGCATGATTTGAATTTGTCATGTCTTCACAGCTGTTTTGGAGTCAGTGTCTCTGGACAAATTTATCCCCGAGACTCCAGGGTCCACTGAGACAGGAGATTTGTCCCCGAGCCGCTCTCCGTCCACCCCCAGACACCTGCGCTACAGACAGCCGGGAGGTACGAGCTCCTCTGACACCGCGCTGCATCTTTATTTAGCTCTGAGCTGTAATATTCCTGTACGTGAAAGCGTGCAGGCGAAGGGTGTAATGTAACCCATCCGAAGCTTCGATCCACAGTGGGTCAGATGTTGTACATATTGTAACGTCCCTCACCAAGCGAGCACCAAGACGCTTCATACTGAACAGGGGGTGTTTTTATGATGAGAAGATATAATGTTGTCATGATATAAGATGGTAGTGTGATGATTTATAACCCTGGTGCAGACGTGTGGAGCTGCAGTTTATCTAGCTGGAGGGATCTTTGAGAGTTTTCCTTCTTATCGTCCACCCTGTCTGTGTTTGACAGGTCAGCCGGTGGAGAGCCCTCGCTGCGCCGTGTCACCCGCCTCCGCCTTTGCCATCGCCACGGCAGCAGCTGGACATGGGGTGGCGCAAGGTCAGACCACGCTGTCGAGCTCCGACGGCTCCTCTTGGCTCGGACCCCTGCCGCGATCCTGAGCTTCATAACAAAGAACACCATAAAAAATGTAAAAAAATCCAGTATCCAGGTCACTAACGCTGCGATGCTGCTGCTCCTTGCCAGGTTTCACCAACCCCGAGAAGCTGTACGATAAAGAGCTGCTGATCCGCAGAGCCGCCACCAACCGAGTGCTGAACGTCCTGCGACACTGGGTCTCCAAACACTCGCAGGTCAGCAGCGTCCACTGCATCTGCAGCAACTAGGGCTGGACGATATGCCAAGTGCCATGATATGAACAGTTATTTTAAAGCTATGGTAATGGTGAATGTAACAGGTAGCTCATTTCTGCGCTCCTCACTGTGCCTCCTGCTTAGCGTGTTTAAAGCCAGGAGCAGCTGCTAGATGTGAAGAGTATTATTACTGGATTTTCCAGAGGTCAGGAGACGTCACTTGTAGCCGAGTGGATGGTGGATTTGGTGAGTGTATGTGTATGAGGAACCTTGTCCGTGGCTCTGTAACTTGCCTGCTCATGCTCTTCTGTAAGCGGGTCAGTCTTCGGCCTTGTGTTTGAGGAGTGTAAACAGCTCTGCACCTCCACAGCTCCGTCCTCGCTGACCGCTCCTCGTGCCCACTCCGGGCGCCATGAAGACGGCAGTGAAATGTCATCGTCTCCCCTCGGCGTCCAGTCTTGTTAGGGTCAGTGTGGGGCGAGAGTGTGGGGGGGCTTCTGGGACGCTGCGGCGGGTGGCTGACCACAATGTGCTGGTGTGCTGCGTCCAGTAGAGTTGATATCGCTGATGATGCTGGTTACTCTGGTCCAGCATTTCCTGCTGTAAATGTGCTAGTTGATGTTACATTTGTATTTACAGCATTTAGCAGATGCTCTTGTCCAGGACCACTTCCATTTGCTCATTACGGGGACAGTCTCCCTGGAACAACTTGGGGTTAAGGGCCTTGTCCAGGGCTAGGGTTCGTGTATGTGATGTGGGCAGGACTGGATGTGGTATGGGTCACACTGGGCTGATCTATGGCAGCAATCAATTCTATCTATGAACCTACAAGCTCTTGGTCCAGAGGTGAGCATCCCACCACTAGACCACCACCACCCCATGTTACGTGCCACGTTTGCTGTGTTTATTCAGGACTTTGACATGAACGGTGAGCTGAAGACTGGTGTGGTCAGTCTGCTGGAGGAGGTTCTGAGAGATCCTGACCTGCTGCCTCAGGAGAGAAAAGCTACTGCCAATATACTCAGGTTTGACCTCCTCCTCCTCCTCCTCATCATCAACACCTCCAGACTGACTCTTCTCTTAATAATCATAATTAATGAGCTGTATCATCACTGACCAAGCTGTCCGTCCCCTCTGTCCACTCTCAGTGCCCTCTCTCAGGAGGAACAAGACGACTCTCAGCTCAAAATTGAAGATATACTGCAGATGGTAAGTAATGAAGACATAATTACACTGTGACATTCCTTTCATATTACACATTACATGATACACTGAGGCCATGTCTGTTGCGTGTGTGTGCGTGTTTAGGCTGAATACCCAAAAACCGAGTGTTTTGAGTCTCTCTCTGCTATGGAACTGGCCGAGCAGATGACCTTATTGGACCACATTGTGTTCAGAAGCATTCCGTACGAGTGAGTTTTACACCTCTCGTGTTGATGACAGCTCCCTGGGTAAAAGCTGAACGTCATATTGACTGTAGATTACCCCCCACACCATCTAATCTGACCACTACTAACCCCCTCAAAGCCCCAAGACCCCTTTAATGTGTGAAGACGTCCAGAGTTGCACCTTCTGAGTCTTAACAGAATCTAATATCCAATAACTATCACGAATCAGAAGCGCCTCAGGGATTTATTCCTAAATGCTTTAATATTTACCTGACTAATATACAGATGTGCAGTCACTCTTTACAGTATAAATCTCTATTTCAGAAAACATATATTTCTATAAATTTGATATTTTTGATTTAGTGTCTTAACAGTTCTTTAACTTGACCTGTTTAGTTCTGTTCTAATTGCAGTCTCAGGAATGTGTGTGTGTTGGAGCTTTTCACTATGTGTATGTAATTATGTATATGACAGGTAAAGAATCTTGAATCATGTTTGATATAGTCTGTGGAAAATTCTTCATATTGTGTTCCCAAAGAAGTTCTGTGTTTTTAATGCAGTGTTGAATAAGCCTGTTTACATGTGTGTGGAACCCTTGTAGCTACTGTCTCATGTCCCGGGACTTATGAAGATTTATGACAGATTAATGACACAGTTAATACAGTGGTTTAATGCACACATACGTGTAAATACCGCTCCTCAACACTACATTAATGACACCATTACATCTGGCTCTTTGAAAGCAAAGTATGAAGTAGCAGGTTCCGGAGTTCTGCACATTGATGTTTGGTTTTTGGCAGGGAGTTTCTGGGCCAAGGCTGGATGAAAGTGGATAAAAGTGAGAGAACTCCGTACATCATGAAGACCAGTCAACACTTTAATGATGTAAGCATGTTTGAAAATCTGCACTAAACCCTGTGTTGGTGATCATGAGGTTGGTGTTTTGAATCCCTATAATGTGTAGAACCACTCCTGCGTCCATGAGCATGACCCCGAGCTGCAGCAGACAGACTGACCCAGTCCATTATGAGCTGGACATCAGAGCATCTGATCAGTTCTCTTTTTCTCTCTCTCACACATACACACACACACACACACTCTGCAGATGAGCAACCTGGTGGCGTCTCAGATCATGACCCACATGGACGTCAACTCCAGGGCCAGCTCCATAGAGAAGTGGCTGGCGGTAGCTGATATTTGCCGCTGCCTGAACAACTACAATGGCGTGCTGGAGATCACCTCGGCCCTCAACCGCAGCGCCATCTACAGGCTGAAGAAGACCTGGACCAAAGTCTGCAAGCAGGTGGGGCGGGCGCAGGCGCGTTGTGGTGCTGACCTCTTCATGCACTTCTTAATACAACCCTTCTTCTGTGTATTATTCCAGGAACCAAAAATTCCCCAGTGTTTGTTTCCAAAACCAAACTGAAAAAAGGAATAACGTGTGGTCACTTGCTGGGTCACATCAGTCATGTTCCATAAAAACAATACACTTTCATTTTTACCATTTTAATTGATCTAATTTCAAGATGGAAAAGTGACTTGTGACTTGTTTTATTTTGCATGTGGAAATGAATATTGAAAAAGAACATGCTTTTGGTTTTAATGTTAAATAAGAATGAATGATACTGAGATTAGAAACATTTCTTTCTGTTTGTTGTGTTAGACTAAAGCTCTTATGGACCGGCTGCAGAAGATCGTGTCGTCTGAAGGAAGATTTAAAAACTTGAGGGAAACTCTGAAGAAGTCAGTTTGGTTTTTACACACAATAACAACACCTCCATCACATATCATCTCCTGCTCATTTCTGATACGTCTGTTTCCTGCACAGCTGCAATCCACCCTGTGTTCCCTACCTGGGCATGTACCTGACCGACTTGGCCTTCATCGAGGAGGGGACGCCCAACTTCACAGAGGACGGCCTGGTCAACTTCTCCAAGATGAGGATGGTACTGCCCAAACTGACGAAGAAGCACAAATGTTGAACACTTTCTTATTTACACTGGGCTTGGAAGTGTGTCCTAAAACTTGGCGTTGATGAGGGTGAGAGCGAATACGTGTGTGTGTGTGTGTGTATGTTTCAGATTTCTCACATCATTAGAGAGATACGGCAGTTCCAGCAGACGCCCTACAGGATCGAGCACCAGCACAAGGTACAGAGTTTAGGATTCTATGGTTCTCGTATAGTTTAGTAAGTTCACACTAAGATCTACCAACGTAAAGTCTGGACTACAATGTTGTACACAGGCTTCATTTTGGCCGCTACTTTAGTCTTCAGATGGAAGTATTTCCCAGTTTTACTCTCATTTTACTATTTCTTAGTTTTAATCAGTGAAAACTAGTTGCATTGTCGTCAACTTTATCCCTCATAGTTTTTAATCAAAATACTTGACTTGACAACTAAACGTAGCTCAGTAATACATGATGCCTTTCTACAGCTTTGGATGGAGGTGATTATTAGGGTTGGCATAATTCATCTCTTATAACCAGGTGACACAGTTCCTGCTGGACAAGACCCTGATTATGGACGAGGACACTCTGTACGAGCTGTCGCTGAAGATCGAGCCCAGACTTCCTCCCGCAAACTGAGCGCGCGGCCGCTGCTGGAACTCAACGCGGTGATAAGCAGGAGGGAGAAGCTGCACCTCAGCTGGGCCCGAGATTCAACCACACGCTAGAGCCAAATACTGACCACAAACACAGGACCAGGACTAAACCTGTCTGAACAAACGCCATTTTAATCTCACAGCTCAGGTTACAATGTGCCTTTAACTGCATGCAGCACTCTCCCAACCCTGCAAGCTGACTTTTGTACTCACATTTAGGATTTATTACAGTTTATTATTATTACTCAAATCAGATGTCAGAAATGTGAAAGGTGACGCGGTGGAGTTTGGGGCAAAGACCTTCCTCTCCGTTATTCCATTATAAAAGGGCTTAGAGTTTGTCCCACAATCACCACAAAACCTCCAGCTGTGGGAGCGTGCAGACGCCGGGGGGAGATGCGTGTTTAACTGTGAAGCAGCTTTATTCTCTCTAGTGAGATCTGAGTTCACGTTTCTACTCTCATGCATCTACAGTAAATACAGCCTCCGTTGACTTGATTTCCACAAGGTGAAGTGCTAATCTGAGACTTTTAGGCTGTTGTGCTTCATATAGTTTATATTGGTGCATGTTTGTTCTAGAAGCATGTCAAAATCTAAATCTAATACTCCATTCCTGAGGCACGCAGCTCACAGGAGACGTGATGATTCCTCAAGCTCTTCCTCATCGTAGCACCAACACTTCTGCTGTTGAATCCGTCAGCTCTTCAACACCTGCTCTTCTACATAACACCTCTGTCTTTGTAAATACTTCACTTGTTTATGGTGCAAATTTAACTCTTTTGAATGATGAGATTATTTGTATTAGTTCAGCAGATGATGTACATGAGTGTATTTATTTTATGGTTTAACGTTTGGTTTTAAGCTAGTCTCACCTGTTAGATCTGCAGCTGCTTTCGAACAGTTGTGTTTACAGCAGCAGACTCCAGCCTGTTGGGAGAGAACCACATCGCTGCTGTTGGTGTAGACGTGCAGGACTGTGCAGAAGTCTCGAGCCTCTCATTACTTCATCATTCGGTAGAGAGTGAGTGAGAGGAGCTAAAAGTGATTCATAACGAGATGTGCAGGTATAGATGTAAAACTGTTCACGGAGACTACAGTAAAACACGCAGGAGAGTCGGGATCTTTAGAAGCAGAATATAAAGAAATGAGATGCAGCTCAACACTTTTACACGCGCCTGTTACTCTCACTCCAGATTTGATTAAAAATAAAGATTCTTCCATTTGTTCACTGTTGCTTTGTAAATTCTGAGATTAAATGATGTGATTAGTTTTGAGAAGAGCTTGAGTTTGTTCTGTGGTTCCAGACACAAAAACTGCATTTGCAGGTGAGCTTCTGATTCTACTCCTCACAGTCTGTGCAGTGGTGAGAGTGACGAGACGTGAGGCGATTCAGTTGAAACTGGCACTTTGCTGTTGGTTTGTAGGGCCTCGCTGGGCTGACAGGTGCGGTTGAGACGGTGAGGTCTGTAATCCCTGATTGGTGCTGGCTGATGCGGTTACGGGACGATCTCAGGAGGTACTAATCTCACTAGGTTCTAATGAGGGTAACTGTGAATGAAACTTAAGCATAAAGAATTTAAAAAGTCCAAAGTTTGGACCCAAATGATTACCTTCTCACAATGATTTTCTGATGGATTTTGCAGAGTAGTTGCCAATCAGTTTCTCAATAAATATATAGAGAACATGGATGATTCTTCAAAATGTAGTTCAACTAAATGTAGAACAAATCAGCATGTGAGAAGCCCCTGGTGCTGTGTGGAAGCATCTCAGACTTGTCATGAAGCAGGGTCTGAGCAGTGGTGTGTAGTAGTGGAGTAGCTGTACTTTGTTACTGTACTTGAGTACTATTTGAGTAGTTAGTATTGGAGTTTTATCATTATGTGCAACTCTCTACTTCATTACAGTTCAGAAGAGTCATGTACGTTTACTCCACTACAGTTCTACTAAGCTGTTACATTTTGATTCCTAATTTAGAAAATAAGTTCTGTCCACATCTGATACTAGAGTACTGTTACTCAAGTAGAACTCTAATGGGGACATTACTGAAGCTGGACGGTTTCCAGCACTCACAATTGTCTGCGTGTGTGTTCATGAGCGCAGTGTAGAATTATGGGAAAGTGTGGGACGTGTGGGTTTTGACCTGACCCTCAGAAGAGGATTGGCCGGCGGGTCAGGATCTAATCCTGTTTCGAGGCTGTAGATGTGGCTTTTACACACCGTAACTCTCCTGAGAGATCAGCGGAGACTGGAGACTCAACATCTCTACAGGTAACACACTCACACACACATTTAATCTAACATTTACATCATGCAGCTGAGTTTTTATTCTTGTTATTAGTTACTATAAAAGTACTGGATGTTGATATTGACATGAACTGTTATAATACTGTTACTACAGTCATTTATAAACCGCACTAGACACTGAAACACCAACGTCATGAAAATACCGGCACTGGAAGAGATTTAAGAGGAGATTATAAATGTCATTCCTTGTTCTGCTTGAGACCAATATTTCTTAAGATGATGAAAATGTGATGATGAAATAGATTTAATGTTAAATAAGACCATTTAAAATCTGACATTTCCAGCAAATACCTGGGATGGTAACATCAATGGTAACTCTTAAATATGATGGGATTTGTCTTTAAGATGATGTCTAAGTTTAAGATGAGCTGACCTCAACGTCTAGTCTGTGTAAAGCACCTGGTGTCCACTTGTTCCAAAGGCTCGTGTCCTTTCTTCATGTTGTAAACTGATCTGAAAGCCGGTTCCTTGCTCCTCACTACATATGCTTGCGTTTCTTACTTTGAGAAACAGCTTTTGCTCTGTACAGCAAGTGAACGTTTAGTGGGACTTAACAACGTACAGTAGTCACTGAACTGTAGTTCCCGAAGGTGACCTGAGGGAAAGATCTGGGAGGCCATGTTGGAGTGAGTTCACGCCTTTATCACATTAGGGCTTGAGTAAAGGAGGACGCGGGCAGTGAAGACGAGTCTTCTGTAAATCAGTCATTTTCTAGAATGGCTCATTTTTAACTTTACATCTCTGCCGTTGTCTGCAGTGTGACTTGAGAAGGATGGCAGCTTCTTTCACCAAGATGCTCTCTGGCCGGAACGCTGGTCTGCTTCTGGCCGGCCTGGGCACTGCTGGAGTCATCGCAACTGGGTACAGCATCAGCGACAACGGAGCCGTCTCGGCAGCAGACAGAAGGAAGCTTTACCCACCCAGGTGCACAACATTACATCAACTTCATTAGTGAACATAAGTCAGTGTCAGTGTCTCAGGTTTTGTAAAGTGTAGATCTTTAACTTTGTGAATATTTGGAGATATGCACATGCCCTGATGGAGTAAACTGTTAACATCACATGCTGTATGCTAACGCTGATGCATCATCCCCGTTACCCTGCATTCATACTTACCTCAGCATCTTTAATAGCAGAGCCACTTTAACACTGATGTCACAAGGACTAGGTGAAAGGGGAAGATGCAGCTCTTAAGAAGCTTACACCTGAACCTGCCAGACAGACGTCTCCTCCTGCACGCTTTCTTCTTTACACTGGAACAGACTGTAAACCAGATTAGATCAGACAGTAAGAAATGAGCTTCACCACACAGCCAACCGCAGACAGATAGGGCTGTTCCTGCTGGGGAAAGTGAAGATGAGAATCATTTATATTCATAAGAGCACTAAATGTGAGCAATTATTTATCATGACGAACACGCCCCAGCACGCAGGGCAACACTCTCACCACACCAGTCGGCTACTGCATAATAGAGGAACTTATTGGGAATGGGCACAGGGGTGTGGTGAAATCACAGTAAGCTGAGTTAATGCTGTGTCTTCCAACAGTGCTGACTTCCCTGACCTTCGAAAGCACAATAACTGCATGGCCAACGCCCTGACCCCAGCCATCTACGCCAGGCTGCGGGATAAGATCACCCCAAACAACTGGACTCTGGACCAGTGCATCCAGACTGGCGTGGACAACCCTGGTCACCCCTTCATTAAGACAGTGGGCATGGTTGCTGGCGATGAGGAGAGCTATGAGGTGAAGTTATGTGCTGGGTGGGATGTTAAGTGTCCTCTAATAACAGATCTTATGACCAGTGCTCATGAAACCTTGATCCGGCAGGTGTTTGCTGACCTTTTTGACCCCGTAATCAAGGACAGACACAACGGCTACGACCCAAGAACCATGAAGCATCCCACTGACCTGGACGCCTCCAAGGTTCTGTCACTTTCTAGTCGTTTTACATTGAGGTATCGTCTGAGTCGGTGTCGATGCGTCAGTTGGGCTGACGTCCATTTTTTCCACCTGTTTCCCACAGATCACCTCTGGCATGTTTGACGACCGCTTCGTCCTGTCGTCCCGAGTGCGCACTGGCCGTAGCATCAGGGGTCTGAGCCTGCCCCCCGCTTGCTCCCGCTCAGAGCGCCGGGAGGTGGAGAGGGTGGTGGTCCAGGCCTTGTCTGGTCTGAAGGGAGATTTGACCGGACGCTACTACGGCCTGACCGAGATGACCGAGATGGAGCAGCAGAGACTGATTGATGTGAGTAGCTGCTTTGAGTCTTGAGTGCTGGTTCAATGACCATCCCACTGACCTGGACACCGCTGAGACAGGTGGTGGTTTACAACACCAACTATTGGCCACCTAGAATGCAGTCTTGAGCTCCCTTCCACTGCAGTTACAGGTTGCAGAATGGGACAAAACCCAAAAATAGTTCACACCTTGGCACAGGTGACCGTAAACACTCACCCTCTCAGGACCATCTCCAAGGTGACCCCCCCCCCGGAGTTTAAATACCTGGGACTCCCCATTAGCTTTTTAGGACGAAAGAATCATCCTGGATGAGGGGTGAAACACTGTCAGTTCGGTTGTCTTGACCACTCCTGACCATTTGAACTCATCGTGTAGCACCATCACATCATTTTTTCTTCCTCTGCATACAGTGAGTATAACTCTTATTTTTTGTGGCTCAGGAGCACTTTCTGTTCGACAAGCCGGTCTCTCCTCTGCTCACTGCAGCTGGGATGTCCCGGGACTGGCCTGATGCCCGTGGTATTTGGTAAGCCATTTTAATCCCCAGCCCTAACACTACTACATATGTTTTAATATGTTAGTAATGTATTATTGGTCTGTCATTTAATGAAGCAGTACATTTTTAAATTGACCGTTATTGCAAAGGCACAACAATGAGAAGACCTTCCTGATATGGGTCAACGAGGAGGACCACACCCGCATCATCTCCATGGAGAAGGGTGGCAACATGAAGAGGGTGTTTGAGAGATTCTGCCGAGGTCTCAAACAGGTTCGAGGACCTCACACCGGTGACCGTGTAATGGAAAGTTTCTACTGTGCCTCTTGCTTGGTGGTTTATTGGGTCTTATGTTTTAGGTGGAGCACTTGATTCAGGAGAGGGGCTGGGAGTTCATGTGGAACGAGCGACTGGGTTACATCCTCACCTGCCCCTCCAACCTGGGCACTGGCCTGAGAGCTGGAGTTCACATCCGCTTACCAAGGCTTGGAAAGGTCAGCAGCAAAATCAAATCTGTTTTGCCATCTCGACTTCACAGTTCTCTAGTCCTCTGATTTTGTAGCAAACCAGTAAAACATTGCATGGTTTCTTTTGAAGATCATTCATGTGCACTTACAGTATATTATTACTGAGTACAGATTATCAATATTAACAACTTTCACTCCCTTTATTTTATACTTTTAAACCATTAATGTGATTTCAGATAGATTTAGCATGTTTATTCAACAGTATTCTATTCTACACACCACTGGTATTGCTATCACTCCATAATACTCAGTAAGAAACTTTCTGCTCTCTGTAGGACCCTCGCTTCAACAAAATCTTGGAAAACTTGCGGCTGCAGAAGCGCGGTACAGGAGGAGTGGACACAGCTGCCGTTGGGGATGTATTTGACATTTCAAACAATGATCGTCTGGGAAGATCTGAGGTAAACACACAACCTGCAGATACCTTGTTCCTTTCCAGCTGTGCAGAAACAAAGCTAACATCCTAATATCGATGGGTAATTGCACTCCTGTTTTTATAGGTGGAGCTGGTGCAGTTGGTGATTGATGGTGTAAATTATCTAATCGAGTGTGAGAAGAGACTGGAGAAAGGGCAGGACATCAAGATTCCATCCCCCATCCCTCAGTTCAGAAAGTGAGGTCGCTCAAGACAGCCGGGTCCGGCACCACCACCTTGAGGCGCTTTTACACACACCCAAACTTTGACACAAATCATCCTGAAGTTACAAACGCCATTACATCCACTTTCACTTTGCAAAGAATGGTATTATGAAGTTAGAATGAGGTAGTCTTTGCCTGTTTTAACCTGCTACAACGACTTGTGATTAGAGTTTTATTCCAGCACCAGGTGCTAGTGGTCTAGTCAAAGCACAAGCTGCTGACCTTCCACTACAGTCCGTAATGGGTTTAGAGTAGGAATGCTGGTCTAAGCTCCTAATAGGCAACACATCTGACACACAGCCCCCGTTACACCCAGGCTGCTGGGGCTCTTTCCAACTGGTAAATGTCTGCTGACCTTGGCATGACCAACACACGAGCTGTTCAAAACATCATGCGTCTTGTTTTCAAAGCACTGAAAAACCCACACTATTGACTTGAGAACTAAACAGCCTGCTGTAGGGTTCCAAACCAGTAAAGTGGTGTAATGAAGTGTTTGTGTTGAGCAGAACTCACTCTGATGGTTTCCTCTGCAGGTTACTTTACCTTAACTACAGACTAAGGCTTCCTATCGTTAGAGAGTTTAATCCCACGGGTCTAATTTCTGCCTCTAGAGCTGCTTAGTGACGTCTACCTAATGATGCTAATCTTTATTCTAAACAAGGTTAGGGTTGGGTCCGTGTCAGTGCAGTGTGTGTGTGTATGTAGTATAGTAAATGGCTAATTTGTTGTGACTTATGTAGTAGATCCAGTAGATGTGCAACACCTACATGACTGGTATGTAACAGGGCACAGCTCAAATAAAGTATTAATAGTGTAACAAAGCTCTGCTTTTATTAATCAGATTTATTGTGTGGTAGCAGGTTGCCCTCCGCTCCATTCCCCTGAAGTCTCATCATCACACTGCAGTGTAATAACAGCTCTAAAACCAGCATCAGTTCAGCTGTTAAAAGCAGTCATTTAAATGTATGAAATCAGTATTTTTCTGAGTTCACAACAGGGTTTTAATATCAGCAGCACTTTCTCAGGAGGCAAGACCCCAAACCGTAGAAGATGAACGCCACCTGCAGCCGGGTCCTGGTACTGCTCTGCTGTTCGCTTCATGGGCTTGCACTTAAAATGTCTAAATGCAAATCTGCTTTTAAATGATCCTGCTACCTGCCATATACAATTTATAGAATCTTCAGACTCTAACATTAGGGTTAAATCTTAATTTCAGGTCCAATGTGTCTCTCAGTACAGACTCAGTGCAAAATTACAAAAAATTACATAAAACATCTTGTAAAATAATAATCTACACTTACCAGAGTCTTACTTTAATTACGATGCTTCCATTTAATGAAGTTAATCAAATAATCTTTATCCCAGTTTTTGTCTGGCTTTCAGATGCAATTAAAATAACTGTTAATATCATTTATTATTTTCTGGCTCATGAAGTTAAGAAGTTAAAAAACAGCAAAACCACATTATGTAAGATATCAGAGCTGTTAACCTTCCAAAGCTTTGGCTTCCAGGAAACCAAATCAGTCTGGATTAGGCTGAGTAAAGCAGGCTTGTTAAATCAGACACACACTTTTTGTCCTTTTTTATAACATCATAAACATGTTGGTAACAGTGACTAAGCAAAAGTTTGGAGTATTGAATGAGTTACAGAAATGATGGAAAACAACGCCTTTTCCCCCCGCAGAATACAGTGCAACCTAAGCACAAAACAAGATAATAAAAAGAAATATAAAAATCTGCCACACACCTATAGAACCTCGCTGCATGAGGCGTTACCGAGCATGGAGTTACTGGGTTTTTGCTTTAACAAAGACGCGTGTGTGGAAGGGAAAGACAGTGAAAGGACATAATCAAGTTTGACTGTAGTAATCTGCTCCGAAAACAGTTGAGTCATTGCACAGCAGGTCACAGGATCTGTGCAAAACAAGAAATTAAAAAGGAACACTCGTCAGCTCCCCGTCCCACCACCCCCCAAATCCCACTACTTCATCACATTCCCATTTGTTTTGGGTCAAACTGCCCCCTGTAGAAACCCAGCCTCCTGTGTGGCACCCAGAGGGCAGACGGGGAGAGAGAGAGAGCGGGAGAGACAGAGAGATATAGAGAGAGAAGTCCGCAATCAGGGTGGAGCTGCAGAGGAAGCTCTCAGCTCCTGGTTTTTGGAGGGTGCTGTGGGTGGGGTGGAGTGTGAGGGCAGGAGGGAGACGCTGTGTGGATCTGGAGGGTGGGTGTTGGAGTCACGCTCTCGTCATTAGTCCATCGGCCGCTTTTCACCGTGTTTTTTTGTAAACTCTTCTGCGTTCTTAAAGAATTTTTTACGGTCTTTTGAGTATTCCTCTGCTAGGTCGGCCCTCAGCGGGTGCTCCGGTTGGGGGTCGTTGACGAGGGCGATGAGCGACTGGATTACTAATAAGAAAAACAAACACAAGGACAAAGTTGTGTCACTTCATTAACATCAACAGATGAGGGGTGAAGTGGCGCTCTGCTGTCGAGGTGTTTACCTTGGTCGGTTTTGGTTGCTGGTTTCCAGTTTTCTGCGCTTATGACCGGCAGGCAGACCTGACCCTTTTCATCGATGTTGGGGTGGTAGATCTTGGTTTTGAACGTGATTTTTGGAGGTTTGAAGGGATACTCGGCAGGGAATATGATTTCAATCCTGAATGCACCTTTGTCATATGGGGGGTTGTCCTGAAAATGAACAAACACAGTCAGTTTTCAATCCTAATGCTCATCTTGGCTCTGCATCATTGTTCATATTCTCTATAGGATATCAAATGTGGATGGAAACAGATCAGCCGAGCCACAAAAACCCACTACTAATTTCCGACTACAATCCTCTGCATTAACACTGTCATTATCAGCTCCTCTTCATCAGGGATGATGGTGGTGAGATACTTACAGGAACTATGAGCCCTTGCCAAGTCAAAATGTTTGACTCATCCACTTGGATGTTGCGGAAATTTTTCATTCCAGACTTGCGGATTTCATCGAGTTCCTGTAAGAAAAAGTGCGTGATTCAGATCAGGGGGTCAACTCCCCAATGTTACACTACAACAGCAGTTACTGATGTTTGCAGATGTAAATCAGTGTTTGTTGAATCGAGATAATACAGAATCGTAATTAAACTTTCTTTACGTGTATTTACATGTAATTGTTAAGGAAGTACTGCGACAGTAAAGCTGTGTGTGTTAATTCTGTTCACACTTGCGCTTTCGATTTTGGAGTAAGGTGGGAGGTGACGTGGTGAACATGTCGGTAGCGAGTTCTCCGCAACGTTGTGTGTGTTTCTGCTCAGACTCTAACGTTACACACCGTAAATCTCTCGTTATTTCTGTGTAAAAATGTGTGTGTGTGTGTGTGTGTGTGTGTGTGTGTGTGTGTGTGTGTGTGTGTGTGCTACACTGCCCGGGAGCAAGGCTCAGCTCTTCCCACCGCCTCAGCCTCAGTAAACCCCGACACTGACCGCTCGAGTGAGCCCCGGTGACGGTATGAGTGACCCCGCGCCTCTCCCGCCCCGGACTCGTCGTTATTAAACTCGGACTTTTTTGCCGTTAATCACCATGAACGCGCGCCTGCCAGGCTAACGCTATTAACCCGCTAGCTGCCTCCTCGCTGTGACCGAGTCGAGCTCACCGCGCCCGGGCCGTGTGTGTGTGAGTGATCGCGGCAGACCGTACGCATCTCCCGGGAGCTCGGGTGTAACCCCGTGGACTGCAGCAGCACCGGGAGCGAGTATTTACCTTATGCAGCCTCCTGCTAGCCGCCATCTTGGTCTCTGGGCTGGCCTAATTACCCACAATACACCTGGTCGTTAAGATTCTCCTAGGTCGCGTCCCAAACCCTGGCCTTGCGCCTACTACACTACAGCCCTGAATAGAGCGGCGAACTGTTATGCGCTGGAGGTGCAGCCCCGTGTCGCATGGCTACTTGAGTACTTGCGTGCTATGTGAGTGCGCACTGCGGAGCGCAGATTGTGGAAAACCCCGCGTGTGAACTGGCCCGGGTGGATCATGACGACACTGAAAAATAACACAAATACCAGTTTTATTAGTGATTTTTGCTAAAATGACCGGGAAACCACGCATATAACACTATTACACAAATAAGACGAAATTAATCTACTTCACGCGCAATTCCTGACAAAGTTGTGTTTAATGTTTGATAAAATGTAGAAATGGATAAAAGAGTTTGAAATGTTAAACAGAAAGGCTGTTTCTGCTAATTAAAGTTGAGTTGCTGTTAAACTATGAGCTGCTGAATGGAACGGGTTAGGCACAAGAACTATATAATAGCACAGTTCTCTTATGGCCAAAATGTAAAATTACTCAACAACATTCAACAACATCCACTTCAGCCATCGATAGGAAACACAATGCCTCAGACGTCATCAGTGAGCTGAAGAAAAAGAACAAGTACAATCTAATCATTATAAACTCTTCATTTGCATTTACAGCATTTACATCAATTCTTGGTAGTCAACATCTGCTCTTCGTTATAAAATGTGAAGACTGTTCGTTATGCATTTGTAACAATAGTTTCTGAAATCAACATTCTATTTTGAATTGACTTTTTTTGTTTTGTTTTGTTTTGTTTTAACTGAAAGTGGGTTTCATTTTTATGTGCGATGGTGGTCTATAAAAGAAAACTGCAAGGTAAGGCTAGTTTTTTCCAACAGCGGGAGGCTGTGGGTTCTACAATCTCTACCCGTCCTTCATAAACGCGTCCACTAGGGATCACAGCACTGCCCGCAGCAGCAGCAGCACATGCCCGGTCAGGACCATGAGAACACGGAGGAGGCAGAGGGGCACCAACTCCTCTCAAATAATTAGTTCGTCCAGCAGATTACAGTTATGAAAACTACTTGATAGTTACCCAATAAATCAGATCTTGTTAAACGTACAGAAATAATATGAGCTTCCTGGGCATCCCAGTGTGTTAGAAACGATAACGCGTTATCTAAATAAGCTGCTGGATACCATGTGGACGATAAAAAAAAATAAATCAGTATATTGCAAAAGTTTCTTAAATAATAACTTGTGCTATAGTTGGCTAATAGTTAAACAGTCTTATTATCCTTCAGGACTACAACGTCATTGATTAGCGCCTACGCACTCCTCAGTGTCAATTTGTGTTAATATCCAACAGCACCACGTATTATGTTCCTTACTGTACCAGTTTTGTTGTTGAGAGGTAAATATTAACCAGATAATAAAATGGCTAACTGATAAGCTGATAAAAAATGAGAAAAGCCCCTCACTAGGGACCTGAGAGCAGCTGCCAAGCTGAGGGAATCCATGTTTGTAGTCCTTTATGCTCGGTTAGCAAATTGAGAATGAGTACTTCATTATCAAGAATTAACACTTGTTGACGTTAATTTTAATATATTAATATAAACTCCTGAAATAAGGGTCGACGATTTTCTACGGCTCTTCTATCCGAGGGGATATTTCCTCACATACAATTCTATACAGGGAACAATGTAGAAAAAACTCCAATTTATTGCGTTTTTTATTTGGTTTTTATGCAATTTATTAAGCAATGTCTCTGCTCGTGTAACTTGATGAGGCTGTGAAGGTGCAGCAGGTGAGCACAGCAGGTAAAGCTGGTTTTGGTCTTGTTTAGGAACAGACAGCAGCTTACTGCATTATAAGAAGAATGTTAGTTAATTGATAAGTTTATAAAATGCACAGTAATGCGTCGTTTTACTCAACAATATTTATGTTGCAAAGCAAGTTGTGTGTGTGTGTTGGAGCGTAAAATTAAAAGTGAACTGTTTAATAACATTATTATTATTATTATTATTATTATTATTATTATTATTATTATTATTATTATTATGATGATGATGATGATGATGATGATGATGTTTTTAAGGGGATCTGTGTACGTGTGAGAGCTGTGAGCTCCGTGCAGCAGAGGCGTTTTCTCCTCCTCTTCCTCCTCCTCTCTTTTTTATTGAGATTTGGGTCAGGGGGAGGGGATTTTTCAGGGGTGAGGGATTTTTCACGTCACAAGCCTGCAAGATGGCGCTCGGAGGGCTGTGAGAGGAGCAGGATGGCGGCGGAGTGACGAGCTGCGCGGCGTCCAGCAGGTAAAGCGCGGTGCTCCGGTTCTGTTCGGGCTCGGTCCCGGTTCGGTTCAGCTGGCGGAGGGACGGTACGGTGTGTGTGTGTGTGTGTGTGGAGGGATTTTCGTAAAGTAACCGAGATTTGCTTGGATTTGCACTCCGAGCTGCTAGAAGCGTGTGTGAGGTCGGGTTTCAGGTCGTGAGGACCACATTGTCCCCCTAACAGATCGTAAAGCTGCAGCATGGTGAGGTTTGTGAGGACGGTGCTCCATGTGGGGGTCGAGTCTCGCCAGGAAAGTGGTTTCTAGTGAAGTGTGATGTGTGTGGGGTAAAAGAGGTGCGTTTTGGGTGGTGAGGTCGGAGTCCGGGGAGGTGTAGTATTATTTACATCTAGTCATTACGGGAGGAACCACTCACTAAGATACGAGCAAGACGCGTGTGTGTGTTGTGTGTGTGTGTTGTGTGTGTCGCGTGGCCAGGTAAAGAAGGTTGCTGATCTCGGTTTCAGTATTTCTCCACCGAGCTGCATTAAATTTCACGCAGGAAAACACGTCGCGGTGGAGAGAGAACCGTGTCCAGTTGAGTCGCGGAAAAACAGCGGTGTGTGTCTAATGAGGATTGTGTTGATGTGTTTCGGCCCTGTATCGAGACGACATTCCTTGTTTTTCTTCCCCGTTTTGTGTGTGTGTGAGTGTATGTGTGTGAGTGTATGTGCTGTATGTGTGAGAGTGTATGTGTGTGTGTGAGTGTGTGTGTGTATGTATGTGTGTGTGTGTGTGTGTGAGTGAGTATGTGTATGTGTGTTTATGTGTGAGTGTGTGTGTTTGTGTGTGTGTGTGTTTGTGTGTATGTGTATGTGAGTGTGGGGGTGTGTGTGTGTGTGTGTGAGTATGTGTGTGTTTATGTGTATGTGTGTGTCTGTGTGTGAGTGAGTATGTGTATGTGTGTTTATGTGTGAGTGTGTGTGTGTGTGTGTGTGTGTATGTGTGAGTGTGTGTGTGTGTGAGTATATGTGTGTGTTTGTGTGTGTGTGTGTGTGTGAGTGAGTGTGTGTGTTTTATATGTGTTTGTGTGTGTGTGTGTGTGTGTGTGTGTGTGTGTGTGTTTATGTGTGTGTGTGTTTATGTGTGTGTGTGTGTGTGTTTGTGTGTGTGTGAGTTTGTGTGTGTAAGCTTGTGTGTGTGAGTGTTTGTGTGTTTGTGTGTGTGTTTGTGTGTGTGTGTGTGTGTGTGTGTGTGTTTTGTGTGTTTGTGTGTGTGTGTTTGTGTGTGTGTGAGTTTGTGTGTGTGTGAGTTTTGTGTGTGTGTTTGTGTGTGTGTGAGTCTGTGTGAGTGTTGAGTTTGTGTGAGTTTTGTGTGTTGTGAGTGTTTTGTGTGTGTTTGTGTGTGTGTTGTGTGTGTGTGTTTGTGTGTAAACAGTGTGAGTTTGTGTGTTTGTGTGTGTGTGTTTGTGTGTGTTTATATGTGTGTGTGTGTATGTGTGTGTGTGGCGTTCACAGTTCCACAAGTGCAGTATGTAGTGAATGGGGCTGTAATGATGCATCAATACAACGATCAGCGAGCTCATAGCATCGATCCTACATGAACATCAATCACACATCATACAGATGATCACCACTGTACGAGGTTCACAGCGGGATGCAGTTAGATTACTGCACATGAAAATCATGTTAGTTAGTGCCTGTGTGTGTGATTTCTAGGACACCACATTTCCAGTTTTTCTCGGTTTTTGCTCACTGTGCTGCTGATGATTTGTTAAATGTCAGTTTGGACGGGTTCCTTTATAAACTGATCATTTGCAGTTCTGTGCAAAAATCCAGATTATGATGTGTGTAGTTTGTGTATGTGTGTTTGAGAGATTTCTAAGGCACTAAAGTCTCTGTTTTGCCCCTTTTTGGCCTGGTTTGCCCCCCTGCACATGTTTGGACCACATGCTAATGTCCCCATACATCATGAAAAACATAGTTTCTGATTTCTGCGTGTGGACGTGATGAGGTTGGTTGAATAAAGCTTTTTTCTCCTGCATTGTAATGGCTGGGGGATGGGGCTGTGAGGTGGGCTCGAGCTTTTACCCCGATGGGCTTTTACACTTTACAGTGCGAGGGTTATGAGGAGCGCTGCTGTGTGAGCTCTCATATCGTACCACGTGAACTGTAACGCTTCACCTGACGGCGAGTGGATCAGTTCATCTGCGTTGTTCAGGCTGAAACGTGTTAACAACGTGCTTTGTGTTTGTGAGATGTGGGTTTTGGCAGGGTGTTAGTGGTGATTTGTTAAATGCCAGTTTGGAGAGGTTTCTTTTATAAACGAGTATGTTGCAGTGCTTTTCTTAATTCTGTGTAACATAATGACAGATTAATCTACAGAGTCTCTCCGTAATCTAAAGTAGAGACTTAATTAGCTTGTTTTATTGCCATAATATTAAGTCCAACATAAAAAAATATGAGAGTTGTATAAAAAGGCTAGAAATGCAAAAAGCTGCAGTAAACAAACTACACGTTTTAGATGATCCGACTTCCATCACTACCACATTAACATCTGACTCTGATGAACCGTGATGAATCTGTTATTAGCTCATATCAGCTGATAATACCTGCACAGCGGTTTGTGTGTTGGTCTGTACCGAGTAGGCTGAACAACACTCGAGCTTGGAGTTAAGGAAAATGCAGATATGTTTGTCTCTTATTGCAGAAGTCTGTCTTTTGCTCTGGGGGTGTGTGTGTGTGTGTTTACTGGATGCCAGGGGCCCGGCCGAGATCCAACATGATGTCTTTGCGACAACTTTTAAAAAGTTGTGTTATTCTGTATTGCCGCGTGCTGGCTGCGTTGGTGTGTTTGGGAGGAGTGCTGAGTTAAGGTCTTGCGTTTTTGCTCTACATACTCGGGAGGTTTGTTGTGGAGGAGAGCAGCTCAAATCAAGAGCAACACGGATATTTGGGTGTTTTTTTGGTCAGCAGAAAGTGTCTGTGGAGGTTCTTGTGGTGGCTGTGTGTGAGTGGAGTCACAGTTTTAGTTGAGTGTTGTTGGTAGTAAGTGCTGAGGTTGTGTCATTTCATGTTTGATGTTAATCTGTAACCTGCGTGTTTTGGAGTCATAGTGCAGCCAAACCCAGACCCTCGCCCCGCTGTCTTTCTTCACCACATCAGCCATTTGGTCAGTGTTGGTCTGTTTTGTTCCATTGTGGTGGAGTTGAGATGATGTGGAGATGAGGAGGAAAGTGACGGTTATGATTCTGACATGAGTCTTGGTGGTGATTAGTTCAGGTTTCAAATCGGTTTGGGTTTAGACCTTTAAAATGCTGTGGAGAAAACATTTTAAAGGTTAGTTATATCTTATTAGCCCCAGATCTTCCTCCTAAACTCTCAGAGGCTGTAAACAGACTCACCAACTTTCAGTCAGATCCCTCTTTATCACCCAAATTTCACATTTCCTCTATTTTAGGGAGTATGTTAAGAACACTACTTTATTGCCATCATGTGTTTTTAGAGAGAAGTTCAAACTTGATGAATTTATAAAGTTTTATATATTTGATTGATTTGGGAACATTACACGCTGTTTTCTTTCCTAAATACCCGTTTTAGGTGAAACGTCACATTAGATTTTTCTAATCTGGACCTCAGTGAGTTGTGCTGGTGTTTGTGCAGGAGTCGTGGCTGTAGTCAAATGAAAATGGGTTTGGTCAGTTTGGGCCTCACATTCTTAAGATAAGACGGGGTCAGATTTTTACCTGGCATTTGGTGTAAAATGTTGTTCTTGAGTGCAGACTGCTGTCCTTGGTGTGCTGGGCATCGTTAAGGTCATACACCGAATAGATTTTCTCTACAGTCCTAATGACCTTTGAAGTCAGATGGTCCTGCACTTATCAGATGGACTCTGTGTAGCTGCAGGCTTCTGTAAGGAGCAGCAGGACGGTCAGATTTAAACCTGCAGGACGCTCATGTGCTCCTCGGCTTGTCTTTCTCAAACGGGTTTGTTTTAATGAAGTGTTCAGCATTATTTGGGTCATTTCTACACCCCTGTGCTGGACCACACCTGTATGCCTCACGCTCTTACTGCTGAACTGAAAATAGTGAAAAGGTTAGTTCTAGTTTTATATATTAGATTAAAAACATCCGATATTGATTGTGTTGGTGCCGAGTCCAGGTTTAGCGTTTTCTGCAGCAGCATGCCAGCTCCAGCGCGTCCTGTACTCGCCTCATTTGTCACTTTCTTGTCAACCTAACAAGGCTGTTTGCTTTTGCATGTTATTTTTTCTTGTTTCTTTTCTAACAAACTCATTCCTCACATTTTCTGCATCACGTTCTTTATCTGGGGGTGAAGGTTACAGAAGTGTACGGAGCTGTGTGTAAAGAAACTGATGAGGTCTGTAATAGCTGTAATTAAAGTCTGATCAGGACATGCTTAGCACGAGTTGAGTGTGGAATTATGGGAAATGCGATGGCTGTGTTTCCAGCTCCCGTGTCATATTTCATAAGGGTTAGGTGAGTGCTTTATGACTGACAATAAAAGCCAGGCCCTGGGGCTTGAGAGGAATTGGATAAAGTTGTTTACAAGGCTAATCACATTTCTAGCCAGACCTGTTTACTCGTCCTGTTTACTGGCCCCTCGTTAGTGCTTCTCTCCGCTACATGGACACTGACCTTCCGGATCAGGTCTGTTCTCTCTCTCCGCTGGTCTGTCCGGTTTGGATTGGGGGGGCTCCGGAATGTCTACGGGGCAGTAAAGGGGGTCGCTGTAGGGCTGGGCGATACCTCCTCAGATCGCTATCAAAGCTGACCTTGATCATTTGTAATGAATGATTGTTTAGTTTTTGGCTCTCGCAGTTTGCTCTTAATATTTGTAGTGTGAATACGATGAAAGGGTTGCTGCCGTGTGTTTAAATGGGACAGAACATAGGCACAATTTAAAACAGACGTAATCCTCATGGGTAAGATTACGTTGACTAGAGGTTTTAAATGTAGCTTTTGATGAACTGTCCTGCCCTGCGTCAGTGCCACCTGGTCAGCCCTCGGCCTGCCACTCTAACAAATAGCTTTCCTTCAACTTTCCTCTCTGTGGGGACGCTCTCCCCCGATGGTCAGTGGGTTTTCTTTGGTGATTGTTGTGCTGCTGGTCAAACAGATGTGCCCTGTTATCTGTGCAGGCCCCGGGGCCAGATGGTATCACAGGGGCCAGCATGGGCTCCTTCGCTGGAGGATTTCTCCACAGTTGTTGTTTCAAAAGCTCTTCTTCAGAGTAACGCAATGTGTTGTGTTTGGAGGTGGTGTGAGTTGGAAGCCTGGAGATAATTACCACGTAAACAGCAAAGTCCTGATCCTGCACTTAACTTCCACTTAAACGCTTTAGTGCTGGAGAAGGTGAGATGTGCTAATAGTGTGCTCGGTGTTGACGTGAGATGTGTTGAGCGTTAAGGCTGGACTGTTTGATTTGTAAAATCCTAGTTTGGACGAGTTTCTTTATAAACTGGTGTTGCTGTTGAACTATGGACCATAATGACCGAGTCTCTGGCTAGTTTAAGAAGTCAGGGCTGTGTAGTGCAGTAGAGTTCCACCAGGAGTATATTATTGGTATTTTTGTTTGATCCAAATTAAAGGCGCGTTAATGCAACACTTAAGTGAAATTGCGTAGGTGCCGAGTCCACATCATGCAGGTTAAAAATAGACTGGCTTTACTGGTGTAAATACTAAGTGCAAGGCTCTGGTCCCCCACGACCCCGATAGGGATTACGCGGCTCGGACAATGATGAGTGAATATCAAGTGCAGCAGAATTCATGGAAGTTGTAAAAAGAGGAGAACACTATACTGTGTGTTATGTAACAGTGGAGTGTGTTAGTGTAACAGGTTGTAGTAATTAAGTGATTAGTGATGCTCTTCAGCTGTGTGTGCACGGTCACCGTGAATGGGCTCTTCATAGGTAATCTATCAGCCGACTCGCCTCAATCGCTTGATTAAAGGACTGAGGAAGCATCTTGTTATTAGGTGTGTGTGTGTGTGTTCTCACTGCTTTCTGCTGATCAGCTCTAGTTGTGGTGTGTGCTTGTTGTTGGAAGTCAATGGAATATATGTGTCATTCCTCATGTTCAAAAGAAAAAGCAAAAATGTTTCATTTCAACCTTCGTTTCTAACTCTCAGATCAAGCAGAATCACTATTTCACTGCAAGAGACAAAAGGAAGTGGTCTATTCTTGCGTGTAGTAAACAGAGTGGTGTGTGTGTGTATGCTTTGGATTGACCACATGTCCTGCTCACTTCTGGGTCATGCCACATGTGTCCGCTGCTTTCATTTGCAAGTAAAATGAGAAGTATGAACAACAACTTGTTTGTTTCACTTTAGGGAGTTTTTTTTGGAGTTCTGCTTTTTGGTTTTAATGAGTTTGATAAATTAATTGAATAGTATAATTAATGGTGTGTCTGTCAGTCCCAGGGTTTTCTCATTGTGGTGATCTCAGACAGGCCCAGGTTATCTGCACATCAGGTGTTGTGTGTGTGTGTTGTGTCAGGGTTTCACAAGCCGCTCGGCCCCAACGATACCAGGCTTTATCTTGCACATTGCGAGGATTCTGCAGCGAGTCGAGGCCTGTCGGTCCGGTGGACACACCGCTGCTGCTGCTCTACCTGTTTCCCACCACACCCTGGGCTCGGGTTTCGTCTCGCCCTTCACCACAAACCTCCACCGTACTCTCGGCCTCCGTCCCCGCCCCCACCCCCACCCGCAACAAAGAGCCTGACCCTGCAGGCTGGCATTAATGACTGGTGGCAGGAGTGTTCCTCCTCTAGCCTTCCCCCCCTTTTTGTGCCTGAGTGTTTGTGAGTGTTGGTTTCAGCAGAACTGAGCAGAAAAGCTCTCGACCTGATAGCAGCTTCTATAAGGACTGGACGATTAGTTGAAAAGGAATCAAAACTGACATTCAGAACCTTAAATCATGTTTATTTCAGTTTCAAAAATTCTCTTCCTACTTTCCCCAGTGTGTGTTGATGTAGTGTCCTCTTAAAAACATACTTGTCTGTGTTGGTGACTCGGCCCTGTCCAGTCTGCCACTTCCTTCAGTCATCACAAAGATTTGAAAAATGCTCCAGCTTTAGTAGTTGAGCAGATTTACAGTAGAAACCTAATCAGTGAAACTGAGGACAAAAAACCTAACACTAAAAAATCATTCATTAGTTATAATCAAGGTCAAATCTTTATTTAACCCTGGTATTAATTTGAGAGCATATCACCCAGCCCTAGCTTCAACTTACACACCGCTGTTCAAATTGTTATCTGAGAGACATTTGTCTCAGTTGAACTATAATAGAACTAAAATTCATTTGAACATGCTGTAGTATAAACAAACAAGAAGTGTAGTGTTCAGTATGAGCCCTGTGTGGAGTAAATGGGGAATGCTGCTGTCTGGAATAAAATAATAGCGTTGTTGTTGTTGTTGTTGTTGTGTTTGTTATCCCTGTTTTATTGCTTCATCTTGTGTAATGTTTTTAAAAGCTATTTGCATTATTACAATGACAGAGGGGTAAAAGGAGGTAGAACAGCACGGGGGAAGGGCTGCAGATTAAATTAAGGATATTAAAATGTAGAGCAACAGTCAGGGGACATGAGACTAATGTAATATTTGATTGTGTCGTTTCAGGTTTGAAGGAAATGGAATTGCCAAATCATGCCAAACAGCTGCTGCTGCAGCTCAACCAGCAACGAGCTAAAGGCTACCTGTGCGATGTGATTATTGTGGTGGAAAACGCCCTGTTCCGGGCACACAAGAACATCCTGGCAGCCAGCAGCATCTACTTCAAGTCCCTCATCCTCCACGACAACTTGATTAACCTCGACACGGACATGGTCAACCCGTCAGTGTTCAGGCAGGTGCTGGACTTCATTTACACCGGCAAGCTCTTGTCCTCAGATCAGGTCAGCGACCACAACTTTAACGCCCTCCTCACAGCAGCAAGCTACCTCCAACTCCACGACCTGGCCGCCCTCTGCAGGAAGAAGCTCAAGCGCAACGGTCGCTCCCTCCACAACAAACCCGGCACCCCCACCAATGGCAAAGCTTCCAGGAACCAAAGGTTGTCCTCCACGCCTGTCACCCCCAACCAGATTTCAGGTTTCAAAGACAGCGAAAAGGCAAAGGGCCACGAGGAGGCGCTGAAGGACGAGCTGTCGGAGGACGAAGTTTTCACAGGGAACACCCATGGCTCAGCCTCCGTCAACTCGCTCAGCCCCTCCACCAGCAAGAACGGAAGCAACGGCCTCGCCAACAGCATCGGTGGGTGCGGCGGCCTCTTGGAGCTCGGTCTGGACCTTTCCAAGAAAAGCCCTTCAGGGAGCACGGCCACCGAAGAAGTAAGTCCCAGCAGCATCCCGCAGGAATCACCTCAGTCTGCCTCAGAATCCACAGCCAACAGTGCCTCGTTTGATGAGATCGCCCCCAACCCTCAGAACCTCGGAGAGCCCATGGAGCTTGGAGAGGGTGGAGAGTGTGAGGAGGTCCAGCATCCTCCCGAATCCAAGCCACTCAGAAGCACCCGTCATGCCGCGCGGCCGAGGCGACAGGCCAAGTGTGACATTCTGAAATGCGAAGACGCTGAGCGCGCCGCCTTGCCCAATGGCGTGGCCAAGAGGCTGAACGCTGTGACGGCTGGGGAACGTCTACCGGACGGAGGTAATGCCACCTCAGACATCTACCAGTGCAAGGAGGAAGACGAAGCCCTGGAGAACGGCCAGAATGAGCAGAGCGAGGAGAGCGGCCAGAGCGAGAGCGAAGGCGGCCGCAACAGCGCCAACTATGTGTACCGACAGGAGGGTTTTGAACCAGCACTGGGTGACAACCTCTATGTCTGCATTCCCTGTGGTAAGGGCTTTCCTAGCTCGGAGGAGCTCAATGCCCACGTGGAGACCCACACTGAGGAAGAGCTGTACATCAAAGAGGAAGAAGATGACGGTTATCCAAAGGAAGACGAGGCGGGGGCAGAGGATCTCTCGTCACAGGCGGTGCAGGCGCAGGGCGGCGAGCTGCGGCGCTTCTGCTGTGCGGTGTGCAACAAGAGCTACAAGGACCCCGCCACCCTGCGGCAGCACGAGAAGACCCACTGGCTGACCAGGCCCTTCCCCTGCAACATCTGTGGTAAGATGTTCACCCAGCGGGGCACCATGACCCGACACATGCGCAGCCACCTGGGTCTCAAGCCCTTCGCCTGCGAGGAGTGCGGCATGCGCTTCACCCGCCAGTACCGCCTCACCGAGCACATGCGGGTCCACTCGGGGGAGAAGCCCTACGAATGCCAGCTCTGTGGGGGCAAGTTTACCCAACAGCGCAACCTCATCAGCCACCTGCGAATGCATACCTCCCCATCGTAAGCCAAAGACTGGTGGGACGGGGTACTCCCACCCCCCCTTCCACGGCTACCGGACACCAGTACCACGGGCACGCCTGCCTCTACGGGTGGGTGACTCTGGCGAGGATTGGTGTCTGCCTCAAGAGACACTGGGAGAACTTGAAAATCCCAACAGTTGAATGAGTAAGCTCCTCAGAAACGACCACATGGTCTCTGTTTGGTTTCTTTTTGTTTTTGATCCGCTCTTGCTGTGAATGTATGATTTGGGTACTGATGCTGGTTTAGGATTTTTGTTTTCTGGGTTGTTGGGGGAGGGGGGAGGTGACCAGTCCAAACCACTACAAACTAGTCTATGCATTAGCATGGTTTATTGTCTCAGTCCTCCTAGTCTGCCATGTTGTCTTTCTTTGGGTTCCTCTTTGGTGATGGAGGGATCTGGAGGAACCATATCGCCCTGAACTCAGACCAAGACTGACAGTGTTCAGAGTGTGAGAGTGTTGAGAGACACGTAGAGTGTCTCGTCTGCTGTCTTTATGGGGTTAGTTTTTATAGCTTTGTGCATTCAACCAAACATTCAGAAGATTTTTATTCTGTACCATGTGACCACTGGCTCTCTCTAGTGGTAGAGGGGCAACAGGGTTCAGCGAGGCTTTCATACTGTAAAATCTCCAGGTATTTGGGGTGGGCTCTGACATATTGGTTAAGGTTTTGGTTATAGTTGCTGAACCAGCAGACACTAGGATTTGGTGGTGATTTTTCCTGGTGTCTGCTTCCCCGTTCATGTCTGCTCGCCCCCGATCCGTATCACGTACTCATCAGAGTTTCCTCTGAGCAACAAGCCAAACGAGCGGAACTGGTGCTGGGGAACTGTGTTGTTAATGCTTCTGTTGAATGTGTTAAACTGGAAGGTTGTGTTGGTGAATGTTGACCTTCTGAATTCTGTCGGTACTGTCGCGTTTCCGTTTGTTTAAGTTTCCTTCACTGAAAAGATAAGTCTCTAACCGGTCTTGTCATATTGCTACCTCTTAATTCTAAAGAACAATACATTCTTGGACGGTAATATGGGGCTTTCTGGGTCTGGGTGTTGAGGTGGAGGTGTTTGTTGAGGCTGGTGGCGTAGTTCAGCCTCTCTACACCAGGGTTTGTACCTTTTATCATAGTTTTAAACATATTAAAGTAGAAGCTAGCTCGTTGGACGCATGTATTTAAGGTGTTTAAAGTTTTATGTCACTGAAATCCAAAGAGAAGATGATTATTGAGGAGAATGATGATGGCTTACCAACAAACCTTTCCTGTAGAAAATCCCTACCAAAGTTTTAGATGAAATATCGACCACAACGTTGCAGGAGAAAAGGTGTTGTGTTTTCTCATGGGTCTCGACAAAAAGCAACGTTGTGGGAATGTTAATTTATAACGGACGTTGTACTTAAAGCCAATGAACTTTTCTTTTTTGTGAAACTCCTGCAGACGGCTTAGAGCGAGACCGGGGTCGGTGGGAGTTTTGTTCCCGAGTTACCTTGTCGTTACTTTTCGCTTCAGAAGAACTTTTTTGAAGGACTTCAGAAGGACTAATTTATTTAGTTCAGACCAAAAATGGATAAAGTAAGAGCGTAGAGTGTTGTAGGTGTTTTTATGTTGCGTGTTGATGGTAGTTGGGAGGCCTGTTGAATGAGGAATCCAGCACACTGGGTGGGGTCGGTAGCGTCTCGCTTCAGCACTCTCCAGGTCAGTCTCACCAGCAGGTGCTTGTTGACTCCCTGCATGGGTTTGAGCAGCGCGCGGAGAACCGGGCTGACTGAAGTCCTAGATGACCGTAATGAGAGTGCTTTCTCACTCCAAAATTTACCAGGAGGTGTTGAGGTTGGAGCTCCGATGCCGTGTTCCGTAACTCCGCTGATTTAGAGCCAGTTCCAGTGGATCACATTCCACTTCATGTGTCATTTGTTTGTGTTTTTCACATTAAAACCAAATCAAACCAAGTTCGTTTCCAACCGAAATGACCAAATGAACAATAAACCTTAAAATGGCTTAAGTGCAAGAAAATCAAAGCGTGCGCCCATTCCCTGTTGGACCTTCGTTGGCAGCACGTGGTGTGACCTGGACATGAGCGTTGCACGTGGTGTGCTGTGTGTACGTCTTCACTTTTTCATTTCAGTGCTAAATGGGACATCGTGACACCTGTAATATTCTCTTCATTTTGGTGTTAGGGTTTTTTAGGTTTGGTTTTAATGTGAAAAACGAGTGAGCGAACGACACACGGACTCATTCCACGTTGAACTCTCAGCTTCATTGCAAGTCTTAAACGCATTCCTTTTCGGTTTAGTTTTCGGTGCGAGGTTTACTCCCGGGTCCTGTAGGGAGAGCTTACCGACCACCGCGCGGTAGGGCAGCTAGTGTGAATGTAACGTTTGATCTTCTCTTTCTCCTGGAATTTCTTCGTCGTCCTCCAGCTCTCCAGCGACTTGCTCCTGACTTTATAAAGGTTCATACACTGGAAATCTCACAGCATGTTTATGCCCCATGTCCCGCCTCGTCTCCTGACCCACTCCTCTAATGGGAGCTGGTCGTGAGCGGGTGATTTTTGGGAGGCTGTGGAGCGCTTTGGTGTAACTCTGCCCAGCTCAGGGAGACGCTTCTGCTCCTCATCACTCGGCCGGACTTCCAGGAGAAAGACGATAAAATTCCAGGTTGCGTTCCGTCTTCGGCTCTGCAGTCCCGCTGAATGGAGAGGTGTGGACTCGTCCCGGCTTTACTTTTGTCCTTGTTTGGAGTTGTTAGATGAGGGAATGGGGTGGGGAGGAGGAGGACAAACGTCTCAAACTGTGACAGTAAACGTTTCTACTTCAAGACTTCAGGGACGTTCTGCACGTTTTCAAAGTGTGGGACTTTCAACTACATTTGTACAACTGTGTCAATACTGTGTCCTTTTGTTCTGTATTTTAAAGACAAAAACACTAGTTTCCTACGAAAAATAGCTTTTACGAGTGTGAGTTCCCATTTCAAAAACGGCGCCTTCAAGAAGGAAGAGCGTAAAAATACTGAATAAAGAGAGAAGCCAGAGATGTACAGGAAGATGGTTATTACTTTTAAGCTCCAGAGCATTTTAGGACGAAGAGAAGAAGAGTAGTAGTGCGCATTAAACCTGTATAAAGGAATAAAAGCTCACACCCAAATCTTCACACTATTTTCTAAACCAAAGCACATTTTGAATGATTGACAGCTTTGTCTGATACGATACTTGTGTAATATCTCATTGTTTACATGAACTCTTACAGTTTAGACCTCAGGCGAGGGAGGGAGCGAGGGAACGAGGAGGCCGAACGCTCACTTCTCATTTTGGCTTTTTGTGTCTTAATGCTATAAATCTGATCCGTTCGTCACCATGACGATTCAGAACGGCCTCAAACCTGGTCAGCTGCCGCTGATCCACCCAACTACTCTTACAGTGGCCTGTGGGTGAGAGAGTGTGTGTGAGTGAGTGTGTGTTTTTAGAGAGTGTGTGTGTGTGTGAGAGAGAGAGTGTGTGTGTGTGTGTGTGAGAGAGAGAGTGTGTGTGTGTGTGAGAGAGAGAGTGTGTGTGTGTGAGAGAGAGAGAGTGTGTGTGTGAGAGAGTGTGTGTGTGAGAGAGTGTGTGTGTGAGAGAGAGTGTGTGTGAGTGAGTGTGTGTTTTTAGAGAGTGTGTGTGTTTTTAGAGAGTGTGTGTGTGTGAGAGAGAGTGTGTGTGTGTGAGAGAGAGTGTGTGTGAGTGAGTGTGTGTTTTTAGAGAGTGTGTGTGTGTGTGTGTGAGAGAGAGAGTGTGTGTGTGTGTGTGTGAGAGAGAGAGTGTGTGTGTGAGAGAGAGAGTGTGTGTGTGTGTGAGTGTGTGTGTGTGTGAGTGTGTGTGTGTGTGAGTGTGTGTTTTTAGTGTGTGTGAGTGTGTGTGTGAGTGTGTGTTTTTAGTGTGTGTGTGTTTGTGCTGCTTTATAACCTGTAAATAAGCATGAATACAAACTACTCAGACGCTCGTACCTCAGAGTAAGCCTTTTAGGCGTTTACTTGAGTGTGTGTGAGTCCTGCTGTTTTTACCTGAGCGTTTGGTCCAGGCTGTGGTCAGTGTCTGACCGGCCTCCTCCTCCTCCTCCTTCTCCTCTCTCTCTCCTTCAGCAGCAGCAGCAGCAGCTTCGGTGCAAACTCTACATCAGTGTTCACTTTTTATATCAGATGTTTATGGTCAGTGATGAATGTATTTATTTTGGTCCTGTTTTCACTTTTGCTGAACGATGACGAGGTGGAGGTGCTTCAGGGTCTCCACGTCGTGGTCATCGCTCCGGACTGTACTGCGAGGAATGTACTGCGCTCATGAAGGGTAGATGAGGATGGAGATGTGAGAACCCTTCCTCCTCGTCTCTCTCACGGCCGCGTTTACTCCGGATTATCCTGGGTTTATTCCCTCTGCTCCACACTTGAAGGCCGTATTTTCCCGTCTCTGCGCTCGCTGTGGGACCGTTTTACACTCGTTTGCTCCACTCGTGGTGTTGGTGTGGAAGTGCGATGTTGTCTCGCTTCAAGGCGTCATTTTTCCCCTTTTTCCCTCCAGGTGGTTCTAGTCATTTTTAACACCTTTTCTGTAAAGCCAAAGCTTTCGTAAGGACAAAGCCGAAGCTCGGCACGTCTTCGCTCACCGTCACGTCACAGTGTCTCGTAGCTTTATGGAAATGCACTTTTCCGGTGTTGGTGAGGTTTTGCGGATGGAGGAGAGATCCCAGATGTAGTTACAGGTTTAGGGTTTGCTGCTGTAACGTTCAGACCCGTCTCTTTGGACTCAAATTACCAAACCAAGTTCTACCAAACCAAAGGCAGCTTAGTGAGTGTGGGGTTTTGCTGCTGCGCTCACGTTTGCCCAAAGCCATATTACACCCGTGCTGTGTTGTCCTGCTGGACTCGTCCTTACACACACACACACACACACACACACACACACGTTAACCCACTTCATACAGCTTCATGAGTTAACAAACCTGAAGGAGCTGCACATTTCCCTGAGAAGTGTCTTAAATTCTACTGCATCTCAAACTGTTGATCTTCTAGTGATGTGTTAAAGGTCTGGTGGTCATCACATGTAAAACAGAGAAGCCTTTTCTCATGTTGATAGAAAATCACAAATCATTAGAATATGATCATTATTAACCCAAAAATACAGACCAAAATCCCAGAGCAGCCTGAACACCGCCGTGTGTAGCCTCGTGTCCCGCTGCTTCGTACCTCACTGACCAGCAGCATGTTATGTTCAGTTTCCTGTGCTGTGGTGTTTCAGCCTTGGTGTTAAAGCTTGACAACATCACACTTTCACCGAGCGCCTCCTCACAGGGCTGTGTGTGTGTGTGTGTGTGTGTGTTCAGGGTTGAACCTGCGACTCCACTTCTACAGTGTGTGTGTGTGAGTGAGTGTGTAACTGTGTACAGCGTTGAATTCATCTCAGCATTCATGGTCTTAATGTACAGCTATGAGAAGTCATTTTAGAATCTTTTCATTAAAAATCTTGGAAGAAATGTTTCTCGTTGCATCATTCTGCTCTCATCATTTTAACGCTTGAATCTGTGTGTTGTGTGAAGTTTAACTGCAGCAAACTGGGCAAAATTAATATTTATATTTCTGATTCATTTACAGTCTCGAGCTGCTCCTAATTTCAGTGTTGTGCAAACAGAGATGTGTCCGTTCTACTGCATGAGATTATATTATTAACTCCAGCTCTTTGGAAATGAAATCTGTAGAAATGGCTCAAGAGTTCAGCACATCAATATAATTCATACCAAACACAGATTTTTACTAAATGTCTGCGTCAACAAGAATGAATAATTGTAGAGTGGAGTTTACTGAAACTAATGAAATAGATTAAAAAAGAGAAAGGAACTTCAGTAGCTTCTCAGTGCTGACATTACTGTTAAAACACTGCAAAACACCGTAACACTTCACTGACAACACACGTCTTATTCTTCTCTTTACAACGAAGTCTTTACAAGCAGCAGGTGTCGGTGATTGCTGTAGAATTGACAGAAGTGGCATCTGATTGGCCACTGTGCCTCATTGCATCACACCATTCGCTTGCCAGCTGCCAGACGGAGTCAGAGGATGTCCACTTTGGGAAGACGGAAGCAGGAAGCCGTGTCCGTATTTATAGGATTGCGTTACAGATTTGAGTGTAACTTCCACAACGCCGTCGGCACCTGATGGTATGTTAGCGTGAAAAATGCAGCGCGTGGTGGAGTTTAGACGCTGTAATCAGGACTTTGAGGAGCTGCTGTTTAGAAGTGGCTTCAACACCGTTGGCCGCTCCGACTGGGTCATGTGGGTTCAATTGGTGAGGGTGAGGGGGTCAGTGGTGATTGATGACGGGCGGCTGAGCGGGAACCTGCCCCAAATCGGGCCCCAGTCCAGTCATGGCACAGGCATCCGTCTGCCATCTGGGCGCCTCCTCCAGCTTCACCAATCAAGTTCTTACCCCTGTTACCCCTCACCCCTGCCCTGCCCCCAAACCCCCGCCCCGCCCTCATTCTTACCCCACAGCCGCCGGGGCAGGCAGGCAAGCGGGTGCACGTTTTCCTCAGGGCTCTGGGGGCCTTCACACCGGCCCTCCTTTTGTCCCCCACACCCTGACCCCTCCCCCTCCCCAGGCCAGGCAGCGTGAGTGTGTTTGTGTGTGTGTGTGAGAGAGGCCAGTGAGCACCTCCCTGCCCCTGGGGGAATAGAGGGTTGGCATTTTTATGGCCCTTGTGTGCTGGAGTCTGCGGGGCCATTTAGCTCCGCCTTGAGTGGTGTCACATGCCAAATGACCCTGAATGGGGTCACTTTCAGGCACAATGACTTGTATGTTGATGCCGCACCTCCCCTCCTGCTCCCTTCCCCCCAATCTGCCCCCCGCCCGTCTGCTAAGTATAGATTAACCGCGGTCACATCTGCGTCGGGGCGAAATCACATGCGCATCTCTCAGCAGCCCCCCAATGCATGAAAAAGCCAATTCACATGTCAGATGCCCGTGATGTCTCTCTTTCTCCCTCTCTCTCTTTATTTTGGCATCTGCTGGCTCATGCAAATTTCCACTTCAGAATGCTAAAACGGACGGGTGAGTCTGCCAGGTGGTGCCACAGCTGACCACTTTAACAACTTTTCTCTCTCTCTCTCTCTCTCTCTCTCTCTCTCTCTTTTCCTCCTCCCTCATCCCCCTTTCTTTCAAACGTGGCCCCTGCACTGTCCAGCAAAACTCTTTTCAACTTTGTTCTCGTCTGGCGTTTTTTGTTTTTAAATGTGATTTTGTGTGTTTCAGCGTGGCTGCACCAGGTGCCCGCTACATCAGTCCAACAGCTGCCACTCCACCAACAGGATTAATTCAGAAGAAGAGGGGAAAAAAGAGGGAGAGAGAGTGTGGGGGAGGAGGAGGAACGCAGCAGCACCAGATCTATTCTTCTCTATTCTTTATTTCCCCTTCTGCGCCAGGCTGAATGTAACGGCCGAGGCGAGGCTGCCCGTGCCGACGGACAGAGCCCCAAAGAAATGGCACTACAGGTGGCTGGCATAAGGAGGGTGAGTGTTGGAGAGAGAGAAAAACCGTTTAAAAAGTGAGCGAGAGAAAGAGCGAGCTGCAGTCCTCCCTCCTGCCTCATCCCGTGCCATGGCACTACACAAAAACAGGCTTTGGGCCTCGGCATAATGGACTTCTTTTCTGAATGTGAAGAGAGCGGCTCACAAAAGACTGGACACAAAAAAGATTCAAAGTGAAATCTGACATCTGTTTCTCTCTCACTCTCTCTTATACACTCCACTTTATCCTGCCGTATAAAATCAACTGCCTTAAAACGCTGCCTGCAATAAGCACTAAATATCTGTCCTCTCTACAGCAGTGTAAATCACGTAAATACAATACGGACAACGACTCAGCGTCTGCTGATATCTGCTGATAGTCTGATACGATTCGATTTCCATCAGATTCAACATGAGGCAAGATCATCTGCTGATTTAACACCATCACCTCCAATCACATCACGACACGAAACTTCATTATCATTTGATGTTTTTCTTCCTGAACTCAACCAGACATTTAGATATAAATCTTCACTTTTAGTAAAAATGGAGCTCCTGCTGAGGGCAGTGCTGTTGTGATCTGGATGAGGTCTGATGGCTTCAACTTGGATCAGTGCTGTGTTTTATTTAATCAGTGTATTGGTGTAGAGCAGTGTGTGTGTGAGCAGTAATAAGCACACTTTCCTCATACAGCATTTTTAATCAAAGCTTGTCAACTGCATTTGATTAACATTAATGGGTCACTGAGACCACGTCCAGCCTCAACATGGAGCGTATGCAGATTTAGAGTGGGTTCAACAGCTATGTGACCCACACACACACACACACAGTGTTGCATCTAAATTCAGTAGCAGCTTTGCTCCATTCATCATTGTCAGCTTCTATTAGCCGTGTGTGTGTGTGTGTGATCACAGTCCTCCTCCTGGCTCTGGTTTTGCTGTGTTTTAGGTGATTAGGCGCGTGTATGTTCTGTATGTTGTGTATGTTGCGTGTGTGTTTGAGGTGAGAGGTGTGTATGAGGGGTTTAGTCTGCTCTGACCCGGAGCTACTGCGTCTCACCTTTAATCTCATCCAGCCCCAATATTCTCATGTGCAGTGTGGGGATTAAGGCTGATTTCAGCTCCGTTCCTGCGTCATCTTCTGCCACACTGTCTTCTTCCCGCCACCGTCCGAGTTTCTCCAGTTCATCAGCAGCCAAACGAATTGCGTTGTGTGGTTGAGAAAATGCCTTAATCTGACTCTTACACTCGGTTAAGTAATTTTACGTCACTGCTGTTGCCGGTCAGAGTAATTAGCTCACATAGTAATCGGGTTCGGTGCCCAGGTCAGGGTTGGCGTGTTGGTGTTGGGCATTAAGGGCTGTAACTAGAGCTGAGTTAAGCGAGTGATGGACCGTCCTCCCCCCCGTTAAGGGGCTTTTGCATCTAATCTGCTTTGACAGGGCTGCACCGCACTCACCTCCTCGCATGTTGGGTCTGGAGTAATCTGCGCTCGACTTGGCCCACCGCGTCTCTTCCGCAGCAGAACCGCCTGGGCACCAAATCCTGTGTTTAAATGTACAGAACTTTTCCGTGAGCAGGCCTTTCCTCAAGGTGAGCGAGGACGTGGAGTTTAAAAACAGGCACCGCGTCGTTCTCATGACCAAACTCACCGTAAGTCCTCTAAGCTTTAATCTCATTAATAACTGGGGGACACGACTGCGGTGTGTGGTCTCTAGATGGACAGCCTCGGCTACTAAAGCGGCTCGCTCGCTGTGACAAAACCGCTGGTATGGAGCAGGTGAAGGTGCACGGGGCAGATGGAGAGTTCAGCAGCTGTGTGTGTGTGTGTGTGTGTGTGTGTCAGATTGTGGTGTAGAAAATGTTCATAATGAAGAATGGCAGGTTACAGTGTTAGGGTTGTAAATTATGCTGTTTTTATATTAGTTTTATACCAGTGTGTTTCTGACCTAGAAGTATTTTTGGGACACATTTTCGACAGTGCATGTGCAGAACCTGCCGGAGCACCCTTAAGGAAGAAACATGGCAACACTGTTTAAATAATGTAAGAAAAATGTAAAATTCCCGAGCTTGTGGTTAGAGTTTAAAGTTTAGGGGCAGCTGTCGGTTCATTTAGCGCTGAGGACTGTGTTCAGACCCAGAGCTACACAAACCAGCAGTGTTACAGTTAAACATCACCATAAAGCATCAACATGCAGGTTCATATTGTTTCACTCGACACACCGCCCAGCTCGCGATCATTATCTACAAGGAATCTCTGCAAAAGTATTGTGACGCGTGTGTGTGTGTGTGGTGGGGGGGCGGGGGGGCGGCGGGGGTAAAAGGTGTCACTACTGATTTCTCCAGTCCCTTCTAACTGGCCATTCATTCACGACAGGAAGAATTTTCTGAACTTGCCCCCCACAACACACACACACACACACCTCCCTACCCCCCCTCCTTGCTGTGCTGAGGGACCTGGTTGCCATGGTGATCCAGTAGTTGGCCTAATGTATGGATGGAGGTGGAATTCCAGTAGACAGTGTGGAGCTGAGAGATCTGTAGGAGGAACACACACACACACACACACACACACACACTCCCCTTGGACCTGCACACACACACACACAGGCTGCTTACAGGAAGCCGGGAAAGGGTGCTTTTGTTGGGGTTTAGAGGTGTGTGTGTGTGTTGGTCTCGTAATGAGTTCTCTGGTGTTTAGTGGAATCTCTACACACACACACACACACACACGTCGTCTCGTTCTACTTCTCTCTCGTTGTTACTCTCCTGCACTACGTCCACAATTAAACATGAATGCAGTTGAGACTCATACTCATGAGCGAGTTGAGTCTCATACGGAGCAAGATCAGATCCCCCCCCAACATGAAAACCTTGTCCCATATCCATCGCCGTAACGCAGCTGCACACGAAGCCTCGTCTGTAAGGGTTTTAGAAATAAAGACAAACACGTTGATTCCCTCAGTTATTTGGATTTTAATGCACAAACATGACACTGATAGTTGGAATGCACATGGAAACATCAGCAGCTTACACAAAACCCGGCTGGACGAGACGCCACACACACACCTGCACACGCACACACACACTCTCGCTGCACACTGGGGGTTTACAGAACAAGTTGGAGACTCTTAACACATACAGTTAAAATATTAAGACTTTAAAATCTCAACATACAGATCACACACACACACACACACCAAACATGACTTGTCTCTTATATACTAAAATAGCTCAAGAATTAAAAGATCTAACGACTACTGTGTTAATTTACTTCTAATGAATAAACATATCTTTAATCTGCTCTACACTTTATCTTGTTATTACTGATTACAGGGAAATGTACAGTGCTGCTGTTTTACTTCATATTCAGGTGAACAGCAGAAGTTGTAAATCTCTGGGTTTTGTGCTAATAAACTATCAACATGATCAACTCTAAATCACGCTGTAGAATCTCCCCAGCATTCATTCTTATTTTCACATTTAAACCAAAACACAAACTTTTTAGTCAATTCTTGTTTCCAAAACCCACCTGTAAAAATCACTAAGAAGTGGATTTCTGATTTGAAAACAGCAGAAAACATGTGCTTCTTAGCGTTGGTTTTGGAAACATTTGAAAACACAAGACTTTTTGAGTTTTGGTTTTAATGTAAAAAACCAAAGAACAAACGATTCTCAGGTTCTATAAACTCCGCACCGGAACAAACGCAAAATGTGATTAAAATGTGCTTCAGGATTGAAGCTCCACCTTCACCTCCTACACACACACACAGCTTTGTGAAGTTAACGGAATAAACCACAGTGGAGAGTTTCTTCAGTTTTGGTTGAAGTTTAGAGTGACAGGGACAGTGTGGAGGTGGTGATGGGAGACAGGAGCCACAAGCACAGGGAAACGCTTTTGCATAACATCAGGCTTCGGGAGGCCCCGGGGCCCGGGTCGGCTCGCACCGATGGCTTCAGGAGGAACAACTCAAATTTCAGCTTAAAACGCAGCAACGGGGCAATTAAAGGGAGAGCGGCGTTTTCCTACAGCAGGTACGGACTCGGGCCCCGGGGCCGAATGAAAAGCGCAGCACATCCCGGGTTTACAATAAGCTCCAGCGGAGCCCGTTAATCATTAACATCTATAAAGTGCTTGTCCTCATGCGTAGTCACCGCTGATATGGCCATTAATCAGGGGGCAGGGACGCATCAGTAGGGGATCTGGTTCTGGTAATACTGCAGCATGTCGTAGGTTTTGCTCCTGAAAAGCAGAAAACACAAAATGAGTAACGAGCTCCACATCAGCCATCAGCTTCACTCACAAACAGCTGGTACAGCACTGCACAAGAATCATCTACATTAACAGAACACCTTTCATACATAAAAATGCAGCTCAGAGTTACTCCAGAACCAATACAATCATGCGAAAGGGAACAGGAAGCAGCCAGCTGTAAAGACTCATAGTGAATATGGCTGTTCATCACAATCCACAATTACACCACTTTTAACTTCTGAAGAAACAGGCCGTGAGACGTGTTCACGTTCGCAGTACGTTAGCGCAGTGTGGTCTGATTTCACGACAGAAATACAAGAACATGAGGCTTCTGCGTGCTGCTGAATAAGACATGATGTAAATCTGTACCTGCTGCTGAGGAAGCAGCGCTCGATCACCTTGATCATGAAAGCTGCAGCCTCCTTCTCACTCATGTTGGGATTAAACCTCTGCCTGTAAAACACACACACACACTACAGCTGCACAACTCATCAAAAATTCATCAAATCCAACATTCACAACCTCCAATGCATGCAGTCCTAAACATGTCAGTTATCTGTGAAATTCATTCCCTTAAAATCATACTAGTGTGTGTTGTCATGTGACTCCGCCTCGTCCAATCGGCCGCTACATCCTCCCTTCAGGTTTTATCAAGATATTCACTACTTCAGCTTTAACACTGTATAAGAGCAGTACTGAGTGTGTGGGTGAACTCCGAAGGAGAAAACACCAAAGATGGCAGTAAAGTGTTCATTTAATGGTGGTGATGTTTCCAGGTCGTATCGCACAGCCCTCACCACTTCATCACTTACACAGAGAGCAGCAACACAACCTACTTCAGCAGTTTTATGGTCTGTCCCCTGAAGCAAGGCAGTCCCGTGTCCAGCATCAGGGTCACCAACGACACCACAGCGTCCATGTAGGGCCTGAGGGAGGGCGGAAGGCGGGTCAGGTTAGCAATTTCTCTCTCACACACTCACACACACACACACACACACACACGCACACAGCGAGACAGGCTCCATCCTCTCCCTCACCTGCACACCCGATCCTCGCTACGCCCCCCGAGGGCTGCTGAAATATTTACGAGTGAGAGAGAGTGTGTGTGTGTGTCTCACCTTACGGCCAGGTATCCACGAACACACATCTCCATGAACCACTTAAAGGGAGTGGCCTCCATCTTGCCCCCCATGATCATCACCATCTCATCGGTCAGCTTGATGTCCGGCTCCCAGCCCAGATTACCTCCCGGAGAACTCTCAAACATGAAGCCGAAATCTACACACACACACGCACCTTATTGTTTTGGAACCCCCCTTTTTTTGCATTCCACTCAGCTACCCCTGACGCGACGTGATGTGACGTGTGTGTGAGAGAGAGAGGACTGACCGATGTGGATGAGGTGTCCTTTGCTGTCCAGCATGATGTTGCCGTTGTGGCGATCTTTAATCTGCAGCAGGAACAGCAGCAGGCTGTAGGAAGCCATACTGCGGATGAAGTTATAACGAGCCTGGAACACACACACACACAGTGAAGATGAAGCAGAAGCTCAGCCTCTAACAGCGGAGCCTTAAAAATCCAGATTAATAACAAGTCCAGGAGTCAGTAGAGGAAGGTAAGTGGTGCAGTGGCAGGACTGAGGTTCAGAGCAGTGAGATGTTGTAGTTCAGGGGTCGACCGATACGGGGTTTTAGGCTGATACTGATGAGTAGTAACTCAATATGTGCTGGGTCGATGAAACACTCCAACACTTAAGCACGCCTCTAGTTCCGAGCATGTTGAGGGTGTGGTAAAGAGGCAGTTGACCAGCGTAAATGATCTGGTCAATCTGGTGAAGCGTCTCTACCGGGTTTGGTGATGTGGTGGTGTGGAGAGCGGGGCAGCTGCAGCAGCCACATAATCACTTAATTTGACCAGCAAACTGCTTTAAAAGGCGAGGTGAACTCTAATCAATATCGTCACGGGAATCACCTTTGATCAATAAATATGTGTTTGTGTTTTTTATGAGATGTTTGTTCTTATAGTTCACTGAGCAGGGTTACGCTGGGTTACGCTGGGTTAACCCTGTTTTACACTGGATGCGTGTCCACCGCGGTTCGACTGCTCTACATTTCCATTCTGTCCGAGGCCGTCCGCCAATTCGCAGTGGACGTGTTTGTGGTCCGTATCTGATCCGGCGCGCCGCTGGTTTGCGAGATCACATGATCACGGGAGAATTGTAAAACATCGCGGGATAACGCCATAACAACCGTGGGTAAACCACGGCGTTTGTTTTGCTGATTTCTGCACAGTATAAACATCATTAGTAGGCCTCCTAGTTGGGGGGACACTAACACTGTGTGGTCCCCTACTGTTATTGTGCTGATTTTTTTTTTTCTGCCTTAAAACGTGTTGTGGAGAAAAAACGGTAAGACCTACAGCTCTGAAATTTGGCAGGTAGGTCCGGTACCTCACCCACTACTCAAGCAAAAAAATTGCACCAAAATATGCTATTTTGCAATTTTCCAAAAAAATTAGCATTTTGCCGAATAAATGTTTAACCGTAGCTCTGATTCTCAAAAATCTTATATCATCTTATTCTTTGGTTTAAGACGAATTTTTTAGACCCTCGCATCTATTTCTTCCATATTTGATTTTTTGCCAATTTGCATAAAATGAAAACCCATCTTTTTCGAACTCGTCCCTGGATTTTTATCCAATCTGCATGCAGCTGGTATCATTTGAATCCCAAGACACTCTTCTTTAATTATTATCCAGCACATTTTTAATTTAGGTCTTCATTTGGCTGTATTTTTTTTAAATAAATGTGCTCGGCTTCGTATAGTAATGCAGTGCCACACACTGAATATCATAGAAATCTAGCTCTGAGTGAGCTACCGCTAATTTTCATAATATGAAATCGTATTATTATTTAAATCTCAGCATATTCTTCTTTAATAGTTATTGAGCACATTTTTCATGTACCTATTCATATGGCTACATTATGCAAATCAATACTTTGGAACAAATTCAGCAAGACATATGTTTGAATAAGGAAACTTTACTATAATTTACAGTTTTTAGACACTCTCTTATAGTAAATATTAATCCCATTTTCAGGTATTTCTTTATATGGCTGCAAAGCTTCACTTCAAAGTCGATATCCCACTTATTGGCGCCATAATAAACTATTTTAAAGTTACCCTAATATGTTTTGAACCGTAAATACGTAGAAAAAAAGATGAAAGATGTCAAATCTCAACATATATGTACTTCAATTCATAAAAAACTGATAAAGCTGCAAACTGCATGGCCCCGTAATCACTGCTTGCAGCTATATTTCATTTTTCCTTGTTGTTGCTCAACGTTAATTGTGTTTAATGTGTTTAGCGTTGTGTTTCATTGCTGTTTAATGTTGTGCTTGTCATAGGCTACTGTTGTGTTGTAATGGAGGTTACAACACAACAGTAGCCTATGACAAGACAACAATTAATGCATTTAAAGTCCATTTTTGAATGACATGGATTCAAGATTTTAGAGGGTTTTTTGTGCTGTTAACAATTTCGTGTTGCTCCGCCTCCAAAATGAACTTTTCGTCGTCCATGATGTTGTGAAGGGATCGTCTGGAGTTGGTGCATGCGCTCTGTGTTGCATTCTTGATCCGTATCCGTCAAAAATAGACTTGATGCGCATCTCGACGGACTGCCGGACATGTGACGGAACAGAGACATAGTGGAGACGCAACGCAGCGGATCTGGTGTAAACTGATGCATTGACTTTATTGGTGGCGATTAGCTGCGGCTGCCGTGTCGGAGACTCACCGCAGCGGACACGCATCCAGTGTAAAACAGGGTTTATGCAGGGTTATACTGCTTAATCTGCTAATATTACAGATAATGTAAGTGTGCCCATCTTTATGATGCTAAAGTCACTGGAGGAAACACACTGATGTGGTGCAGGCTGGACGGGGCAGAGTCACGGGACAACACACACACACACTAGTAGGATTTAAAGGGGACGCTGCATCAACACACACTGGGCGCAGCAGCAACACAACTTACAGATAAGAAGTGAGGTGGTTAGAGTGGATGGTTAGAGGCTGTGCGTGACCGTTTAGATGAAGTACTCAAACCTCTAACCCTCAACAGGAGCGTGATAAATACAGCTCAATGGGTGTGTGTGTGTGCGTGTGTGTGAAGTGCATCACCTGCTGGAAGGCCAGAGTGGACTCGTCTCCGTACTGGTTCCTGAAGTAGTCGTACATGCCAAAGTCCGTCTGTCTGCCCAGCTGGTCCCGAGACTTACAGTCTGGAATACACTCGATCACGCCACACTGCAGCGCGTGCACACACACACACACACACACACACACGCTAAAAGTGGGCCTCAGTCACCAAGATTTTCCTAAACTCTTCCTTAAATGTGTTTGTAAGAAAAATAAATTTCAATAAAGAAATATTATACAACTGAAGACAAATAGGATGATGTTTAGCACAAACAGGCAGTAAAATGTGTGTAAAGGGTGTGTGTGTGTGTTTGTGGTGAACTGACCCCGGGTGCAGTGGCCACTACACGGTAGGGGAAGACGAAGAGGTCGAGTCCCACCAGCTGGAAGATGTTCTTAAACAGGCCGATGATCTGCAGCGCCAACATGTCCTGTAACCAGGAGGAACACACACACACACACACACACACAAACACACACACATACAAACAAACACACAAACAAACACACACACACACGTACAAACAAACATACAAACAAACACACACACACACGTACAAACAAACAAACATACACACACACACACACACACACACACACAAACACACACACACACATACAAACAAACACACACACATACAAACAAACACACACACATACAAACAAACACACACACACACATACAAACACACAAACACACACACAAACAAACACACACACACACGTACAAACAAACATACAAACACACACACACACACATACACACACACATACAAACAAACATACATACAAACAAACACACACACACACGTACAAACAAACATACAAACACACACACACACACATACACACACACATACAAACAAACATACATACAAACAAACACACACACACACGTACAAACAAACATACAAACACACACACACACACATACACACACACACACAAACAAACATACATACAAACAAACACACACACACACGTACAAACAAACATACAAACACACACACACACACATACACACACACATACAAACAAACATACATACAAACAAACACACACACACACGTACAAACAAACATACAAACACACACACACATACAAAGAAACAAACACACAAACAAACACACACACACACGTACAAACAAACACACACACACATACAAACAAACAAACACACACACACAAACACACACACATCACACACACACACAAACAAACATACATACAAACAAACACACACACACACGTACAAACAAACATACAAACACACACACACATACAAACAAACAAACACACAAACAAACACACACACACGTACAAACAAACACACACACACACATACAAACAAACAAACACACACACACAAACACACACACATCACACACAAACACACACACATCACACACACACACACAAACACACACACATCACACACACACACATACAAACAAACATACACACACATACAAACAAACATACACACACACACACATACAAACAAACATACAAACAAACACACACACACAAACAAACACACACACAAACAAACACACACACAAACAAACACACACACACACACAAACAAACACACACACACACAAACAAACACACACACACACACAAACAAACACACACACACATCACACACAAACACACACATACAAACAAACACACACACACATACACACACACATACACACACACATACACACACACATACACACACACCTCACCACCTGTATCAATCCTTTATTCTTTTTTCAAATGAAAACTAAAAGCCAAAAGGCACTTTTTTCTATATTTATCTCTAAATGAAACAACAAAACACCGTCATCTTCCCACTTCACACTCAAATGAAAAGCTGAAAAACACACTCGTGTTTCATTTTGGTTTCCCTCAAGCACAGGTGCAGTGACCCGGAACTGACCTGGGGTGTGTGTGTGTGTGGTGTTTTTGGACAGTAACTCACCTGCCTGCAGTCATCTCCCACTTTAAAGATGGCGGCCTGCCAGCAGACCCGGGGCTTGGCATCGGGACCCTCATCCCCCTCGTCCAGCGAGTCCGACGAGCAGCGCAGGCCTCAAACACACACACACACACACTTGTATTACTGTGAGCTACTTCCAGGGACTAGATGTAAATAATACTACAGCTGACCTTAACCCTAGCCACCTACAGCAGATCTTCTACTTTTATCGTCATGTCTGGATTGAGTTGGTTGATGTTCAATACGATGTTAATATTGATATGAATATATTTTAAATAGAGTTTTATCTGCATGAGCCCTGCTGATGTTGGCACTGACAGGACTGCGTTCAGTTTCACTGCACATAAGCCATGGCAATGAGGACACATCCATATAAAAGAGGCGGTGGGTAGCGTAACGCTCAGGGATTCAGCCCCGTGACCGGAGGGTGGTCAGTTCAAGTCCCTAACCAGTCATCCGGTCATCAGCTGCCCACTGCTCCTTCACAGATGGCTCACATGCAGAGCTCACATCTGATTGTGGTGCACTGTGTTCAAATAATCACTCAAATTCACGATGTCCATGTAAACGTGTCAACATGCTGACCAAGTGTAATATTTGAGTGTGTTTTGGAAGCCTAACCTTCTGGTTTATTTCTGGTTATTTAGAGGAAACTTGTGTTGTTTGTTGATCGCTTGTGAGAACTAGATGTGATGATGGGTGTAACCCTGTGCAATACAGTGATGTGAGAGGACTGACACGGTACATTTACATCTGATCTGTTCACCACACACCTTCCTTCTCCAGCTCGCTCACTCCACACCGCTTCACCTTGAACTTGGCCAGGTAGGGAGCTTTAGCAGCGCTGCAACAGAACAACAGGCTGCATGAGAAGCGGCAGGAGGGTCAGTGTAAGTGGAGAATCTACAGGTGGAGTGTGAAGCTGCACCTCTGCATCGGAGTTCCTGACTTGTAGTCAATGTCCAGCACGATGGCTTCAGGGTTGCTGGGTAAATAACAGCCTGAGGGGAACAAGAGAACACAAACACACATAAACACCTAACATTATCTCCTTATCTCAAGATCACCAGAGACTTTCCTCAGGATCCGTCATTTCCACATCTGTAAAGCTGTAAATGTCTGAGGTATTGGGTATAAAGTGTTAGTTAATACAGCACTAGTTAAGGTTAATGTCTAAAATAAGTTTACAGCAATTAGAGTTCTGCATGTTGGCTTCGATTAACTGCTGAGCCAAGATACTAAACCTGCTGCAAGATTCCAGGTAAAAATAAGTCATTATTTCAGGGAAATGAGTTCTGTTGTGTAGAGATCATGAGGAGAAGAAGTGATCATGATTCTGAGTAAATAAGAACAAACGAATGTTGCACTGACCCGGCTGAACCTTGATGTCAGACAGAGCTTTCAGACAGGCTCGCTTCCTCTCCTCTCCTTTAGGTACGGGCCTGAGTCACACAAAACCACAAAATACACACATTCACACAGGAAATCACGACCCAGGTGAGACGGGAGCGGGAGGACAGTAGGGTGACTACATGCAGGCGTACTTAATGATGGCCGAGACGTTGGTGATCTTGTTGAAGAAGTCGAACTCGCGCTGGTAGAAGTCTTTGGCTGGACCCGAGAGAGAGCCGATGATTTCCTCCATCATCTGCTCCAGCAGCTCCCCAATGTCCGCTGCAGCCACGCGGCCCAGACAAACCACAGAAACCTTACATTAATAACGCATATACACACGGCACAGGACGGAGAAGAGGAGCTGTCGGCATGAGCTGCACTTTCCCAACGATGCTCGAGTGCAGACAGCAGCCAGTGTGCACGTGATGTGTGACTACATTAGTGATCTTAGCACAAAGAAGCCCACAATGAGCAGGACACCGAGCAGAAGCAGCTTTCAAACATCGTCACTGTGTGTGTGTGTGCTCACGGTCTTTCTGGTGTCCCTCTTCATCCACATAGATGTTGGTCTTCATGTTCCAGATGAACTGGTGGGCCAGCAGCTGGGATTTCTGCGCTGCCCACAGGATGTACTCTCTCACGTAGCCCATCTAGAACACGGGAGAAACACACACTCCCTGAAGCTGAACTGCAGTTGTCAGTAGCTCGTTAGTGATACGACTCCCTCAGCTGTAAAGAGTAAAGCGCTGGGACACTGCACCCTGCTCACCTTGTCGTAGCGGAGAGCCTGGACAATCTGTGGAATGTAGAAGAGGATGGCGTCCTGCCAGGAGAGAGTAAAAAGAATGTTACTCGCACTTTGGAACAATCACTCAATATTAACAACACGGATCTAATTAAACTAACGTAAACTCTGCACTGGAGATGTAACTAATCAAAATGATAATTAATTAGCCTGTCATTTTTTTGGATTTATTGATTAGTTGATTGTTTAGATAAGCCGTAAGCATGTCATTGCCATCTGAAGAATGATTTTGTTGACAATTGGTAAGAGCGTTTTATCGTTCGATTTTATCGTATCGATCGCACGAGTAATAATATTATACTGACCAGATCAATTACTTGCTGCTGCCTCATTTTACCCTACCCCTGTACTAATACAACTCACTGGCACGGATTATAATAAAGAAGCTAAATATCTGGCTGAGCTGATCCCAGCTAAAGGTGCAGGACGTGGCGTCAGCCTGGAGCGCTGTGAGTGGTGCAGCGGGCTTACCGGGGGGAAGGAGCGCAGCACCTTGACGCCGTACTGCGCGGTGAGCGGGTGAGGCGGGTACATGCTGGAGAAGTAGGACAGGCCGGTGGGGGGGTCGGCAGGCGCCCAGCACAAGATGTGGCTCAGCTCCGGGGAGTCAGCGTCGATGGTGTGCCACGTTACAAGGAACTGTGGGTAAAAGAAACACGAGTCACACACCTTAACTAAAGTTAGACGTTAAAGTTGTCACAGCAGAACAGTATTTTATCACTTATTAAACATCATTCACAAGCTGTTCTTATGCAGAAATGTGTTATTAACACCCACTTTTACATACATTGTGCTGCAAGCACGCATCTCACCTTGACCGCTTCAGGAACATCACTGACAGCACTGGGGTCAAGCCGGACCAGCCGGGTCACCTCGCTCAATATCGCCTCTGTGTTCTTAAACCTGCACGATAGCAACAACGCTCACTAACACCACCACGCCACACACACACCAGACACGAGCAGCAGCAGCAGGAGGAGGAGGACTGTGTGCTGCAGTACGTCTGAGAGATCACGTACCTGGTGAAGAGCTGCAGGGCCAGGTACGGTGAGATGCTCCAGGCCAGGTTGACGTTGTCCTTCCACTGCTTCTCGCTCAGACTGATGTACTTGGACCTCCAGTTGGCAATGCTGGTCTCCATTGACTGCTCGGTGAAGATGGCCAGCTCCTGGGCAGACAGTGGGTTGTACCAGGTGGTCAGGCGCTCAATCTCGCTGGCCTAGACAAGGAGAGGAAAGAATCAGAAACACCATCACAGACAAAATCCAACTAGACTGGCAGCTGCTGAAGAGATTGTGTGAATGCTAAAAAAGTAAAAAGGAGAGATGAAAACGGCTTTTGAATGAGTTCTTGAAGCAGAACAGGCAGCAAAAACCTAATGGTGGCACGCTCTTGTGGCCAAAATGATGGCGCACCCTAATGGCGATCAAAAGCGGGGATTGGGTTCTTTACTGTAAGGAAGGGGAAAAAGAGGGTTAGGGTTGGGCTCTAGATAAGAAACACAATAATAAAAAGCCATGAACAGCGTCTCTACTGACTTCAAGTGGGAAGAAGAAGAAATCATGAAGGAAACGGGGGGATTTTAGTGAGTTATTGACGAGTGTGTACCAGTAAAGCCAGGAGGAGCGTCCTGCGCCTCATGTAGTACTTGTGCAGCTGAGTGCCTCTGTTGCTCTTCTTAGACATTCCTGTTGGAAAAAGAGAAGACTGAGACGTTCTCCTGCGGTCAGGCCCAGTCACGTGACCATGCAGCGTAAACAAGACTTTAAAAAATCATAACCACCCTAACCCTAATCCCAGCACAGTGATACATCAGCGCCTGGTCTCATGGTGCATCGTGTGAGCACAAGCTCCGTCTCAGCCTCTCAGCTCATCACCTGCTCGCAGCATTACCTGGAGCCCTAATGCCATTAGCTCATTAAAACGAAGCAGGCTTACCAGGTGAGAACCCAGCGAGGCAAAGTGGACGTACCCGACTTCTTGGAAGTGGTGGACATTCCGCTAGACAGCGGGTAGGTGTTGATCCAGCCCTGGGCGCTCTGCTGGCGCGTGCCCACCGACACGTCCATGGTGTTGCGGGGGTCAGCGGCGGTCATCACCGACAGGCTGTTTAGAGAGGGGTCCTGGTTGTCTGCCGAGATGGAGCACAGCAGACTTTAGTGGACTTGCATTCCCATTACATAGGTTTAAAGTTGCTATCTCCGAGGCTATCGTCTTCTCCGTGCCCAGTTTACGGCTGATCCCATGCTTTCATTCCAACGGGCTTTTCAACTTGCTGAGGTCTAATGAAGGCAGTGACGTCACTAGGCTTCACTCCCTCAAAAATAAATGACCACTAATTAATTCACCTTGATTCGTTTTCACCAACATTTGTCCAAACTTCAGGTTTACATTCCGTTGCACTGACACTGAACTAAGAATTAGGACTGGGCCTGAATATCAACCTGTTAGCGTGTTCGGTAGCAGCTCCGGCCTGCATAATGCCCTCGTACCCTGCATTGAGAAATTCCACTGCCAGTGAGAGTACAGGCGTGACTAACCTGACCTAATGTGTGCCAACCAGAGCAATAACCGGCTCTCTGGTGAAGCAACAAACTACCAAACCCTCCCACAAGCCACCTCACACTGCCCTGTCAACAAAGCTCTAGTGACGCCAACAACCCAGTGAGTGATGATGCATTTCAACTGTGTCAGGTTCAGGACACAGTAATGTTGAGAGCTTGGACTGGACCTTCACCTCAGATCCAAAAGGTCTCTTCAGGTGTCGAGAATTTTAGAGGCGAAACATCTTCAAAAACCTCAAAAGAAGTCCCGTGGTGTTACAGTCAAGCTCTCAACATTTCAACTCTACAGCCTGATGATTTCTCTCTTGGTGGCACATCACACAGATGGGGCGGAGGGCACTGAGCTGCGGGCAGATGAGTCTCAAACTAGCGGCAAACTCTCCTACTGACATGAGCATGCGTGTTACGTGGAAGACGTGCTAGCGTCTGGATGAGAGGATGCCGTCTACGGCGGTTAGAGGGGGTGGCTTTGGTGTCGAGGATTGGGGGTGGGGAGTGGGGGGGTACGGCGAGGAGGCGGAGCCCCTTTCTCAGTTCACGCTCCACGGCATCGAGCTGAGAAAGCGGGCGCCGGCGATGGAGGAGAGGGGCGTGCGGATCTGTTGGCGCGGTTCAAATTTGCGCGGGGGGTGGCAAGTTTGAACGCGCCGACATGCTCCCGGGGCGCTGCACCGACGCGGCCGGAGCGAGGTAGGCTTACTTAAGATCGATATCGGAGAGGTGCTGGAAACGATTAGTGATCCGAAAATCCCAGCAGAGAGGGAGCTTTGAGGGGGATTGGCGCCAGGCTCACCCGGAGGCACCAGCTGGCTAGCGGCTAAGTACTTCTTGTCGGAGAGGATGCTGGCGTAGAACTTGATCATCACACTGATGTCCTCACGGAGACGCTTGTCCGCCTGCGTGGGGAACCTGGACGCTACGCTGCAGACCAAACAGCCGGGAAATCAACAAAGAAGCAAAGCAAGAGAAAACTAGAGAAAATACTGGTGAACGACTGAACAAAGGCTGTACCTGAAGTAGTCGAAGGCGGTGGAGTAGATCTTCTCCCGCAGAACGTTGCGTATAGTGGCATTGGTGAGCACATCCGAGTGCAGCAGTGCCAGTCCCATCGTCAGCAGCCTGCACACACACACACACACGCACACACACGCATACACGCACAGGGGGAGGTTCATTTCGGGGGCTCGTCTCGCACCTGGTCAGGTGGTGAACGGGAGCAGGGGTTAGTGGGAAGAGTCTGACCTGAAACGGGGGCCGATGGCTGCCACGTGACGGTTTAGGCTGCTCTTGGGGCCGCCCACGTTGAGGGAGAGCGAGCGCTGCAGCAAGCTGCCAAAAATCTCCACCTGGTCCGCACTGCAGTACTTGGCGATCTCAAAGCGCTGAACCAGAAACTGGAAAAAATCACCAAAAACACAGAGCCCGTGGTGAAGTATGATGAATGATGGAGTTAGCGTGCATTAGTATCTGCTCCTCAAACTGAATCCAGTAACACACTAAAGTAAACTAATCAGATTCACACATCCATCAGTTGTTCACGTTTTATGCTGATATGTGACCCTCCACCGCAAAACCAGTCGCTTGTCGTAACGGAGGTTTCCGAGAAAAACGAGCGTTTATGTTGCGTGGAGTAAAATGTTGGATTTTTAGTTTTTAGTGTTTTGAAACAGTGGAAGGTCTATACTGTACTGTTGTGAATAAATTTGGCTGAAAAACTTACCCTTTCCATCCTAAAAACGTGACTTTCTTGAGGTGAGGAATTCAATTCCAGCAGAATGTTAAAAGTTTGTGTTTTGACCGCTCTACTTCAATATTTACGCTAAATCCACTGGTTGACTAGCGTGAAGATATTTCTCCGGAATCCATCTCCGTCTCCCGAGTTCAGTTAACCTAACGCAGGTAGGCTATCCGTGTGGCTGTGAATGCAGCGTAAATGCAAACGTAGCCGCGACCGCACCAAGCGTCTGTGAGTGCTACGGCGATAGTCAACTTCGACGGCAGATTTCTCCGTTTCTCACTTGGCGTGACAGGAGAAACCCGACTCCTTTGAATGTTGATATCTCAGTCATATGTCGTCCCATTCATTCCATATAGGTATCGTTTTGAAGCTTGATTTATGCCCTTTCATCAAAACATAACTCAATTTTGAAAATTTGCGACAAGCGACTGGTTTTGTCGCGTAGAGTCACATTTTTTCCTCCAACTTAACCACTCAGTTGTTCTGTGTAACTTCCCTTTTAAAGAAATTGTTCTATTCCTACATTTTAAATTTCTCCTTGTAACTGTTTCTTCACTGTGGACATGCTAAACTGCTGCTATGTTGTCTTTTTGGGAAAGTGGTGACTTTTTTTTACTAGACAGCTGCTGTCACCTCTACAGGTTTTCACCTCTTTTACCCTTTTCACCACTTTCTCCCTCTCTACTATCACACAGCAATCACTCAAGATGTGCCAGTCTAGTTCTGTCTGCACTGCACTCATTACATCAGGAGGAGTAAGTGCACTGCTGAAGGACATCGTTGAGGGGGTTTGAGAAGGTGGAGCCGAGCTATTTCTGGACTGGGTCATGATGAGCTTTTCCCACCACACGAATCCAGCACGGGTCCACCAGCAACACCACCGCTCACCGCTGCTTAAAGAGGGCTGAAGAGTGCAGGGCGGGGGGCGATGTGCTGACGTGTCTGTGTAGCTTCTCAGTCGTCCAGGTCATGGTGGGTGTGTTGTTATATGTAGTTCTACAGTTGGATGAGCAAGTTAGATACGGTTTCTAGGGTTAGGGTTGTAAGAAAGTAATCTGGACGGGGTTTCTTTGTTAAGGAGGTCCTCCAGGGTACAACAGTAGTGATGTCTAGCTAGTGCTGTTTTATTGGGAGGACCAAGGTGCAGAACTGACAGGACAGAGGAATGTCCCCTTGTAGCAGGAAGTGTGTGAGATACTGGAATGCCCAATCCGGCATCTTGTATAGACTGCTTGGTCATGTCTATTTCTGAAGGAGATACATGTCCTTCTATGGATGACAGGGTTAATGCTGTGGAATTTGTTTCCTGTGCATTTGTTCCATTCTAGCTGAGGACATGGGTCACCACCACAGCTCTGAGGTCAGGGGTGGGGACTTGGTATGAACTAAGCTCAGCTCTGAGAGCCTGCTTTGCGATAATGTCTGCTTTCTCATTGCAAATAAGCCTGCGTGGCCTGGGGTCCGGCAGAAAACTAAATTCAGATCTTTATTAGATGGGTCAGTTTCTCCAGTATATGGACTGACGTGGTGGTGGTCTTAAATCAAGGGCATCTGGACTTCTCTTCAAAGCTCTTGAAAACATTTCACATCTCATCCAAAAGACTTCTTCCTAACCTTAACCCTCTCAGGATTAATGTGCTGACCTCGATCCAGATGTAGTGGGGGGTGACGTCAGGTGGGCAGGGGACCGGCTGGCTCTCCTCGGACGCGGCCAGGGGGTCGGCCTCCACCTGAGTGTCGGAAAACAGCCCCATCTTCAGCTCCACAGTCATCTGCCACGCGCCGGCCATCTCACGCATAAACTGTAGCAGAGAAAGCAGACAAGAGCAGGTAAAAAAGAGGGATGTCTCACTGGAGCTCTGAGAAGCACAAATGAGTAGTGCTGCAACTAACACTGTCCAATTATTCAAACATCTCTTCAAGAGACATAAATTAGGTGACGCTATTGGCAACATCTGCCTTCTGATAATGGAATTCTGTTTCTGATTTCGGACACTGTAAGCTCTCTCTCTTACCGGCACCTCCACCCCAGTTCTGGCTGCTAACAGCCACTCCCAGCACGCGATGGCCGTTTCCATGCCGTTCTCAGTGAACATCTTCAGCGGAGCCCAGCACAGCTGATGCAGAAGCTGCAGATCGCACTCTGTAACACACACACACACACACACCCTCCACAAATTAGTCTAAGGGTACAAGACACAGTGAATGGTGGTAGTTAATACAAAAGCACAATCCATGTTACAAATTCAGGGTTATCCATATTATTAATGACCATCTGCTGCGGCAAGTTTCTCTGGATAACAGCGCCTGATAAACGTAAACTGTAACAGCAGGGAAGACGCTTATTGCAGAGTGTGAGGAGATGTAGTGAGCGAGTGAGGATCCTGCCTTTAGAGCTGATGAGCAGAGCTGCTAGTTTGAACATGGCCTCAGTAAACGCTTCTGGCTGTTTTCCATCCAGAGCCTCGTTCAGCTGGCGAATCATCAGCTTATTCAGATCTGAGGTGCTCTGTGTAGCCTCTGAGAAGTGGATCATCCCTGCAACCTAAACACACACACACACACACACACACTTTTAGAGTGATGACTTCCTGACCAGCTGGACACTTGATGCCATTAAAGCGTGTAGAAGTCGGAGCCTGCAAGATTATCCTCACCTCTCCTGCGTAGCGGTTCCTCAGGTTGAGCGAGGCCATGAAGTTGGAGTAATCTCTCTTTACGCAGGTCGGGCGCTCCGTCAGCTGTGTTGTCTGCAGTCATTTAGTGTAAATCAATGTCAGATTCACGCATAAAAGAATCACAGATTGGAACATTGAATAAAAGGTGTCTCTATTAAAGAAGATCACACCTAATCCAGGCAAAGCTGCAAAGTGTGCTGCAAAGCGTACTGTACAGTATGTGTGCTAGGTGTGTAGTGATACACTGGTCTACATCAGTACATCAATTCCATGACCAACGAGGCTCCTCAGACGCTTTTCTTTAGGTTTTCGCATGTGCAACATATACAATCTATATTTTTTTGTTTTTCACTTGTGTTTTTGGTGTCATATTTATCTTGCATGACTCGATCCAACATGAAAGCACTGATCAGACGTCATACTTAAGTACGCTGAACAGGAGGTCTGTTTTTGAGAATTTGATCTAAAGGTGTTACATCAGCATATCGGTAGCCGGCTCTTAACCGGAGTGGAATGGAAACTGCAGCAGACTTTGTGATATGGACAGGTGTTGGATGGTTGAATTGATATACTGTCAAATTGAGATGAACCACCGTGATGTACACCTCTGCTGTGTGTGTGACTGCATGGAGGAACACACTCACGCCCAGGGCAGTGCTCTGCCTGTTGTATCCAGCAAAGTTGAGGATGCTCTCGGTTGCCATGGCGAGGCCCGTGTGCTGGGAGAGACCCGACACCCAGTTCTGGTGCTTGTTGAGGTACTCCTGGTGAGAGAGAGGATGGGGAAGTGAGGAGCTGCGCCTCAAATCATCATCATGAAATCAGAAGTGAAAGAGCATCCTCCTTATAACTGACCTGCAGGTGGGACTTGGTGACGGACGGTGCCCACTTCATGGCCTCCTTCAGGATCTCACCACAGCGGGCTGCGAAGTCCTTCACAATGCTCTACACCACAACACACACGTCACAAACACCAAAGCTGTACTGTCACTGCACCAAACAGCACAACACTTGCTGCACTAAGCCCCAAAACAACACCATTTATACACCTGCACTCATTCTCACACCCGTCTCTCTGTATTGCTAACATATAGCAAAATATACATAAGCATAATAACTACGTGAACATCATAAAATAACACTTTTATATTTTACAGCAACACCACCAGCCTGGGTCTTCAGCTGGGCAATGAGGTCAAAAACACGATCATGGCATTTGTTCTGTATAATCTCAATATTTTTTGCAGTATAACATCTCTCATTCTCTATAGTGACCTTCTACATTACTAATATGCACACATTTTGCTGTCAGCCTGCACCGGAGGTGTCTAATGCCTGCTCTTTGATACTGGAATCAGTATGCGTGCTCTCTTTCCTGTATTATCTCTACAGCAAACATACGCATATCATTACACCCAAATTAAAGCCGTAAGTGCATCATCACCGTAAGAATTACTGACTCATTTTATTATTGAAGTGCTTTTATTGCCCAGTGCTACTCTACTCTAGTTTTCAGGAGGCAGAGCAAAACAAATCAAGCCCTACCTCTCTGGCCTCGTACGTGTCTGGCACAGTGATGCGATAAGGAGTGTCCGGGATGTCATAATACGGCTGATCTTTGTGGATGTCCTGCGAACAGAGAGAAGAGTTAGTACATACACCGTACTGAGGAAATTCATAGAGTTATTTCTGATTGAACTCACAGCGCTGAGAGAGAGCGAGAGAGTCTGCAGAATGTCCAGCATAGTCCTCAGCACACGGCCGCTCCACAGCAGGTGAGGAAAGCTGTTAAAAACACACACATTCATTCTCACCAGCTAACTGACCCGACACACGCTCATCCCACATCTGCATCGATAAAGCTAATCGGGGAAAAGGGGCTTCAGTAAGTGAAAGGGTCTGACTTTAATGCAAAAAGGTGCATGTGAATCTGTGGTGACATTTTCAGCACGTCATTTATTCACTTCTTCTACTTTTTTATCTTCTCTTGTATTGTGCTACCTTGTAGATATTGGTGGAATGTGTAATGAAAGTTGAGCTGCACCGTGACACATTAACAACTAGTACTAAAGGATGGCCAAGACGCACAGTAAAGCCACAGGGTGGTCCCAAAGAGGGTCCAGGAACACTGAAATCAACGTGGCCACCTGCCAAGCAAATTAGTAATCATCAAGTGCTGTGTCTTCTGTGTTAAAGAAAAGCTTAGTCCAGCTATTAGTCACTCCAAGGACTGACCTTTTGAGGAGTGTTGGAGGGTTTGGATAAAAAAGCACTCAAAATAAGACTTCTCTGCTGTCCAAGCGAGCACGATTTACTTTCCTCCAGGACAACTCACGTTTCGGCCAGGCCCGAGAGGTACTTGTCGGCCACCCTCCGGATCCTCTTGTGAATGTGGTTGAAGTTGACCAGCAGGAACTGCGCGTGGCGCTCCAGCTCCTCTTCATGAGCCTTCGTCTTGGGCTGAAACAGGACACGAAGACGAGAGGAGAATTTCTCTGTGATGCTTCATGGCGAGGTGGAGGTTCACTGACTACAGCAGAGCGTGCTTTGGAAACTACCTTGTCTGCCATCATCTGCAGGAAGACTTCAAAAACCTTGTCACCAACCGCAATCACACACTGCATCATCCCTGAAGAAAGAGTAACTCGATCAGGGTTTGGATTATTATAAACGCTCATGCTGAATGTCTGATACTCAGCAGCAACATCTGGGTAAGTTATTTAGCTGCTGTTCCCACCTGACTTGTCTTTTTGGATGGCTCGATCTTCAAAATAGCGGAACATGACCTGGAAGCGTTCCGAGTCCAAGGAGCGGAGCACTCTGGAATTCAGAATGAGAACATGAAGACCAGCGATTTTCACAAACACTACCTGAAAATACCACTCAATGGTATTTCACTACTACCAGAAGCTGGTCGTAGTCGGCGGATGTAATTTGTTGTCCTGTCTGACTTCTAGGGGTAGACAACGATCCAGAAACTTAGGTTCAGAGGTCCTGCCCACAAGCTCATGTGAAATCCAGGGCTCCAGATGGCGACTACAATGTTGGCCAGTGCGACTAGATTTTTTATTTTCCACCTAGTTTGTTCTTTCCAGTCACCAATGGCAACCGTCTCTCTCAATCCAAGGATTTTATTTTTTTAAAGAAGCACGAAACGGCTTTTAATTATGGGCAGATAGTCTCAGCCCCAACGTTTCCCGCAACGCTTTATAGTTAAGGTGTTCGTCCCACGTCTACTGACTACATCATAAACATAAATAAATAAATGTTAATAAATGCATAAATAAATAAAATAAATAAACATAAAAATCCGGCTGTATCCATAGACAGTAAAAGAAGACTGCGTTACGGTGAGGCCGAATAGCGAACTTCCAAACTCAAAAGAAGATGCTACAATGTTTATATGAAATAGGAATGAACGCGGAATTTCCCGACGTTTCCTTTATCTGCTTATATTTACATTTTGTCTAATGTGATGACACCTTTTTGCTACAACCAGAAAGATGTGTTTATTTTTGGCGTGGAATAGCATTGTGTTAATGATTTGATATACAGCCTTATTATTGCCTTATTATAATCTGCAAAGGAGAAAATAAAATCTGCCTCCCAATTAATTACATCTAAGAATCAAGAAGTATCGGTATTGGCAAGTACACAAATAAAAATACTCGTATCGTTTGTAAGAAAGTGGTATCGGTGCATCCCTACCTGTTACGCAACAAAAAAGGCACACGTCACTTGTATACACAGCTCCCACAAAATGCACAATTGCCTTTTATATTATACACCACAATTTTAGGAAATATTTGCTATATGAAAAATTCTCTTATTATTATAATAAAATATTATTTTTGTAAATTTAGAAGTTCATCTTTTCATTTTTATTTTACACTGCACAATCTTGGGACCAAGTCAGAGTGCATGTTACTACACATTACACTTCTACAGCTATGTATGCTTGAAAACAAGCCGAGCACAGAATGAATCACCAGCTATGTAGTGTGTATAACACTGAGCACATTCTCAGTTGTCCAGGAATGGTAGTGATGAGGGCATGATGTGAAGGCAAATGGACTTGTTTCACCTCGGACCTGAAAAGGCTGCATTTGTCCTAAAAACTGACTGCGAATTCCAGGTATTTAACCCTCCAAAGTCAGTCCTTCACAGTAACACTTTGTTTTTCAGAACTGAAACATCTTCACAACAATAAAACACGTCCAGCTGCCATCCACTCAAACGGTCAGGCCTGCGTGTAACCGTGTAATACCTCATGTACTCCAGTCGGTAGACAGACAGCAGGTAGGTGGACATCGCAAAGTCCAGTTTGTTGATGAGGGCTGCTACCTCAGGAGGAGGATCCAGCAAATTAATGATGGTGCTTCTCAGGTCATTCAGCTCAGCCTGCAAAAAATCAAATCAAATCACCACACATCTCATCTACTCACGAGCATGTCCGTATGAGAACATGAGTGTGCAGAACTAAACAGCTCTCTGCTGGCGTTCACACGTGGGTCTGGTGAAGTAAAAACGATTGGTGAAACGATACATCGATCTACACAAACACTGACTCAAAGGTCATATATTGGTCAAATCTCGTAAGACTGCTTCATATTGAACGGCCCTAGTTTCATTAAAAGAGAAGACTGGGCCTTCGCGTTCAGGTCTAACGGCTCTTATAGGGCTTTACTGGTGTGACGGTGTCGTTCTTCAGGGCAGAGTTGTACTGCAGCTCGGAGCGTAACGGCTCTCCGCTGGGGAAGGTCAGCAGGGGTGACTTGGTGGCGATTTCACACACACCCTCGTACCACTCTTCTGGCCACAGACCTGTGGGAGACAGTGATACCCTCCAGTCTCAGAACATCACAACTCTTCTTAAAAACCTTCTGACTGTGGACGGAGAAGCAGCAGAACTGACCGGATCCCTCCACGGCGAAACCCATCACCACCGAGTAGAGCCAGAAGTCCCGGAATAGCTTCTGCAGTCTGGGTTTGGCCTCCTTAATGGGGGGCAAGCGCCTGGTCAGCTGCATGAGAAAGGTCAAAGGTCAAACTCACTCAGATCCAAATCACTTTATATAAGAAGATTAATGAGTAAATATATGGGTGACTTCCATTTGAGCAAAATTGGAAAGAAAAAATAACTAGGCATATTGTTCATCGATATTTGATCCAAAAACAATGAGATTTCAAATTTAAGACATATTTTTGAAAGCACTGCTGATTTTCAAAATTCTTTGCAAATCTTTCCATGTAAATTAATGTGTTGCACCTTCAACATGCAGCTACTACACCTTGTGCAACGTGGAAGCGCAAAAAACATTTACATATTAATGACACACGACAACTTTAACAGTGAACAATAAAACCAAATGTTTACGATCAAATTTCATAACCTTCAAAACGCTCACTTCCACACACACCACACAGACACCAAGTCGCCTCGTCAATGAGATTTTGTGCCAATAATGAGGAAATGGAATTTGCTCTGGAGAAGAGTGTCTGCTAAACGCTATTAATATACATTTATAACCATTTGGAGGTTTTGCCAGGTGTTGTAGCTGCAGGTTTAAGGGGACTTGGAGCTTGAAACCAGTTGTGGTGGGTAGTGAGGAGGCGCGCCGTCGTACCACAGCAATGACAGGAATTAGCACTCCCAAATTACCAGCACTGCTCGAGGCCTGGAAACAAACACAGAAGACACATTAAAACCGGTTCATGTGTAAACCCCAACCAGGGTTCTGCTCCGATCTCAGCACTTTCCCAACACGCTCTCCTGAGCCCACACACCCTGGCTTTACACCTGAGCAGGTATGTGGGGTGAAGATGGCGGTAAAGGTGGTGTTGAGTCTGACCTGCAGCCTCCTGCAATCTGCTCACCCCATCACACTACACACTGATAAACACCACCACGCCATCATGCTGATAGATTGGGGGATGGCTTTCAACCCACGCACACAAATCTCTGTATTACTATCTTTGTGAGGTCTTTCCATAGGCTCCCATAGTGACTAGATGTATATAATTTTACACCTAATCCTAACCCTAACCTTAACCTCAGTAACCAAAAGCACATCTTTTACCTCTTTTAGTTTCTCAAATAAAACAAGCACATTTTCATTTTTCATCATGGGGACCTCTCAAATGTCCCCACAAAACCCCAAAAAACAGATAAAAGTGATTTTAGGAGACAAAAAGGTCCCCACAATGCGATAAATACATGAACACACACAGAGAGCAGCGGGACTGGTCAGGCCTGTTTCACCTTCAAACCACACAGCTCACAACACTACACCTAGCTAACACCTGCTGCACAGGAGACTAAAGAGCAATACACACTCGCTATAAGATAAATACAATTTTACACACACACACTCACACACACAAGGCATTTTGTAGTGTAACTCCAGACAAGTAACATGTTGACACAAGACGAGCAGCGTGCACGGTCGGGTACCTTGAGGGCCGGCCCTTTCTCGCTGGCCCTCTCGCTGGCCCGTTTGCCCTCGAGTCCCAGCTGGACAAACAGCTCCAGCAGGTTGACCAGCAGCTCGTCCACCATGTGCTCCGACTGCAGGTTGGCTGCAATGTTGGCCAGAGCGTTGATGACCGCCAGGGAGCAATGTCTGTCACAAACACCCACACATGCCTAAGGTAAGTCACGGGACAGGACACGTCTCTTAGCTAAATAAAGAAATATCTATCACGTGAGCACTTTGGGGCTACGTTTGGCATAAAGTCACCCTTTCATTATCCACATCAGTCTCTTAAAGACTCTTCCTTAATTATTCCCTTTGTTATTAGTTTTGATTGGAGGTGACTCACATACCTGTACCCATGGTCCTTGTAGTCTTTAGTGGAATACACCATGGAACTGGCTTTCACACTTATTTGCTGAAACAAGTTCCACACCTCCTGGTATATGTATTGCTGGAAGAAGAATTAACCCAGACATTTAATAACAAACTAATTCTGATTACTACAGCACAACAGCTTCCTCCTTTAAGATGAAAGCGTAAGAGAATAGCACGGAGGACCTACGTTGCCGGTGATGACCATGCAGCCCAGCTGGTCGATGATCAGCACGTCGAGCTGTGAGGGCGGCTGGCAGAACTTCTGCTGCAGGATCTGCAGGATGGGCTCCATCACCCTGGGTGTGTCCCTCAGCGCCACCGCGATGTGGCCCAGCGCCCGGATGGTGTGGTCCGGGATCAGGTGCGCATCCCTGTGGACGCACCAAACACATGGGGAAATTCTTAATAAAGCGATTTAATAAAATTGATTGGCAGATCCAACAGCCCAGTAAGCTTCTGCCCCGTGACGCACTTGTCGTTTTCCTGGGAGATGTAAAGGCGGTTGGAGAGACTGGCCAGAAAAGCTTCCACGATGACAGAGTCCATGGTCAGTCCTGCCTTTAAGCACCTGGATGATGATGACAGCAGAAAGAATATGTTCATAAGATTAAATGTGTGGAAAGACATAGGTAAAGAAGGTAAAGAATAATAAAGTTAAAGAATATTCAGAATCTACGTGACTTTTCTGCTCCTTTAACAACACTGCATTCAGATAAGACAAATTTAACAAGTCTTAGTTCCATTGCTGAGGGTCACCTGAAATCTCAGTGATCATTATTTAATCGCTCATCAGGTACTGACCTGCAGATGTTGTCTATGGAGATGTCTCGCAGCTGCTCGTACATGGACGGCTGGCTCTTCTTGCTGGAATGTGCGCTGAAGGTGGACTGGGAATGCTCATTAGTCACATGAATCTTGATCTCGCCAGTCCCTGAAAAGATATTAGAAGCTTCTTGTGCTGCTGACTTAGTGGTGCACTGCAACATAATTTTACGGTGGCCGAGAGAGCGGAAACGCGCTGCAAATTCTCACAACACAACCAAACACAGAAACGCGCAGCAAACACACAAACGAGCAGCAAACACACAAACGCGCTGCAAATAGCACGGACCACAACGGAAATGTTTCAGGGGGACCTCAAAAAGTGACGAACCCATCTGGGACCTGATTATTTGTTCAGTGGCTTTTGGTCAGAGCAGAGGTGCTGTCCGTGAACTAAAAGGTGAGGTTTTTTTTGTTTATTTTAACAACCTGATCATACGATTCATTGGTCTTTTAGATATTATTAGACCAATCTGACGAATCACACACATAACTGTGGAACGTTATTAACTTAATTGCCAATAAATATATAAATAAATATATGCAAATAAATGTAACATTCAAAGTTCATGACAAAATTCTGCAATGCTTCATAAATGGTTAAAATCAGGTCAAAATTCATTACAGATTGATAGAAAAAAATAATATTTTACAATTTACTCAGACCCTTAATAATACTCACCTTTTAGTTCACGGACAACACCTCTGCTCTGACCAAAAGCCACTGAACAAATAATCAGGTCCCAGATGGGTTCGTCACTTTTTGAGGTCCCCCTGAAACATTTCCGTTGTGGTCCGTGCTATTTGCAGCGCGTTCGTGTGTTTGCAGCGCGTTCGAGTGTTTGCTGTGCGTTTCTGTGTTTGGTTGTGTTGTGAGAATTTGCAGCGCGTTTCCGTATTTGCAGCGCCTGTGTTGTCAAACTGATGGTGATGTTTTCTTTATTTGTTGTTGTTTTTTTCTATTTGCGTGTGTTTTCTGAAGTCGCAGCGCGTTGAGCTCTCTCGGCCACCGTATAATTTAACTACCATAAACACTACCGCTCACCTTCTAATTAAGCTTGTGAATACACATCCCTGCATGTGCTGGTCTGATAGATGACCCAAACTATTTACTCATATGTTTATTTACATATTTATTTATTTTACATATATTTTTTACAACAGTCATTGTCCCAAAGCAGCTTAAACAAGCCTAAGGCAACAGTGGTCCTGAAAAACCTTGAACCAAAGCTCAGGAGGGAACCCTTCCTCCGCTGGCCAGAGCTGGCATACCTCATGAAAAGTGTGTACGTAAATGTGCGTGTGTGCATCTGGAACTGTAGGATTGTAATTAGCACCGTCACAGTGTCTGACTGAACCACTGTGTGTCTTCGTGTGGGCCGGCGCCAGAGTCAGCAGATGTACCTGCAGTATACTGGCTGTGGTACTTGTAGAGCTTGACCAGCACTGGAGAGGGCACCACCAGGAAGTCTCTCAGTGACATGGTGACCGAGTGAGCCACTACGGGAAAACGCTCACACAGCCGCCCCAGACCCTACAACCACAAAGTACAGCAGCAGCGTCGTCAGGGCACTCAGAATCTTCACTACACACACACTCAAACAGGAACCTGAGCGTAGTGCAGTCTCCTCCACCTCACCCACCTGCAGGCAACAGATCAGCAGGGGCATGTGTGCGATGATGACCTTACTAGACGTCTTCGACTGCAGCTTCTCCGACAGCTTGGTGCACAGATTCTCAGCACCTGCCAGCGACACGGACAACGGCAAACCAGAAACTTAAACGGCACAAACAATCCTGTTCTGCTACTCACCTTTCAACATGGAGAACTAGAACTTTGTCAAAACATCAAACTTCATGCAAAACATTACCTACCAATGTCTCGCATCTGTACATGAATAATGCTGTGAACGTTCATAACAATGGTAAGATGAGGCATAAAGATGAGGCACGTTGATCTGTGCTGGTCTAACGTTATACCTACTCACCTTACAGGATGAACGTGCTGCCCGTTTCACTATTTTATTGAACTCAAATCGTTTCAAAACTAGTGAGATGGTTTTACCGGTGTGTGTAGGTGAAAGCTGCTTGTAATGACCCCCTGAGCGAGTCTCTCACCCTGCTCCTCGGTGACGGCCCACACCATGAGATCAACGCAGGCGGCGTTGGCCTGGCAGCGCAGTTTGAGAGGACTCAGCTCGCTGTGCAGGTACTCGGCCTCATGCAGGATGCGCTGCAGTTCCGACTGGCTGCTGCTGAACTGCTCCAGCACAAAGTCGTGCACCTCCTTCACAAACGATGTCTGCAGATCTGAGACAATTACAGCGCTAAATGAAAGCCTGAAGGACTTTTTTACATAAATTCTACAAATACAAGGAACATTAAAAACACATATATACTGTATGTATGTAAACTATATTTCTACAGGATATTCATTCATTCATTCACTATCCGAACCGCTTAATCCCAACTGGGTTCACAGGGGGACCGGAGCCTGTCCCGGGAACCGCAGGGCACACACACTCACACCTTTGAACTGTGGGAACGAAACCCACGCAACACGGGGAGAGCAAGCAAACTCCACACGGAAAAGCCGACCGGGGCTCAAAGTCAGGACCTTCTCGCTGTGAGGCGACGGCACTAACCACTGCTCCACCACCGCGTTGCCCGCTCTACAGAATATATCTAATTAAATAAACAGTACTGTGCTAAAGTCACACCCTTAATTTTAACATAACGATAAAAAGATGAGACAACAGGTTGAGTAAATTACTGCTGCAAAATGTGCAAACAATAAATACTGCTTCTCAAGACTACGTTAAAAAACACAAGAAATTCAGTCTCTTTGGAAAGAAAATATGAAGAACTGTGCACATTCTTACCTTTCATATAGTACAGTGTGTCCCTTAGCATTTTAAATATGGCCACATAGAGAGGGTCACTGAATGTCTTATAGAACAGGTTAAGATTTGGGTTAGCCTGCAAATAAAAGCAAAGAGACGCAGACACGGAAGGGTGAAGATGGCTTTCAGCAAGTCAGAAATGATTTTCATGCTGATGGCACTACTGACATTCTGTATTTACCTCCAAAACCTCCACCATGGTTTGATCCAGTGCCTTTAAAAATGACTCTGCAACAAACTGCTCCACCTGTCCAGAAAGTAAATAGTTTATTTATGCAGCCGTCTGTGGGAAGCCAGTAAAAGGTAAAGAGCACGACGGCGAGGCATGGCGCAGAACAAGTGCTGACCATCTGCAGGAGCCGTCTCAGCATGTCCAGAGGTACGGAGAACTCCTTTGTGCTGCTGCCGGTGAAGAGAGGAGACACAGAGAAGCTGGAGCTCATGGTGGTAAAGTAGTAGTCTGGGTCCACAGCACTGCCGTCCGGCAGGTAAGATCCCGCTAACACACACAGAAACAGGATTTAGTCCCACCTTTCCAAACCAAATGAACAAAATTACCTGTATGCCAGTGGTTGTGGCTATCTGCTATAAAAGTGAGGGTTAGATGTAAACGTAGTATGTAACAATTAGCGGTGCATTCGGGACTGCTTGAGGAGTGGTTGAGCAGTGCTTTACTACTCAGAACAGTAAACTTTGTGAGGAAGATATAAACACTATGTCAATATTTCTGGCCATATGACCTTGCTCTGGGCAATATGTTAAAAGATTTTATTAAACCTTTATTAAATAACTAGGGATGCACCGATCGATCGGCCACCGATCGGAATCGGACGATTTTTGGCCTGATCGGTGATCAGCCGATCACTCACAGATTCAGCCGTTTTCCATAGTTGAGGATACAGGCTTCAGAAATCTGATAAATCACCTCTGCCCAAAATACACAATGCCAAGTAGGAGTTTTTACATTTTATGAGTTACATTTTATTTATTTAAATTTGTAAAGAAAATAGGGCTGGGCGATATATCGAGTTTTTAAAACATATCAATATATTTTCATACGAGATATAGGATTACACAATATCGTTTATATCGATATAGTTTATGTTGCGGTAAAATTACACTAAGTCAAATGTGAAATGTGAAACTCGAGAGCACAAAATTAAGAATTGAGTGCGTGGTTGTGATAATATTGTGTGCAAACTGTATTTTTCCTCCCTCGAATGTATTTTTTCCTCTCGATGTGTTAAATGGCCTTGCGCGCAAAGTAGATTACCGAAGATGACGGAGTAACAGCGGCAGGTCGGTTAAACGCAGGTTATAGTTTATCGACCTTATAATAATAATTTAATAGTTAGGTCTTACACGTTTAATAAGCACGCAATCAATGGCCCCCCTTGCCCACTTGTCTGTCCCCAAACTGCCAAAACCCGCCCCTTTCAAACCGCGCGTGAAAAAATCTCACTCGAGAAAAAAAGCCGCTCGTCGGTAATCTACTTTGCGCGCGAGAACATTTAACACATCAAGAGGAAAAAAAGTCATTCGCAAGAGGAAAAATACAACTTGTGCACAATATTATCACAACCACGCACTCGATTCTTCATTTTGTGCTCTCGAGTTTTATATTTGCGATTGCGACTTTGAAATTCACGCCCGCAAAATTTTTGCACAAGCCATTTTGCACGCACTAGTTTTGGCACTGATGTGATGCCATACAGGTAGGGTATGTTAGGAAAAAATAACATCACTGCTGTAAAGGAAAATAAGTAAAATAAATTTCCCATCCCTTGCTGCCACTGCGGGGGGCGGGGGAATCCCTACCGTCCCATGACCACTTTTTTTTTTCTTAGGCCCTAGCTTGTTGTTATTTATTTTCTCAATATTTGACTTGTTATTTGAGATTTGCACAGGATACACTGACACAGGACACACAGGAGTTGAACAAGTTTAGTCAGTTTAGTCAGTTTTGTTGGTTGTACAGGTTATTGTAAAAGAGGAAGCACTTTCACACTCGTTCTTTTTGCTATGTATCTGTTATATTTACATTTTATTTTTTAATCAGAGAACATTTTTACTTAATATATATTTTAGTTTGTTTTTAATAAAAGTGCCCCTGTGACAGTTGGTACATGTGGCTTTGACCCAGAATTGGTTTTTGTTATTACTTCACCCAAAATAATAGAGATATATATCGTATATCACCATTCACCAAAAAATATCGAGATATGATTTTTGGTCCATATTGCCCAGCCCTAAAAGAAAATTCGATTTTTGTTTGTATTTGCTGTAGAGCTGCCACTATTATATGTCACTATTGTAAAAGTAACTAGTAAACAGGGAAAGTAACTTCCGCATTACATAAAAAAGTTGAAACTCATTTTTTTTGTGTCGATGTTGTCGACTACAAAAAATCAGAAAATTAGAGCAGCAGCTCTACTTTTCTGTTATCTGGGAAAAAAATCGGTATCGGAAAAATCAGTATCGGCCGATCGCACTTACAAAAAAATTGGTAATCGGAATCGGCCAAGAAAATTGCAATCGTGCATCCCTAAAAATAACAAGTTAATTTTGTAGTGTTACCTTCAAAGTAGTGAGCAGAAGGGTCAGCGGGAGAGCTGGGAGGAAGTCCTGCACGCTCTGGACTGGCCTGTTATAATCAACCGAGCACACCATCAATGTCACCACAGAAACAACAGTGAATAAAGCAGAAGCTCCTAATACAGCTATGACGGAATTAAGTTGGAATAATTAACTGCACTCATCTTCAACAGCTCATCCTAACGCAAATGTGGAGGCTAACCCTAACTAGTATGAACTGGAACTGAATGAAATGAATTGAAGCGTTAGCCACTGACTGTCCACACTGACCCCCGGCACTCCTCCTCCTCCCATTTAGCTGCGCGTCATGTCTGCGTGCAGAGCGCCGCCCACTGGTGGCATGAGGGACTGCGGGTGTGTACCTGCTGGGAGATGCTGGACACGCTGCTGGTCTTGCGACGCAGCGTGTCACTCTGGCAGACGGTGAGCAGCGAGCTGGGCAGGATGGAGCGGAAGTCGTTGAAGGAGCGTCTGCGCGAGGCCTCGGCCTCCTCGGTGCCACTCGGGGTCTGGGGCGGCGTGCGGGGGAACAGCTTGGACAGCAGCGCCTCCTCCGTGTTGCTGTAGCGGCCAGACGCCCGGCTCACGCCCAGCAGGCACGGCACCGTGTAGCGGCACTGGTACTCTACACAACACAACCGCAATAATCACCATCAACAGGGCTCAGAAAGCTGGCTAGACATTACTGCACAATACAACCTCTTCAGTATCAAGATTAGGGGGACATTTCACATCGATTACCGTTCACGATCAATTCTTTTTGTTTTGGTTTGTTTTTTGCCCTCATAGTTCACTGACAAGGTTTGTACTGTAAATGTGCTCAACTATTAAAGCTGGGGGACTTGTCTGCATGAAAGAGTGCATTTCGAGTGCATTTTGTGGTTTTAAAATAACTGAAGGAAACACACACATTAACAGAAATCCAAACACAATTCAAATAACAGATAATGTGGATAAGTGGTCCTCAAGCGTGATTTTCATTAATTTCCCATTACTCGCCAAGCAATAAATCTAGCATTAGGCTTCATTTTTGTCCGAGACACTGAGAGAGCACCAAGAGTGAGGTGGAGAGGTGTGGATCTGATATGAGTACATGTGGTACACACCTTTGTCTTGACCCTCAGGGTTCTGGCACATCTCTAGGAGGACCTGCATGAGGTCCATCACGGTCTCCAAAATCTGATGGAATAACCCAGAAAACTCAGTGTCCCTAGACATCGTATACATTGTCAACCAAATCACAGACTTATATTTCCTAAGATTGAAACCTCAACTTGAAAATCTGTAAATAGGAAACAACTTAGCTCTGCTCATTCAATTTAACAGGTGTTTAAACCCCAAAACAAGTCCAGTCAAGTCCAGAATGTACCTGGGTTCGTAAGGACTCGTCTCTCTGGGCCACATCGGAGAGCATCGTTACCAGGCAGAAGCAGAAATTCTCTGCAACCGGGAGTGTGTCTGCACAAATTATTTGCAAATTTTGAAGGTTGAAAGTTCCATCACAGTTTAAATTCTGGTTAAAGATACATTTTTGTTCATCTGTATTCGAACAAGATGTCTTTTTAAATAAAACTATATTATTAGACTATGTGCTTCATCTGCATTAATGTATATTTTCAAAACTGTTGGTAATATTGTTCAAATCCTTTTAAGTCAGCTATTGCTTTACATCACTTTTACTTCTACATTATAAATAAAAGTAACTGACAGACAAAGTTAGACTCAGACAGCTGTAGCTACATTTACCTCTCCCCTTTCTCTCGGAGCTCTCTTCGATCCATTGCACCCTCGGCAAACCCTTCAACAAACTCAGCAGGTACGGAACAATGGTCTCTTTGTGCTGCAAAGAAATTAGCACAGCAGATGTTTTCATGACAAAAATATCAGTTCCACCCATGGTGAGTGCTTCAAACTGTAGGGTAATAAGATATCCATAAGTGTGTTTATGTCTGGTACCTGCAGGTCCGACTCCACCAAGAAAATGCCCAGTGCGATAACGGCGTCCCGCCTCCTCTCGTCCAGCTGAAAGACTCCACGGAAGTCCACAGGACACATGCACTGCAGCTTCTGGACCTGAATCACCAAACATCAATCGATTAGTCAATAAATCAACCAGAACATTCAGAAAACAGACTGATGAAACAGCAGCAACAACAGTGTCTCATCTAAAACCCTCCATATTAACTGGTATGTTTTATCTTTCATGCTTTAGTGATTTTCAGACTGCATGAATGAAGGACTACGCAAGGCTTAAGCCACGCCTCATTTCTTCCTATTTTGCTTGTTTTTAGTAGGGTTGCACTGATACGGGTATCGGGTATCGGACCGATACTTCATTAATGTACTCGTACTCGTAAATAAATTGCTGATACCACGCACCGACACCACTCAATGGTATTTGACTACAACAAACGTCGTAGTCGGCAGATGTAATTTGTTGTCCTACCTGACTTCAATGTCTAGGAGGAGACGACAATCCAGAAACTTAGCTTCAGAGGTCCAGCCCACAAGCTCGTGTGAAATCCAGGGCTCCAGATGGCGACTACAATGTTCGCCAGTGCGACTGGATTTTTTTTCCAACTAGTTTGTCCTTTCCTGTCGCCGATAGCAACCGTCTCTCTCAATCCAAGGGATTTTTTTTTTAAAGAAGCACGAAACGGCTTTTAATTATGGGCAGATAGTCTCAGCCCCAGTGTTTCCCGCAACGCTTTATAGTTAAGGTGGTCGTCGTGACTACGTCCCGGAAAATAAATAAAGATAAAAATCCTGCTGTATCCACAGACAGTAAAAGAAGACCACGTTACGATGAAGCCGAATAGCGGCATCTAAACTTCCGAACTCAAAGGAAGATGCTACATGTTTATATGAAATAGGACCAAACGTGGAAGTTCCCGACGCTTTTGGTAACTTAGCAACAACAAGCGCCGAGAAAGTGCTTTGGAAGTGGGGTTCTGATCCACTCTCAGCGCAAAAAAAGCGTTTGGTGAACAGTTTTTTTTTATTTTTACTTTTACCGCAGTGTGCTTCAAGTTGAAATCCGTTCAGCTTCTAGAACAGCGCTTTGCTCATCAACATCACTTCTCTCTTACTAGCCAATCAAAATGGAGAAAGCGTTAGTCATAATGTAAATATAAGTCAGGCTCCTAACTTCTTTCTTTTGTCTGGAGCCCTGAATGTGTCAAAAGAGTAAGTTTTGCTGACTTTTAAGTTGCCTGTGTTAACTATACAGTACATTTCATTTATCTGCTTGTATTTGCATTTTATCTAATGTGATGACGCTTTTTTGTTACAACCAAAAAGATGTGTTTATTTTTGGCGTGGAATAGCATTGTGTTATTGCCTTATTATAATCTGCAAAGGAGAAAATAAAATCTGCCTCCCAATTAATTACATCTAAGAATCTAAGAAATATTGGTATCGGTACCGGCAAGTACACAAATAAAAATGCTCGTACTCGTATCGGTTTGTAAAAAAGTGGTATCGTTGCATCCCTAGTTTTTAGTCTTGAGGAATAGTGTTTACATGAATGTTTACACCATCTGCAATAAATGACGGTGCGTGTTGACACACTTGTGCAGTATCCTATGAAGAAAATGAAGGTTTCAAGACTTTGTCCATGTTTATAAGGATGTAACGATACAACAGTCTGCAAGAAAACATCGATTCAGTGACCAGTGATCATACAGCATCCATCCAAAACACAAATCACACAACATCCACACTAGGGATGTCACGATTAACCGGTTTCGCAATTAACCGCGATTTAAAACGGCACAGTTAATTAATCATAAATGCTCCTCAACACCGTGTTTCTGTTGGCGCTCTTAAAAACGAAGATTATAACAGTGCTATCAACAGATTGGCGGGACTCGCCCGGAACGAAAACGTTTCACCACCAGGGTTGCACTTGTGCTAGAAACACAGACTGTACAATCAGCGAATGACAGCTCACTTGACCACGCTAAACAATGACAGAGGAAAAAACTGAAAACGCTTTATTTCCACGAAAGAAGCAATTGAAGTCTGCCAGACAGAGAATACAAATCAATTCTTAGATGCACCGTAACTCGAGAAAGCGCCCGGATAGTAGGAGGAGGAGGAAGACAGAGAAGTCCAGCACGGCGCAGATGCCGACACACAAACACACACATAGAGCTGAAACGATTATTCAAATAATTCTATTACAAAAAATGGTCGAGGCAATTTTTCCAGTATAGAAGCTTGGTTTAACTCATTTCACGCACTAGTGCATGCGCCGCTTGTTTCACACGGACGCTTATTAACTATGTTTTTAGAGGCGCGATCAAGACAAGACCTGATCCCTCAGTATGTGAAAGTATTCGTGAGATATTCCCTGCACAAAACAGAAGTAAACACGTAAAACCCCATAAATTACATTTTTGCAATGTAAACACGTGCCCTGTGTTTGTGAGCGCGCGAGCACCCGCGATAACGCCATTACTTGCTAAAACACTCAGTTTAAGCGTCCCCTTTATTACAGACAAAACGCATATGTAGCTGATAAATAACCACAACAACCAGCATTCTACAATACAGCTGTTTATTGAGACTTTCCCATGGATTTTCCATAGTTTATTCCATAATGCGCGCTCAACGCTTTATTGTGACACGGCGCCAAAGGGCACGCAGGGGGTTGTGGGAAATGTAGTTAGCTTTTCTCTTCCAGAGAGGCCAAAAGCAGCTCATTTTATAGGCCAAATTGGTTCAAAATGACCAAAAACTTAAGTATTTCTTAATTTTCAATTACTCAGATTTTTTTTAACTTCAGTTTTATGTTATAGTGTAATCAATAGGAAAGAAGAAATACAGAAAATGTATTTATCAAAAACTGTTATTCTATATTCTGATGGATACCGAACGGATAAAGAAGTGTAAGCTTAAATTTAATTCTAAAGAAAAACTTTGTTTATTTTTGTTTTCAATATGATGCATCACTGTTTACATTATTATTTATGTTCCAAAAGGCACTATCCATTTGTTTATGTTTCATTTATGAACAGTATTGTTTATGGTTTTTGTGTCTTTTTTTTTTTTTTTTTTAAAGACAGCAGTAAATAAAAGGTAAAAACCTCTAAAGAATGTGATTGTCTACATTGTGGAATAATCGTGATAATCGTGAAACCGTGATTATTTCACAGACGGTAATCGTGCCATCAAAATCTATAATCGTGACATCCCTAATCCACACTGGTGAAATACACTGAATGGAATGGACTTTGTGATAGCCGCAGAAGTAGACGCTGTCCGTTTAATACACACAATACCACATCCTGAATGACATTTGTGATTTATATTCTTAATATCTACTGCAAGAGACAGTCAATAAAACATGAATCAAGTACAAACATTATCTCGAGCATGACTGCTCCTCAACAAAACCTTAGTACAAGGTAAAATATCCCCCAACCCGAACAACCTAAAATAGCCCCAAACTGTTACCCCGACAACTTAACCCCAAACTGTTACCCCGACAAAATAAAATATCCCCCAACCATCACCCTGACAACATAACCCCAAACTGTTACCCCGACAACATAACCCCAAACTGTTACCCCGACAACATAAAATATCCCCCAACCATCACCCTGACAACTTAACATAACCCCAAACTGTTACCCCGACAACTTAACCCCAAACTGTTACCCCGACAACATAACATAACCCCAAACTGTTACCCTGACAACATAACATAACCCCAAACTGTTACCCTGACAACTTAACATAACCCCAAACTGTTACCCCGACAACATAACATAACCCCAAACTGTTACCCTGACAACTTAACATAACCCCAAACCCTAACTCCCGAAATTTCTTAAAGGGGACGCAAGAGTGAAAGTCGGCTAATCTGACAGAAGCTAAACATTTAGCATGCTAGTTAACCTAGCTCGGAAACTCTGACATGTCAGCGCTTGGTTTGCGTCATTAAACGCATCGGCATTAAAGTTGTGTAATTCATGAGGAGAAATGTGAGAATAAAGCGAGTTAAACGTCGCTGGTGAACTTAAAGCGCCGACGTGACAGCTAGGCTAGGCTAGGCTAGGCTAGCGGGATTACAGGAAACGCCGCTAGCCAGTTAGCCGTATCGCGGCGGAGCGCCTCACCTTGTCGGCGGGAGCGGGCCGGTGCGCGGCCAGTGAGCGGGCCAGAGACAGCACAGTGCTGAAGTAGAAGCCGCGCGGTCCTGCTTTCACCGACATCTTGCTCTTTTCTCACACAATCGCGCCGCAACTCACATCCTCCAGCACCGAGAGGGCGAAGACACAGGGAGGACGGACAGCGTCGAGGGACACACCGCCCCGAAAACGCGTTTTAGTCGCGATACTGCAGCAGAGCGATGCGCGTCACGAACACCACACACAGCAGGACTGAACGATGCCACTCAACATTCACACACGACTAACACAAATATAAAACATCCATATACGATATGCATCGTTTAAAATTTACATTCATTATACTCAGTCATTTTGTAATGGTTCCAAACACCTATCCATGCTGATTCTCTTTTGTAGTCATCACATTTTCAAGTAAACTTTGTCATCTCTGCTATGTACTGTACATGTATACAGAGAGACGAGACGTGGCTCCAGTTTTCCACATGCAAACAACAAAGAACAAGGAACTACAACAAATAGGGCACATATAACAAAAATATATGAATAGAATATAAAATATACACTTTAAACTAGAAATGGGGTATTAGATGTAAACTTTAAACTAGAACTAAAAGTAGAAAGAAAGACAATTAGGAGGCAGTATTCAACCTACAATTATGATCTTGGAATTGTCTTTTACACTGAATGTGCAACAGTTTCAATATGAAAAATTCTATACAGTCTATTAAATAAAATAGTATCTCTTTGAATGTCTGACTAACATTTACAGCATTTAGCAGACACTCTTATCCAGAGCGACTTACATTTCCTAATTTCAGGGACAGTTCCCCTGAGAGCAGAGGTGGACACCCCGCTAGAAATTTTACGTTCCGAGAACGTTCTCAGAACGTCCCCGCTGGTGTTAAGGACGTTGCCTAGTAACGTTCCCAGAACGTTCTAAGACGGTCATGATGTGGAGTTCTTTAAAGGTTTGGGGGACGTTATTTAGGGGACCTTCACAACATTCAGGACGTTCTTGAAACGTTTAGGGGACCATATTTTACTTTGAAAGTTGACGTTCCCACAACGTTCTCAGAACGTGCACACTGGTGTCAAGGACGTTGCCTAGTAACGTTCCCAGAACGTTCTAAGAAGGTCATGATGTGGTTCTTAAAGGGTTGGGGAACGTTATTTAGGGAACCTTCACAGAACATTCAGGATGTTCTTGGGACTTTTAGGGGACCACTACTATAGGATATTCCCTATAGGTCTCTACGCTACATTCCCACAACATTTTCAAAACCTTCAGGATACCAACCTAGAATGTTATTTTCTGGTTCTATTTAGGTCCTTCCATCACATTTACTGAATGATTTCAGAACCTTTATTAACATTACAGGAAACTTTAGGGGCTCAATCTACAATGTTACTGCAGCACTTCTTTCACACTGGTACTTTGTCTGCAGAACCTAATCAGGCATAAGGGGAGAGAGGGGGCAGAGAGAGGTCAATCAAATCAGTTTAATTCAAATTGGCTTTATTGCCATGAAAACTTACAAAGCATTTATCAAAACATTGGGATACAGTAACAACAAAGACATTTATGTTAATTATATACTATATACAGTGTGTGCGTATGGTGTTTGTGTGTGTGTGCATGTATCAGGCACTGTCTCTATCTTCAAGAGATGTCCCAAGCTGTTCCCCTGCTGCCTGAAACAAAGCATAAATAACAATATTTACAAATCACTTCACTTTTTTTTTATTTGCTTTTAATTACTTTCAGGTGTATACAGTGATGCTTGAAAGTCTGTAACCCCTTTAGAATTTTCAATATTTCTGGATAAGTAAAACAAAATAGTACTGAAAGTTGACAAAGCGAATCCAATCAAACAAATAAGATGAACATATATACTTTCTCATTTATTTATTCTGGGAACTGTGCATAATCCAATTTGTCCTAAACATGAAACATGTATAATATTAAGAGTTTTAAAATAAATAGTAAGATATAGTTAACATCTAGTTTAAAGCTTCTTGTCTAAAGCAATTTTTAAAGTAATGCTGCTGACTGAGACACTACTTGCACAGTTTAATGTGTTTGAGATGAGCTGCTTTCCTCAGTGCATAACTTAAATTGCACAGGTATATTTTCCATCTGTAAATGCCATAGAAATATTTCTATTTTACTGTCAAAAATGGATGAGGCTTATGAATGTGATTCAGACTTCAGAGAATTAGCAATGCTGCATGTATGTGTGCCAAATAGACAAAGCGCAAGAGGATAGGAGTACAATTGTGTAAAAATTTACACAAGTTTTTTTTTTTTATGATAGCAGTAATGGGGTAATCAAAATATTATGCAATTAATCAGTGTGCCTGTGTTAATTCACTGCCATTTTTAGTTTAGTGAATTTAAACTTCTGCATTATAAAGTATTATATTTGTTTTTAAATTGAAATGTTACACAAGATGATGTGATTTTAGCATAGCCTACTTTCACTGTTTGTTTTCATTGGCATTAATATTCTTTGGACAAAATTGACCAGGATGTTAACAAATTGTAAAGGTTTAGTTCACCGCTCCATCAAAATTTCCTGATAATTTATTCATCCCCAAGTCATCAATGATGTTCATGTCTTTCTTTCATCAGTCAAAAAGAAATTAAGATTTTTGAGGGAAACATTTGTCACGTGTGTTAATTTATTTTTGACTGAAGAAAGAAATACATGAACATCTTGGATGACATGGAGATGAATAAATGATACCAAATTTTTAATTCTGGGGTGAACTAATCCTTAAATAACGATATATACAATTTGATTATTTCTATACTTCATGCTTGGGTTTAACATAACAGTATAACAAGAAGTTTCCCTATTATAAAGCATTATTTTTGTATATCCTAATAATGTAAAAAATCTCTTGTTATAACATGAAAATATTGTGTTAAGGTGAAAATCATCTTGTTAAAAATAATCTAATTTCAATGTGAATCTGATCCCATTTTTCTGGCCTGTCAGCAATATGCTGCTGTAATTTTGAAAACTCTTTTTGCAAGATAAGCCTACCTTCTGAGATGACATCATAGCTTGTACAAGGAGGGCAGGGTTCAAGAAAGGGTCTGGAAAGCACAGAAAAATGTATGAATGTATGAAAACATTGCATTCACTGCAGTACAGAATTAGTGTTCGCTTCTAATCAAAAGGGGACCAAACAGCCCCAAATAGAAAAGACAACTGTAAAAAGCTTACATTATTGGAAAAACGACAAAAAAGTAAGAAAAAATCAGTGTCTTTTGTCTAAACTCAGTGTCACTGTTTATACCTTAGCTATTAGTAGTAACACTTACAAGGACAACACATAGGGCTACATTTTGAAGACATGATGAAGCAGAGGAGAGCCAATGAGCCTACGTTTTTACAAGCTAACTAGCCACAGCAGGTTGAAGTTGGTTATAAAAAATATCAAAAAAAATCTAACATGAAGGAAATTCCTGAACATAACTTAGCATTAACCTACTTTAACAAGCTGACTGGAAGTGTGTTAGAGCGCATGCAAATACATAAATGAACATAAAATTAATTGACCTGGCCGAACGTATCTTCCACTAGCGCAAGACGAGTACGCTGAGCAGAGCCGATCGAAGAAAGAAATATTCTGATTCGCGCCAAATGCTTGGCCAATCAGAGTGGCGTTGTTAATGTTATGATTCATCGTAACGCCACTCTGATTGGCCGAGCTGCCTCGTCCGTGCTGCCTCAGCCAATCAGAGTGCTTGAATGCTGCTCGCTTAGAGAATTTAGCCAGAGACAGCTGATGAACCATGTTTGATTTAGCTTAAGTTGACTATCAGCCTAGCCCTGGGTAGCGCAGTGACTTCGTGACCGAACAATGCTTGTTCACGTCAAAGCTCGGTAAAACGTGAATTTTAGGCACGGTTGTTTTCAGTAATTCCAATTCCATTTTAAATATGGCCAACGTTTAGCTAACGTTAGCTGAGGGGAAGAGAGGCAATGCAAATAGCCACAGCAGATTCGGGTGGTATAAGACCACAGAGCTAAACAGCTAACACTTACAAATACATAAATGAACATAAAATTAACTGACCTGGCCGAACGTATTTTCCACTTAGTGCAAGACGAGTACACTGAGCAGAGCCGAGCGAAGACAGATCCCGCCAAATGCTTGCGCGTTGCCTTGGCCAATCAGAGTGGAGTCTAGTTGGGTTATGATGACTGCCTCAGCCAATCAGAGTGGCGTTTGCTGGTTGGGTGGTTGAAATCATGCCTA